>OY829916.1:275000-339926 GCA_963691935.1 Nephrotoma guestfalica | reverse complement strand
GGGAAAGGATCGAAATAATGGTACAATTGGAGATATGGATGCTGAAAATCATGAAAATCATATGATAAATAAATAAACAATCTGAAAAAGAAATCATATAAGATGTTTGGCTTCAAATTCCCATCACCTGTAAAAAAAAATATTTCAAATAAAAAAAATATAATTCAAAATATAAATTTCAAAAATATCACAAAATCAATACAAAATAATTAAATATCACTATAATTCACTTGGCGAATAATTTCAAAAGAAACGTTCACCTCATCGCCATTTTGATGTTTCACTAGATTCCTAACCATATAGTCCGCTAGGAATAATGTCATGTCACTTTGTCTATTATATGCCGGCAATGTGGCCTTTACATGCCGCCACGTACTCTCGATTGTATTTGTATATGGTTCGCCGTGAGGTGACTGAACCCATCATATCCAAGACTGTCGTAGACCATCCAACAGTCTGAGATTATTATTGATCCTGGCAAAATAAATTATTTTATTAAACTGACAAGTGTTTCCTTGTCTCTTTTGTCCTCTTTTACAAGAAAACACTTCCCCGACTCCCGCTCAAAACCACCGAACACCCACTGTCGCTCGACATGGTGCCCTCTGTTGTACTTACGTTTACCGAACTTACTCTCGTCGATTTCTACGATTATCTGTGGTCCTCCAATAGGTTCTTGTTGCCTCAGCATGTAGTCGGAGATAGTTTCTCTCACGAACTGATTCCAATCAGCAATGGCTGCGGAAGAGAAACTACTCTCTCTATTTAAAGTTCCTTGACCAAAATCCCATACGTCATCAATAAAATATTGGCGATGGTTAATTTGCTATTTGTAAACCATGACCCATGTCTAAAACTTTTTCGACTGGTACATCGTTCTCCCTGTTTCATACGCCCGCAATCCCAAAAGTATTGTTCAATGATGGTTTCACTCTGAGCTTCATCTCAGTCCCACAGTTTATGCAAATAAAATTGCCTTTTAACAGGCCACAATCTTTTAAAAAATTATAAACTAAATTGTCATCCGATGCCAAGTACATTAAAATAAATTTATTCACAATACCGTCCACCATTTTAAGATTTGGGATGTACGGTTTTGCCTTCAATATCTCTTGATATTTTCCCACGACTGCCGATATGGGATCCATTTTTTACCTAAAATAAGTTTAAAACCGAAATTATAATGAAGTTTTATAATTATACTCTCCTTTACCAAATTTCACGACTACTATGTTGACACTTGCTAGTTGAAAATCCGTTAAGAAAAAAAATAAATAGTTGGGTGCCACCTGCATAACCAATATGGAGAGGGGTGAGATCTAAAACTAGTTGCAAATGTTGAATGTTTTTTTTTAAACAATATTTTTAGCAATATTTTGTTAATGCGACATTTTGAAATGCAATAATTGTAGAGGCTAACGGCTTCGATAACTCAAGGGTCCGCGGGAAGTCGCTGCGCCCCCCCTCCCCGCTTAGCCCTCCGAGGGGCTTTAGATTTCAATTTCGTGGGGCGTTGGAGCCAGGATCAGCAAACATGTCGCACTACGTGCCGCACGTAGGAGCGGATGTTTTGTGTTGCTTCGTTAACCTTCCAGACACAGATCAAATGGATAGTATCGCTCGTATCGCTTCTTCTGATAGTTGTACCACAAATACCAAACGCATGTAACTTATTAAAATTTATTTTATTTATAAACGAAATTTACATTTTTTATTTTATTTTAAATTAAGCATTTTAATTTATTTAAGTTTCGCTAAATATATATATATTTATAAAAATATCCCTAAGATGGCATTCTTTATCAAATTAAATCAACAATTTTTTAGCTCAAATTTTAACCACGTTAAACAAAATTATAGTAAATTTTAATCCAAAAGCGGAAAAAATTATAAATAATATGTAAACAATTGAAATATCTACAAGATGGCCGCTCATAATGTTTACGATTTTAGTTAGTGTTATGTCCATTTTCACATAAATGTCGCGACAGTCAATTTGCGATGCGAATATGCGATGCTAAAAGTGGGAACTAGGAATAAAAAGAATAAAAAAAAATAACGTAAGAGAGCGAAAGAGAGGATTTACATGCATTCGACTATTGGCTGGACTATAGACAGAATAAAAAGAATTAAAAAAATAACGTAAGAAACGAAGACAAAAAAATTATTATTCCAATTTGACGTTACGGCCATAGATGACTTGAAATATTAAGTTCATTCATATATTTTTGTGATATGTTTCCTACAATTATGAATGAAACTACAAAATTTTTCAGTATAAACGTATTTATATCAACAAATATATGTTTTTTAAAATTATAAAAATTGTTTATATGCGATTTAAATCACCACAATTCGATAAAGTATTTTTTTTAGGTTAAGTTTAGAAAAATAGAATTCTACAGTGTATTGCAAACTATTTCTGATATTATATTCATATTAGCATATGTATACATGAATATTTTATAAATAGAAAAGATAAAACACGAATAATTTAAAATTCCCTTACATAAAAAAGTAAATATGCATATTACATTCGACGCACTAAAATTTGTTTGGGTTTTTGTTGTTGTAGTTACTAAGTTTTTTATTCTTGGACGAAAATTTTCGCTCTGTTATTCTTTTTAAGTGACAGCAAAAATGAAAAAAAATTAAACGCAATTTCTGTTATTCTTTTTATATTCATTATTCTCAGTATAGTCGCATGTAAATCCTCTCTTTCGCTCTCTGACGTTATTTTTTTTATTCTTTTTATTCCATCTATAATTCCCACTTATACCATAGAATTATATACTATAGAATGAATGTAAAGATTTTTCCCATATAAGATTTGCTGTTTCATGTGTCACAAGCCAGAGCAGGATGGTTATATAAAAAATGCATATGGCGGTCTCATATGTCAAAGATTCAACCCCCTCAAACCAGTTTTTGTTTTTGTTTTAAATTACGCGTTAAATTTTGTGCTCTTAAAAAATCGTGAACATATTAATTAAAATAATTAAAAAATAATTAAAATATTATTAAAATAGTTAGTGGATTGTGTGTAGTGCATCATTTTAGTAATAAAAATTAGAAACATTTAATAAAATGAAGTGTCTCGTGAAAAACTGCTAATTACGCCTCAAAAATTACAAGATGAAATTTCGTACCATCAGTAAGTGTTTATAAAAAAATAATATGTAAATTATGTTGAAAAGAAAGTGATTTGTGGTAAAATTATCCTTAATTTAAGTTATAAATCAGATAAAAATAAGAAAACAATTTTGGTTATTGGCGTGGGTTGATGCTTTTAATAAACATATGTTTTTACCAGTGCCGCATTTTTCTTATTTTATTTCATGTGCTAAGTGCTTTGCTCTTCATAATTTATTTTTATTTTGGAATATGTACTGTAAATACAATTTTTTACAGTAATTATAATGTAAACATTTGTTTTTAGTTTACCAAAATATGGAGAACTGTAAAAGCAATGGTTGAAGCCGCATCAGATGATATTTCTATTGACCAAGAAATTTCAAAAGTAGACGAATCGAATATGTATGATGAAGATTTTCTTGGATACCCAATTATACTAAGTGAATTTTCAATTAATGTTATTGAATACGTAGGAGGATTTATAATCCGATATTTATTTAGAAAATTGAATTGTGAGGACTGTTGCACATTAATACTAATCAATTTAAAAAATAAGGCTATTAATGCTAATCAATTTAAAAAATAAGGGTGGTCTGTTAACTCCTTCGTCGTCAGTATTAAAAATTTGTAAATATTCAGAAGCTGTATTAAAACGAGAATTGGCTATTGCGGACTACAAAAACATAACGCAACTAAAATCTAGTTCTAAATTGTTTAAAAAAAATAAGTTATAACGTTCTTCACAACCTAATAAGTGTAAATATTTTCAATGATGAAGATCAATATAGTCATTCTCAAGAACACGTTAATTTGTTAGCTTATTCTATCATAGAAAAATATTATGACATCCGATTGAATTATTTTTGTAACCAAAGGTCATATAAATTAACGAAAAGAAACAAGTTTATTTCTTTATTACATTTCAAAGGAATGTGAAATAAATAAGCGTAGTGGTTTTATAATTATTATTTTTTGTATTTTATATTTTTTATATTTTATATTTTTTATATTTTATAATTTTTTATTATATTAATATTATATTTAAATAAAAATAATTAATGTACTTTATTAAAGAAATAAAAATGTAATTAAATATAAATAATTTTTTAATTTAAACTTCCTAACTTCACTGCATTCGATCGAAAAAAATTCTAAATACGGCCCTGTTAATTTATATGCTTTCTCTTTTACCCTCCGAATTTGTGACGCTTGACAGTTCTTTACATTCATTCTATATACTCTATTTCTATGGACTATACTGAGAATAAGGAATATAAAAAGAATAACAGAAATTGTGTTTAATTTTTTTTCATTTTTGCTGTCACTTAAAATGAATAACAGAGCGAAAATTTTCGTCCAAGAATAAAAAACTTAATAACTACAACAACAAAACCCAAATAAATTTTAGTGCGTTGCATATAATATGCATGTTTATTTTTTTATATAAGGGGATTTTATATTATTCGTGTGTTTTATCTTTTCTATTTATAAAATATTCATGTATATATATACTAATATGAATGTAATATTAAAAATAATTTTCAATACACTGTAGAATTGTATTTTTCTAAACCTAACCTAAAAAAATAATTTATCGAGTTGTGGTGATTTAAACCGCATATAAATAATTTTTATAATTTTAAAACATATATTTGTTGATATAAATACGTTTATATTCAAAAATATTGTAGTTTCATTCATAATTGTAGGAAATATATCACAAAAATTTATGAATGAACTTAATATTTCAAGTCATCTATGGCCGTAACGTCAAATTGGAATAATAATTTTTTGTCTTCGATTCTTACGTTATTTTTTTATTCTATCTATAGTCCAGCCAAAAGGCTAGCCCAATTTTTTAACTGAAGTGAAGAGGTGCGAATCGAACGCTCAATTCACTTCAGTTAATTCAGATAATTTTGTTTATTCAGGTCAATCGAAATTTTAAACCATTTTTTATTAAATAAAATGGCGGAAATTATTTTAATTGTAGTCGTGGTTTTTCTATTATTAAATGTTTGTTATAATAAATTAATCAAAATACATAAAAATCTAATTATGTTTTATTCATAAATTTTGTAAATTAACATCGCACTGATTTTGTTATTACTTAAGAATTATAAGTTGTGCACGGCTGGAATTTCAAATAAAAAGAAAGACAATTGGTATCGTCAAATTTCCTATTTTGCTTTCCAGTTTTTATTTTTGACTGGTTGGACTATTAGCTAGATGTCAAAATACATTTTCCTCATTCCGAATTGGAATTCTGAATTTCTTTATTTTTGATAATATGAATAGTATGTAAATTTGTATCTATAATTATACAAAAATATAATTAGTTTTACAATACGCTTTTAATCTAGGGTTTAAAAAGGTTCTAACCAATAAAAATTGGATAAAATGAGATTATGATGCATTACCACTAAATAAAGCCTTCCCTTTCGATTGTGCACACCTAAATTAGTCTAAATTAGTCCTAAATAACTGAAATAAAGGTGTAATTCAACGAAAGTTTTAATCTAATTCATCAAACAGAGTTGTATCTACAAAAAACTATCAGTTAGAACTTAGTTTATCAGTATATTAAAAAAATGTTGTACATAGCACTTTATTCGTACACTTACAACCATTTTATCCTAAATTTTTTGTACAGTTGAGAAAACATCAAATGTTTTAGCGGCAAAATTTTATTCTGCGTGTGGTAGTTCGTGCTCCTAGATCAATCATTATTTTGGTATTTATTTAAACATTATATATAATATGTATTTTAGTTAGTTTGTGTGAAACTTATTTGTGTTTTGTTAATACTCAGAATTATTTATTTGTTTTTACTTACACTGTTGTCCTGTAGTAACCGATATTAGCTTTAATTAATAAAAGTGTAAGTAATTTCGGAGATTCTGCAACTTAAGTTCTGATAGTGGGCTAGCAGAAATTAGAATTAACTCTAATGGTGAAGCAACATTAAATGCCGTTGAGCAAACATTTCAAGATCTCACCCAAGATCTCAGCTCAAGTGCAACAGATGGGCCTGATTTTGAAATCCGTGTGGTAAGTAGAATATTTTTTTGGTTTTGCTGATTTGGTACAAATTGTAATTAGTTTATTATTTTAAAAGATTGTAACAGATGGGGGCTAAATGAGTTGTGAACGATAGGAAATGAAAATTCCAAGGCGGAGAAGAGTTTGTTAATAACAAGGGACAAGTAAGACTTCCAAAAATACTGAAGAATATTAAAAACTGTCTTTTAAACTGCCGATATAAATATGCAAGTTACGTTAGTAGTTATGAGCGTGAGACAAGTTTTAAAAATTACTACAACATGGATCAGTAGGGTAAATACAAATTTATTGCCTCAACTACTGAAAGAATTTTAAAAAATCGGACCACGACAAGCTGTACACAATCCAGACGTGCGTTTACTTTTCGTTACTTCTTTAATATTTGTAGTGACCGTATAACGGTTTGCAAAAGGTTTTATCTCTCGACATTAGCGATTTCACAAAAATCTGCGTGACAGTAACACAACAGAAAAAACGAGGTAGCTGGAACCGTGCCGAACAGCTTACGAGGCAAAACAACCACTAAAAAGGTAGCAGATGATTTGAGAGCGACTGTCGTAAACCATATTAAGTCGTTTCCAGCTGTTGAATCACATTATTGCCGGAAAAAGACTAGTAAAACCTATTTAGAAGCGAATTTAAATATATCAAAAATGTGCGACCTCTACGTGACTCATTCCAAAAATAATACCCCTACAATAAAGGAGAGTTTTTTTTTCCCCCTGTACTGTTCTGGGGCCGGGGCTCTCCCAACTCTTTCGCGGTTCGCTTATTTACGTCCTTAGCTTTACGCCTGTATTTGGCCAATTCGAGGACGTACGGATATAGGTCCGATTTTTATTACCATCTGCACATTGCATATCTCCATGCCAGCCTATACTGGCATGGAAGATGGGTCGGCCCATGAGCCCCGCACTCCGACAGGGGGTCATAGATGTGTTCCTTCTCATCACAAATCGTAATTTGTTGATGAAAATTCCCTTTGCATCCTGCCCCTATCGGGATTCGAACCCGGTATCTCCCGATTCAAACGCCAAAGCTTTAACCACTAAGCCATTTGGTCGGTTAAAGGAGAGTTACTATCGCTACTTGATCAATACGCAATTCAACATTGACTTTCACAAGCCCAAATCGGATCGATGCGGAGTATGCGAAATACATACAATTAATAAGGACCAATTAATCGAAGAACGATACCTTGAGCACATAAGGTTAAAAACGCAATGCGTACGCTAAAGGACCTGAATAAAAAAGCGACACGCTAATCACATGTTTCTATTTGGAAAATGTCATCACTGGGCCCAAGTCAGAAATTGGATAAATTTTTGATCACTCTAAATTAAATATGTATAACTAACGGCGCATCTTTCAACTTAAAAATCCGTATATTGTGCAGCTTGGAATGAATATACCGGTGGTCGGTCAGGTAACGATATTGCCTCAGCTTCCATCAAAATATTGGAAAGAATATTTGAATGTAACGATTTTAGAAGAATAATCACTTGGGTGATTCATGCGTTCCGCAAAACAAAAATTCATTTATGGCGTACGCCATTAAATACTTTGTGGCGTACGCCATTAAATACTTTATGGCTCAACATCCGAATCTTGATTCCATTGAAATGTGTTATTCATTACCAGGCCATTCAGCGATAAAAGAAGTGGATCATGCCCATAGCGCAATAGAAAATAAGATGTTGAAAAATGAATTTTTATCGCCCATTGGAGTGTTACGACTTCTGAAAAACATTAATCGTGCATTATTCAAATGCAACCTGGAGACTTTAAGGATTTCCGGTCTTGTTCTAAACAGCTGAATTTTAAAGTGGTACTTTTTGCATTCGTAAGAATATTAAAATTTACCCAAATTATACCAACCATCCAGTTTAACCTCAGTTACGGCACTGAATGGTATATTGAGGCTAATATGATACATTTAATCAAGAAACTCGGAAAACCCAAACTCCATAAATGCAACTCTAGTTTCGAATGAACCTAGCAATTTGTAGTGATCGGCAGATATCCGATACCAAAGCTAAACATTTGAAATCAATGTTGAAATATATATCTCAACAAGACCTTGCATACTACAACCAAATTTTAAAATAATAGAACTAGTATCCAGAAACGTGCAAGCCAATTCGGTAAACGAATCCTCACTAGTCGCTTATAAGACAGGAAGGAAAACTAATTTCAAACTACTAAACTACTACAGGAAGGAAAACTAATTTGTGCATATAATATATATATTTAATATATTAAATATATTAAATATATATATTATATGCACAATATATATATATTAAATATGCACTCAAACTGCAGTCATGAAAAAAAAAGAAAACAATAATCCAAAAACCTAAACAAAGATCTAATTGGTTCACGTGACTAGCGCTGCACAAATCAAAACGCAGCACAAAATCAAAAGAAAATAAATGTAAACATAATAAAAAATGTCAGATAAATAAGGTAAATTTTTAGAAAAAAAATAAAATTATGAAATAAAAGTTTTTAAATTTGAATTAAAAATAGTCTGAAACTGTACTTGTATAGATTATGATTATGTCATTGAAAAATCATGATAAAAACTTAATTATTTAAGGAAATATAAGCGAAATTAAACTTGCCTGGCAAAAAATCTCATATATTCGAATTTTTTTGTTATGGAAAAATGCAATCTCGGTTGCCTGCCACTAACCCCGGCTCAACGATATTTTTTTATGTTGTCAATGCCATTTATATACTGGCTCCGTATTACCTATTTCATTGCACACAACTATAGGTAATGATGCTATAAACCGTCAAATTTATAGCTGACAATCTGATTGAATATCCACCGGATTTAACTGGGCAAATTTGTGACAATATGATTTTAAGTACGATTTACAAATGCTTTTGACACTTTTTTGCATGCCGTCATCACATTTTTTGGCTAGTCGGGTCTGTCTATATGATGACGGATACAAAAAGTGCTCGATGGAAATTATGTGTCAGCCATCGCCCTAAATATAGTGTTTTGGGAGTTTTATGTAAATTAAAACCACAAATATATTTTTTTCATCGGAATCGTTACCATTAATGTTTCATTTATGTGTTAAAATACTTGTATGAATATAAATTTTTATTTAACAGAGACTAGTTTTAGATTTTTTTTTTTGTTGTTATTGACCACTTGCATACTTTTCGACTCCGATTAAATGGGAAAATGGTGTTTCTTATAAACCTTAATAATATGTGCGCGGACTAATCGAAAACCTATGGTGTTTTATGTATTGTTTATTTTATTATAAGTGGTTTTAGGGGTTATAAAATATAATATTTCAAGTCACTGTTAAAATAGAAGTAATATTAATTATATCAAAATTATATATATTTTCATTAATATATATAATTAGTATTTAGAGACTCCATTGTAAAAATGCGTGAATATAAAATTGTAGTGCTCGGAAGTGGAGGTGTAGGCAAATCTGCTTTAACAGTACAATTTGTTCAGGTAGGATTAAGCGGATTAAGTTGTCCGCACGCACATTATTAAGTAATTTTTATGGAATTTTTGTTACAGGGAATTTTTGTAGAGAAATATGATCCAACAATTGAGGATAGTTATAGGAAACAAGTTGAAGTTGATGGACAACAGTGTATGCTAGAAATTCTCGATACTGCAGGAACGGTAATATTTTTATTTATTTACAATGTGTGCTTAGTTGTACAAAGGGTGTGGTGAGGAAATTTATGGGTATATAAATTCAATTCTAAGAACCGAAAATATCCTATACAAAAATGCTAGATAAAAATTGTATCACCACGCCCAGGATGTTGATAAAACTGTATTTGTGGCTTTGTAAATTAATTGATTATTATGGGTTATAAAAATATTATTTTCACATATTCTAAAACACCGGTCCATCTCGCGGATCCGGGGGCTATTTTATTTAAATTTTAGGAGCAATTCACTGCTATGCGAGATTTATATATGAAAAATGGCCAAGGATTCGTTTTAGTGTACTCAATAACAGCACAATCAACGTTTAATGATTTACAAGATTTGCGGGAACAAATATTGCGAGTTAAGGTACATAATTATAATATAGCCGCCTATAAAGAAGCATAAAGGATTTATACTTTATCATATTTAAAAATATTATTATTGTACATGCTTGAAATTTATAACAAATATTTTTGTAGGATACTGATGATGTTCCAATGGTGCTTGTAGGTAATAAATGCGATTTGGAAGAGGAACGTGTTGTAGTTAAAGAATTGGGTAAAACC
Source organism: Nephrotoma guestfalica (assembly GCA_963691935.1). Lineage (NCBI taxonomy): Eukaryota > Metazoa > Arthropoda > Insecta > Diptera > Tipulidae > Nephrotoma > Nephrotoma guestfalica. The sequence continues at coordinate 329,456 of OY829916.1, read as the reverse complement.
CAAGCAAATCAATTTAATTGTGCATTTATGGAAACATCAGCTAAAGCTAAAATAAATGTTAACGATATATTTTATGATTTAGTTCGTCAGATAAATAAGAAATCACCCGAAAAAAGAACAAACAAAAAGAAACCTAAGCCCTGTGTTCTACTATAAGCTACATACTACATATTTCATGTTTTTGAAAAAGAATTCATAACAAAAATTATTGCTAAATACATATTTATATATGAAAGATATGATCTGGTTTAAGAAGATTTTAAACATCTCAAGAATCCCTTTTGGTTCCCCAGAAACATTAGTAAAGAAGTTTTGATTGAGAAATTTAAAACGGGTTTTACTTTTTTCTTGGAAATATATTAATTTCTTAAAAAATGTATATTTGGTAAAAAATTGTATTAATCTTATTAATTAATTTTAAGTGAGACAAAGATGATAAAAAAATAGAAATTATATTTTTAATTTTCCTTATTTAGTTATTAAGTTTTCATTTCAAAATAAAGAAAATCAAAAAGGTTAATATCATTAATTGTAATTGTAAAATATCGCTTGTATGATCTCTTTATTATATGACATTCCAAATACAACAAATATAATTCATTTTCATTCATAATACCAATAAATTCATACAAACGATATAACAAATCTTATTGTTTCATCACTGCGTTGAAATTTCCCATTTTTTTTGTACTACCTAGCCATTGAACTTATATTACGGAGATGAGCAATATATACAACTGGTGGGTCGAGAAATAAAATAGGCTTCAGTAAAATTATAATATTATTGTAAGTGTATGTGTACACAAAAAAAGTGGCTCGACTAAACGCCCCTTTGCTCAGTTCGTGTAAAATATGGTGTATTGGTTTATTTTATGTATAAAAAGATGTCAAATAAAAAAATTATAAATTATAGTTCGCGTTTGAAATATGATCACCATTCGAATGATTGGTGTGCGCACCTTAGTAAAATATGCTCTAATATCTCACATAGTTTTCATTAGCGACGTCCACAGGAAGACGCAAAAGACGGGTCTTTTCCTTCGTTTTTCCTCCTTTACCAGTAAATGAGTAAAACCGGTTTTATAGGTAAACGGAAAAAACGAACAAAAAGATCCGTTCCTACACGTATCGTGTCAGACAAAAAAAACATTGTTACATATATTTTCTATAGGAGTATTTATATTATCGTTCCGTTCGGTTCCTAAACGTATTGCGTCAGACAAATATTGTTGAAAATAATGTTTGTTCTGATGTCTGACGCCGAAAGAATAGCGAAGAAAGTGGAATTTATGTTTTCCAACAACAACAAAAAAAAATTAAATTGCTTCTAAAACATTTTCGATTTTTTAAGTTATCTTTTAGTGTATAGTACGTAACCAAAAGATACGAATATATGCAGCATGTGTGAAATTAATTATTAATATTATTTTATATTCTCTTCATGCCATCTCTTGTCGCCACTAAATTTTTCTAATAGGTATGCTCTTTTAAATTATCCCATATATTTTATAGTTGTTTTAGTCTAATAAACTATAAAATATAAATAAAATTGTTAAAGTAAAAATAATTCCAGGATGTTTTCTTTTCTCATGATACTTATTTTAGTGTACCAAATTTTGATTTTCGTTTAAATAATAAAGTTTTATTGATTGTAACGCTTTATTTGTACGATTTATATTATCCGTTCCGTTCAGTTCCTACACGTATCGTGTCAGACATCATCAATTTATACTATCCGTTCAGATATTTTCTTCGTATGATTATCGTATATATTCGTATTTCTAGGTTACGTATAAAGTAAAAGATAACTTATAAAAATTCAAAATGTTTTAGTAGCTAATAGCTATTTAATTTTTGTGTATGCAAGTTTCGGAAATAAAGTTTATCACGAAATATACATATAATTAAATAAAAAATAGGTTATACCAAGAGAAAATGTTTTCACATTTGAAATTAAGCGATTTGTGCATATACTCGTATATGCTCCTTACTTTATTACGTATATATGCTCCTTACTTTAGTTTACTTTAACAATTTTTTTTATATTTTATAGTTTATTAGACGAAAGAACTATAAAATATATAGTATAATTTAAAAGAGCATATTAGAAAATTTTGAGGAACGTCAAACATTAGCATAAAAATAATTTGCAAAAAGAGAATATACAAAACTATTATTAATTAATTTCACACATGCTGCATATATTCTTATCTTTTAGTTACGTATAAAACTAAAAAATAACAAAAAATCCAAAAATATTTTAGTAGCAATTTATTTTTTGTTTTTTTTTGTTGTTGGAAAATATATGAATTCCACGTTATTCGCTATTCTTTCGTATTTTTTCGCCTTCAGACATCATGCAGTCGTCACGGAACGAGATTATAAAATTGGATTATTTTTTTACCTACTTGAACATAGTCACACATTAGATTTGCTCAAAAAATTTATCTAGGACTGTTATGCGATTCATATGTTTTCTGTTGATTTGTAGTTATTGTTCTTTACTCTCAATTTCTGCTTGGTTTGCGGTTAGTTGGGGCGTTATTTTAATTTAATCGAATAAACGTATGTCTGTGGATTACATATACAATTTTCGATTTTATATATTAATTAATTTATAAGAATTTGTAGCCTAACAGTTGTGGCAAAATAAAATGTTTGGGGGGTCTCACCAACTAGAAACTTCAAAAATTCTGTGGTATAATAGCGAACATTTCAATATTCTATAGAATAAATAAAATGTTCTTTTAATTTAATTTACTTTAGACAAATTATGCAACGGAAGTGAATACGCGGAGGCCAAACTGATGGCCCGTGGATTATCAGAACGAAAACCATTAGCCGGCGTTGATAATACGAGTATTGTAGTGGTTGCCTCTGGCAAAGGCGGTGTTGGTAAATCAACAACGGCTGTTAGTTTAGCAGTAACACTAGCTGGTTTAGGTATAAAGGTTGGTTTACTGGATGGTGACATATTTGGTATCCCCGTGCCATTAATGATAAATATTCATGAAGAACCTTAAGTGAACAATTCTAACAAGATGATGCCGATAATAAATTATGGGGTTAAATCTATGTCAATGGAATTATTAATTTCTGAAGAACCGGTTGTTTGACGGGGACCATTAATTATGTCTGCACTAGATCAGCTATTAAAGGGAACATTTTGGGATAAACTTAATATATTAATCGTGGATACACCACCTGGAACTGGTGATATACATCTTTCTTTAGTCCAAAATGTTCCGGTAATCGGCGTTGTAGTCAGCATGCCACAACCAGTAGCGTTACAGGTTACAAATCGAGAAGCGAAAATGTATCGAACATTGGGCGTTCCTATAATCGGATTAGTCGAAAATATGAGTGTAGGTGTAGGTGTGACCAATTTAACGAAAATAGGTTTATTCACTAACGCGATCAAGAAATATTGTAATGAAATGGAGACAACAATTTTAGGAAGTATGGAAAAATGTCTTAAATAAACAACAACAAATATATGAGCACAATTATTGCTCATATTTCCGTTAATTATTTGTTACTATGTTGGTACGACCAAGATTATTTGCGCAAAAGAAGGAAATTTTTCACTAAAACCTGGATTAAATTGGGCGGGGCTTAGTTGAATATAAAGATTTGATTGGCTAAAGAGTTGGATTAAAAATAATCCCGGTCAGTGAAGGCGTCTTTTGTGATGAAAGGGGGGCGTGTATTTGTACTATTTCTCTCATTTGATTGGATAAAACGGCGAGATGCGAAAATCCCGGATTTCCATTCGAACTATGTACTGGGCTACAACAATATTTGTCTGACACGATACGTGTAGGAACTGAACGGAACGAATAATATAAATACTCCTATAGAAAACATATGTGACAATGTTTTTTTTTGTCTGACACGATACGTGTAGGAACTGAACGGAACGGATAATATAATGCCCCTATTATGGTTTTCGCCTACGCGTCGCTAGGCGACGGTGAGTCGCCTTTTGTATTATGATTCTCGCCGTGAGAGCGATGTGAAAGAGTGATGTGTAAAAAACAATCGCCTAAAATTTTTAGGTGATGAATGTAAAATGTAGTACGAATAAAGTTTTTGAAGGTTACAGGACAAATAAAAAATAATGGCTAAAAGCGATAATGTAAGTTTTTTTCAATAATTTTTACGCTTATAAATAATTTGTTTACCAATTCTATATATATATTATATATATAAATATAAATACATATATATATAATATATATATATATATATATATATATATATATATATATATATATATATATATATATATATATATATATATATATATATATATATATATATATATATATATATATATATATATATATATATATATATATTTATATTTATATATATAATATATATATAAAATTGGTAAACAAATTATTTATAAGCGTAAAAATTATTGAAAAAAACTTACATTATCGCTGGTCACATTCATCACCTAAAAATTTTTTAGGCGATCGTTTTTTACACATCACTCTTTCACATCGCTCTCACGGCGAGAATCCTAATAACAAGAACAAATAACAACCAAAAATAATGCGGCGACACATACTCTCTCTCGCCAAAATAAAGGTGAGAACCATAATATTAAAATATTGCTCACACGAATCTAATACCAAATTCGTTTGGTTTTACAACAACAATTTGCCCAAATTTTATGTAAACGAATATGAAAGAAATTTGATCGACTTTTGTAGTAATATTTGTGAAAAGAAAGACAAAAAATTGTTTATTATAAATGGCGGGTTTATCATTTCACCTTGTTAGCATCGGTATAATAAAAAATTATAAAGCAAAGAATTAAAATGTTCAATATAGTGTCTCCCATTTCTCAATTTAATTAATTTATTTATCAATAATTTTCAATTAAAAGCATAAGAAATTATATAATTTCGCACATAAACAACATTTTAGTACACAAGATATTTCGAAATTACGTCGCACAAACAAAATTACAAATTATCCTTAAAATTTTAATAAATCTATTAAAAGCAAAAACACACAAGATATTTTGAAAATACGTCGCACAAAATTACAAATTATCCATACAATTTTAATAAATTTATTAAAATTAATTTAAAATTTATTAATTTAAAACTGAATTGTACAAATGGCGCGGGGTCTTTGTTTTGATGTTATGTTTTGACGTTTACTTTTGTATATATGTATGCGTAAAAATCTAACAAAAAATCAAGATTTTTTAAAATTGATCTAGCCGATTTGTTAGATCAAGATTTTTGTGTGAAAAAAATTTGTAATGTCAAAAATGTTGATCTGACAGCTGAATCCGATCAAATCTTTTTGATCTGACAGTTCGAACGAATTTAGTATAAGTATCACGGCGAATGAGTGGTGAAGCGATGATGAGGCGAGAACCATAATAGGGGCATAAATAGGCCTTTAATAAACAAAAGCAATACCGTTAAAGTGGGAACTATGATGGAATAAAAAAAATAACGTAAGAGAGCGGAAGAGAGGATTTACATGTATTCGACTATACTCGGAATAATGAATATAAAAAGATAACAGAAATTGCGTTTAAAATTTTTTCATTTTTGCTGTCTCTTAAAAAGAATAAACGAGCGAAAATTTTCGCCCAGGAATAAGAAACTTAATAACTACAACAACAAACCCCAAACAAATTTAATACATATTCATGTTTATATTTTATATAAGGGAATTTTGAATTATTCGTGTATTTTATCTTTTCTGTTTATAAAATATTCATGTATATATATACTAATATGAATATAATATTAAAAATAATTTTCAATACACTGTAGAATTGTATTTTTCTTAACATAACCTAAAAGAATAATTTATCGAATTGCGGTGATGCGGTTTAAGCATATAAATAATTTTTATAATTTTAAAAACATATATTTGTTGATATAAATACGTTTATACTGAAAAATATTGTTGTTTCATTCATAATTGTAGGAAACATATCACAAAAATATATGAATGAACTTAATATTTCAAGTCATCTATGGCCGTAACGTCAAAGTGGGATAATAAATTTTTGTCTTCGTTTCTTACGTTATTTTTTCTTCTATCTATAGTTCAGACTTAATGTGACCGTTTTTTGGATTAGTGTAAGAATTTGTTGGTACATGGTGTGCATCGTCGATAGCATAATATAATCATATCGGTTTTCCATCGTATGGTTTGTGTTCGCCATTTCAAATAGTGTTTTTTCCAAACGAATCTTATTAATTAAATTGTCTAAGTGAATTGCAATTACGGTTCCCACTTAAGTAAAATAAGAATACACAAAAGGAAATTGTAAATGTCAAATGATATAATTTTTGCTTGGTGATGTGAACATAATTCATATATTTCTATGATGTGAACGGTGACGTTTAAGCAAAACAAGTAAAGCATTAAAAAATATGAAAGTAAAATTGTATTATTTTATTACTTTTATTTATATTATTCATTTAAGTAATTGTGAACCGTGCCATGCGGCTGTTGAATTAAGTGAATTTAATTTTGATAAATTTGTTAATAAATTTTATAACACAGTTGTTAAATTTGACATTGCGTTTCCGTATGGCGTAAAGCATAGTGAATTTTGTAAATTTTGCATGGAATACAACTATCTAGATAATTTATTATGCGGACTTATTGGTGTGAAAGATTATGGCGATAAGGATAATACTAAGCTAGCAAAGAAATATGGTATACAGAACGTAGATGATTTTCCGGCGATTAAAATGTTTGGAAACCACACCAAAAATTGGTACGATTTTTCGTCAAAAGGTAAATATATACATATGAAAGAATTCGGGTTTAAGTGAAAACGAGTCAAAAAATAAAAACTTAATTAAAAAAAATGAAGTGAGAATAAAACAATTAAAAATTAAGAATGCGATAAATGGTACGTGTTATAGCCCAACCAGTCAAAAATAAAAACTTAAAATAATGTCAAATTCTTTGGAAGAAAAAGATCAAAAAAATTTGATTATAATCATAAACTTTTGATCACAAATCCCTTCTCATGTTCTTAGAAAAAATTATTCTTTTTTGATTTGTGATCAAATTTCAAAATCTCAAATTTTTGGAGGATTTGTTTTGAGATCAAAACAATATGACTCGTGTCAACTGTCAATGTCAAAACAAACTAAAAGACTCGCCATTTTCTTTATCGGCATTATAATTTGGTGTTTATATTTTACGTGTGTTACTACATAAGATAATAGTGTTTATTTAAATTAAATATTATAAATAATACCATATTCGTTCGAAATGTCAGGCAACAAAAACTTGCCCGGATTAAGCTGTCAGGCCAAAAAATTTAACTGGATTCAGCTGTCAGGGCAACATTTTGACATTACAAATTATTTTAACACAGAAATCTTGCCCGAACAAATTGCCCGGGTCAATTTTAAAAAAATCGTTTATTATACAATTCAATTTTAGATTTATTTTTGCTTTTAATAAATTTATTAAAATTGTAAGAATAATTTGTATTTTTGTGCGACGTATTTTCAAAATATCTTGTGTGTTTTGCTTTTAATAGATTTATTAAAATTGTAAGGATAATTTGTAATTTTGTTTGTGCGACGTATTTTCAAAATATCTTGTGTACTAAAATGTTGTGTTTATGTGCGAAATTATATAATTTCCTATGTTTTTAATTGAAAATTATTGATATTGAGTGGTAAATAAATTAATAAAATTGAGAAATGGGAGACACTATATTGAACATTTTAATTCTTTGCTTTATAATTTTTTATTATACCGATGCTAACAAGCTGAAATGATAAACCCGGCATTTATGATAAACAATTTTTTGTCTTTATTTTCACAAATACTACTACAAAAGTCGGTCAAATTTCTTTCATATTCGTTTACATAAAATTTGGGCAAATTTTTATTGTAAAAGTAAACGAATATATTAATTTTTGTAGTATTTAAAGTGAATTGGTGTTATTAAAAGCAAACCTAACCTCCCAACAAACATTTTTTTGTTGTTTGTTTTGATTTCCCTTTAAACAAATGTAAACAAACCATTTTTTCGTGTTCTTTGGACCACAAAATAATTGATCACATTTCATTTCTTCCAAAGAATTTGACATAAAAAGTTTGACGATATCAATTGTCTTTCTTTTTTTGACATTCCAGCCATGCACAACTTACTTAAAGTGGGAACTATAGATGGAATAAAAATAATAAAAAAAATAACGTAAGAGAGCGAAAGAGAGGATTTTCATGCAATCGACTATACTGAGAATAATGAATATAAAAAGAATAACAGAAATTGCGTTTTTTTTTTCATTTTTGCTGTCACTTAAAAAGAATAACCGAGCGATAATTTTCGCCCAAGAATAAAAAACTTAATAACTACAACAACAAAACCCAAATAAATTTTAGTGCGTTGAATATAATATGCATGTTTATTTTTTTATATAAGGGGATTTTATATTATTCGTGTGTTATCTTTTCTATTTATGAAATATTCATGTATATGTATACTAATATGAATATAATATCAAAAATAATTTTCAATACCCTGTAGAATTGTATTTTTCTAAACCTAACCTAAAAAAATAATTTATCGAATTGTGGTGATTTAAATCGCATATAAATAATTTTTATAATTTTAAAAACATATATTTGTTTATATAAATACGTTTATACTGAAAAATATTGTAGTTTCATTCATAATTGTAGGAAATATATCACTAAAATATATGAATGAACTTAATATTTCAAGTCATCTATGGCCGTAACGTCAAATTGGAATAATAATTTTTTGTCTTCGTTTCTTACGTTATTCTTTTTATTCTATCTATAGTCCAGCCTTAAGTAATAACAAAATCAGTGCGATGTTAATTTACAACTTTTATGAATAAAACGTAATTAGATTTTCATGTATTTTGATTAATTTATTATAATAAACATTTAATAACCGAAAAGCCACGACTTATATTTAATTTTAAATTTTTTAAACAACGTGCACAATTCAATCTAATTTTTAGTTTAGGTTTCATAAATTCAATAATTTTATCATATGTTAGTGAAAGATGCGTATAGAATTATTTAAATAACTTTACATATTAATTTATTAATTAATTATACAATTAAAATGATTTCCGCCATTTTATTTAATAAAAAATCAGATTTTCGGTACAATTTTTTAAGTTTTTCTTATTTTTGGGCGAAACTATAATACTTTATTGCTTTTTTTGTTGACAAGTATACATTTTTTTTGTTTAATATCACACTTGGAAATGTATACGCAAACAAAAATTGTCTTTATCGGTCACTTGAAGAAAATAATAAACAAAATTAAAGTATTATAATATTAAAGTAGAGTTTACACTACGGCTATAATACCAATATTTTTTTGATAGCTATTATACTTTAATAGCAAAATAGTACGAGATAAAGTATTAAAGTATTTTAGTTTGAGTTTACACCAACATACTTTTTTGCTACATACTTTTATTCTACTGGTGTAAACGGGATATTAAGTTTGGCTGGGTAATAATAGTGACATGCCATTTATCGCATTCTAATATTTTTTATTAAGTTAAGTTTTTATTCCTGACTGGTTCCCACTTTATTACCCAGCAAAACTTTATTTTTCTCAAGTGGGAACCAGTCAAAAATAAAAATTTAACTTAATAACAAATTAAGAATGCAATAAATGGTATGCCAGTGTTATTACCCAGCCAAAATTAATATTTAGTTAAGGAACCCAACGAAACCTTGGTTATATTTTAGCTGTTACTTAAGAAAAAATAGTGCGCACGATTTCTCGTCCAAAAATAAGAAAAACTTAAAAAATGGTTCCGAAAATCTGATCTTTTATTAAATAAAATGGCGGAAATTATTTTAATTGTATAATAAATTGTTAAATTATTACATAAAGTTATTTAAATAATTGTATATGCATCTTTCATGAAAACGAATCCTTGTTGGCAGAAAACTCTAGTTGGGCATTGCCAAGGAGGCTTTTGTTCGATAAGGCCTGAAATTTATTAGGTTTTTAAATACAATTACATTACACTTCAGACGAACTTATGACTTGTTCAATCGAACGAATTTCTATTTTGTAATTGCTACCTAGAAAAACCTAAAACATTGGTTCAGCTATTTAATTATGACAGTCACCCAGTCACCATGTGTCGAAGTTATTAACGTTTTTCAAAATTCAAAAAGGCATTAATATATTAAGGCATTAATATATTCCAAAAATACTTAATTTTGAATAGAAACTTCACAATATAAACCTCATTTTCATTGTGTTCCAGAAATTGACAACATTGTATTATATTGAAGTGGATACAATGTTATTGGATTGTAGTGTTAAAACGTCGTTCGTGGCCATATTTGTCAAAAAATCCTGTTAGAATCACAATCTTCATTGAAACTGAATTGAATCAAAATTGGATAACAGGCACACATCAGATTGGGACATATTACAGATCTTCTCTTATGGTTATTTTAGCATCGCATTACTGTCATGCGGCCATTAATGATATTAGAAATAGCAAGATAATTTATAAATTACATTGTTTTGGTCAATGTCCTAGTGAAGTGGAGCAAAGCTGATTAATTGTAATAACAAACTTAAAACTATTGCTTTCTTTAACTATTATTAGCACTTTCTGAATTAAAATAAAAATTATCGACATTTATGATTCTATTTTTGGTTACAAACAATCAAAAAAATTTAATTTCAATTCATTAATCAATCAAACACCTTTCCATTTCGTACATTAATATTTAAATTATTTAATTTTGTATGTTCATCTACCCTTAGAAAATATTTCTCTGAAGATGATTTCACGAGCTATTATTTTTTTTTACTATCAACCTTGCCTAATTTGTAATAAATTTATATATTAAAACAAAAAAATTCTTTTCCCAGATAATCCTATCACTGTGGATAATTTGATTCGATTCGTGCAGTCTTACAGCAATTTTAAAATACATCTTAAAGGATGCATTCCAGAATTGGATAAGCTAACTCAGCAATTTCTTTCGATTATTCACACAACAGGGGGTGCAGAGGAGTTGAATAACATTATAAACGAGGTGAGACGAATTAATTTAATAAACGATCACGCGGACATCCTGATTTCACGAGATTTCTATCTGAAGCTTATGACTAAAATTGTAAAAGACAATCACGGGACAAACATAATCGACCAACAGTTGCAGCGGTTGACTAAACTTAAATTAGAGAAAAATGTTAGTACAACTAAATTGCAGGAGTTTAATTACAAACTTAATATTTTGCACGTATTCAAAATGTACGATACTGAGATGCACAGTAAAAAAAAAGTTGTTAATAAAATTGATTTATAATTATTTTGACGTCTTTATTGATTATTAAGACCTACGAGGGGAGTTCAATAAATTCGGTAAATTATATTATTTCGGTAAATATAAAATAATGCTAAATTTTGGAAAACTATCTTTATTTTTTAGCATAATCTCTACCCACGCTAATGCGCTTAGTACACCTGTTAATTAATTGGAAACCATTAAAATTAAATGTTTTCTGATGTTCTTCAAAATATTTTTCTATAGCAGACCTTAGTTTCACAATCATTTGAAAATCTTAGCCCCTTAAACATTTTTCAAATTTGTAAAATAAAATATTCACTTGGACAGTAAAGCACATGCGGTATTTCATTCAACCCGCAATATGATACTAGTTGTTGTGCAACATTCGCCTTATATACCGGTGTGTTGTAAGGCAAAAGCAAAATTTTTTGCTTGATTTAATCTCGTAATTTTTCGATCGATTAATTCGATTCGTGCAGTCTTACAGCAATTTTATAATACATCTTAAATGATGCATTCCAGAATTGGATAAGCTAACTCAGCAATTTCTTTCGATTATTCACACAACAGGAGGTGCAGAGGAGTTGAATAACATTATAAACGAGGTGAGACGAATTAATTTAATAAATGATCACGCGGACATCCTGATTTCACGAGATTTCTATCTGAAGCTTATGACGAAAATTTTAAAAGACAATCACGGGACAAACATAATCGACCAACAGTTGCAGCGGTTGACTAAACTTAAATTAGGGAAAAATGTTAGTACAACTAAATTGCAGGAGTTTAATTACAAACTTAATATTTTGCATGTATTCAAAATGTACGATGCTGAGATGCACAGTAAAAAAAAAAGTTGTAAACAAAATTGATTTATAATTATTTTGATGTCTTTATTGATTTTTAAGACCTACGAGGGGAGTTCAATAAATTCGGTAAATTATATTATTTCGGTAAATATAAAATAATGCTAAATTTTGGAAAACTATCTTTATTTTTTAGCATAATCTCTACCCACGCTAATGCGCTTATTACACCTGCTAATTAATTGGAAACCATTAAAATTAAATGTTTTCTGATGTTCTTCAAAATATTTTTCTATAGCAGACCTTACTTTCACAATCATTTGAATATCTTAGCCCCTTAACATTTTTCAAATTTGTAAAATAAAATATTCACTTGGAGCCAGATTTGGACAGTAAAGCACATGCGGTAATTCATTCAAGCCGCAATATGATACTGGTTGTTGTGCAACATTCGCCTTATATACCGGTGTGTTGTAAGGCTAAAGCAAAATTTTTTGCTTGATTTAATCTCGTAAATTTTCCCTGATAGCAGTTTTAAATTTACGGAAAAGCCCCGTCTAATTAAGTCCTTGTTATTGTGGTCTTATGAGGAAAATAGTCAATCATCAAAATTCTTACTCGCAGATGGTTCAATCTTTTTCGAAGGTGAATTTTCTTGTGTTATCCATTGCATGGATAACCATTTCGGCTCTGGATCATGGTGATTAATTCACGTTTCATCATGGTGACTATCTGGTTAAATTTAACTGGATCGTCTACACTCATTTCTAAAATGACGACTCCGCTTCGTCTTAACAGATTTTGTTTCGATTGGTTTCTTCAAGTAGCACAGTTTGTATGATAATCCCACTCTCAATGTTTGTTGGCGTTGTATGTACTATAATATGCCGCTACATATAATATACTTTTGCTCATTATTTTATCATATTGTTTTCCTGAGTAGCATTGAACTGTGATCAATGTTAGAGTTGCGGTACCGATATGTGTATTATGTGCGTATGATACCGGATACGATATAGAAAAATATTTTTGTTATACGTTTTTTCGTATTGTTTTGTGCGATTAATGTATGGTGGGAATCTAAAAGGGAGGACGCGCACATAAAACAAAACTGGAAAACACTAAAACAAAACAAATATTTTCCTAGTTTTTTTGTGTGCAAGTTTTTTTTTAGTCGGGTTTGATTTTTGAATTGTACAGTCGAGTTCTGAATTATGAGTTTGTCAGTTCAGTTTTAAATTTCGAATGCGAAATTGGTATGCGGTTATTAAATTTATTCTACGTTACGCAAAATAAGTAATAAAATTGAATTGTAACAAAAAACTATCTATATATTTGCATAATTTATTCATCTTATATAATATATAAGATAATTATTATTATAACTATCTTATTTTATTAATATTTTAAAAGTAAATATACCTAATACAAAATAAAGTTTGTTGTGTTATATTTTGATATAAAATTATTTTGTACAATTAACAAAAATAAGCAAAAATCATAATAAAAAAACAAATAAAGTGAATTCGTGATACTTTGCCACAAAAGTAAAACCAAACAACATTTTTGATTTGGTTTGCACTGCTGGATTTATATAAAGCCAAAACATGATAATAAATAATATTTTTTGTGCACTCCCTTTTATAAAATTGCGTAATCTTAGATCTGGCATATAACGACTAACGAGGCTCGCTCACAACGATAACGACAAGCCAACACGCGGCTACTCATCATATATATCAGTGGGAAGACACCGCAAAGATCACGGGTGGCCAGAACGCGGCTACTCATCATATATTTCGGTGGCAAGACACCGCAACGATAACGAGTGGCCAACACGCGTCTACTCGTCATGTATTTCGGTGGGAATACACCGCAACGATAACGGGTGGCCTGACGTGGCTCACCTCAAATACCAAGCAGTAGTATCCGGCAACGGGGTAGTAAAGAAGGAACCCCGCAACGAACGGTAAATAAGACCGCAACATTTCTGGGTGGTCTGACGTGGCATACCTCAAATATCGGAGCTGCAGACCTCGCAACGAACGGTACAAGGACACCGTAATTCTCAAGGGTGACCAAAAACATGGTCAGCCCACATTACAACGGCGAGGTAGCCACAACGAACGGTACAAGGACGCCGCAACACCATGGGTGACCACACGTGGTCAGGTACAGGTACAATTTTTTTTATCTTTCTTTTGTTAAATTAAATTCTTTAAAGTAACCTAAATCAAATTTAAATTGTATATTTTACTCAGTAAATTGTTGTTTTAATTGAGCGCCCTCATAACGGTCGTGTAGCGTACATTCGGTTCATATTGGTCTCGAGTTTATCTGTTTTGATTCTATTTGTCATATTTTTTCACCTATTTCCTTTTATATTATTTTCGAAACACAGTCTTAAAGACGGGTTGTGCGACTATGTTTTACTCGGGGTGGGGCCTCTTACTGATTGATGGTCGTGTTCCTTTGTGTTTCTTTTCCTCCTTTGGCAATAAAATATATTTTGTTTGGGGAATCATAAATAATAAAACAGGGGGTCTATTATGAAATTTATCCGTCTCGGATTTTTCCGTTAACGGATAAATCCGTGGCATTATGAAACTAAAAAGTAAAATCGAATCGGATTTTTCCGATCACACGACAAAAAATCCGACTGCTATTTAGTTGACGTATTCATACGATTGATGTTATTTTGACATTTCAAAAAATATAGTGAAAGTGAGTGATTTATATTTCAATATTATTAAAACCGAGCGATAATTTTCGCCCAAGAATAAAAAACTTAATAACTACAACAACAAAACCCAAATAAATTTTAGTGCGTTGAATATAATATGCATGTTTATTTTTTTATATAAGGGGATTTTATATTATTCGTGTGTTATCTTTTCTATTTATGAAATATTCATGTATATGTATACTAATATGAATATAATATCAAAAATAATTTTCAATACCCTGTAGAATTGTATTTTTCTAAACCTAACCTAAAAAAATAATTTATCGAATTGTGGTGATTTAAATCGCATATAAATAATTTTTATAATTTTAAAAACATATATTTGTTTATATAAATACGTTTATACTGAAAAATATTGTAGTTTCATTCATAATTGTAGGAAATATATCACTAAAATATATGAATGAACTTAATATTTCAAGTCATCTATGGCCGTAACGTCAAATTGGAATAATAATTTTTTGTCTTCGTTTCTTACGTTATTCTTTTTATTCTATCTATAGTCCAGCCTTAAGTAATAACAAAATCAGTGCGATGTTAATTTACAACTTTTATGAATAAAACGTAATTAGATTTTCATGTATTTTGATTAATTTATTATAATAAACATTTAATAACCGAAAAGCCACGACTTATATTTAATTTTAAATTTTTTAAACAACGTGCACAATTCAATCTAATTTTTAGTTTAGGTTTCATAAATTCAATAATTTTATCATATGTTAGTGAAAGATGCGTATAGAATTATTTAAATAACTTTACATATTAATTTATTAATTAATTATACAATTAAAATGATTTCCGCCATTATATTTAATAAAAAATCAGATTTTCGGTACAATTTTTTAAGTTTTTCTTATTTTTGGGCGAAACTATAATACTTTATTGCTTTTTTTGTTGACAAGTATACATTTTTTTTGTTTAATATCACACTTGGAAATGTATACGCAAACAAAAATTGTCTTTATCGGTCACTTGAAGAAAATAATAAACAAAATTAAAGTATTATAATATTAAAGTAGAGTTTACACTACGGCTATAATACCAATATTTTTTTGATAGCTATTATACTTTAATAGCAAAATAGTACGAGATAAAGTATTAAAGTATTTTAGTTTGAGTTTACACCAACATACTTTTTTGCTACATACTTTTATTCTACTGGTGTAAACGGGATATTAAGTTTGGCTGGGTAATAATAGTGACATGCCATTTATCGCATTCTAATATTTTTTATTAAGTTAAGTTTTTATTCCTGACTGGTTCCCACTTTATTACCCAGCAAAACTTTATTTTTCTCAAGTGGGAACCAGTCAAAAATAAAAATTTAACTTAATAACAAATTAAGAATGCAATAAATGGTATGCCAGTGTTATTACCCAGCCAAAATTAATATTTAGTTAAGGAACCCAACGAAACCTTGGTTATATTTTAGCTGTTACTTAAGAAAAAATAGTGCGCACGATTTCTCGTCCAAAAATAAGAAAAACTTAAAAAATGGTTCCGAAAATCTGATCTTTTATTAAATAAAATGGCGGAAATTATTTTAATTGTATAATAAATTGTTAAATTATTACATAAAGTTATTTAAATAATTGTATATGCATCTTTCATGAAAACGAATCCTTGTTGGCAGAAAACTCTAGTTGGGCATTGCCAAGGAGGCTTTTGTTCGATAAGGCCTGAAATTTATTAGGTTTTTAAATACAATTACATTACACTTCAGACGAACTTATGACTTGTTCAATCGAACGAATTTCTATTTTGTAATTGCTACCTAGAAAAACCTAAAACATTGGTTCAGCTATTTAATTATGACAGTCACCCAGTCACCATGTGTCGAAGTTATTAACGTTTTTCAAAATTCAAAAAGGCATTAATATATTAAGGCATTAATATATTCCAAAAATACTTAATTTTGAATAGAAACTTCACAATATAAACCTCATTTTCATTGTGTTCCAGAAATTGACAACATTGTATTATATTGAAGTGGATACAATGTTATTGGATTGTAGTGTTAAAACGTCGTTCGTGGCCATATTTGTCAAAAAATCCTGTTAGAATCACAATCTTCATTGAAACTGAATTGAATCAAAATTGGATAACAGGCACACATCAGATTGGGACATATTACAGATCTTCTCTTATGGTTATTTTAGCATCGCATTACTGTCATGCGGCCATTAATGATATTAGAAATAGCAAGATAATTTATAAATTACATTGTTTTGGTCAATGTCCTATAGTGAAGTGGAGCAAAGCTGATTAATTGTAATAACAAACTTAAAACTATTGCTTTCTTTAACTATTATTAGCACTTTCTGAATTAAAATAAAAATTATCGACATTTATGATTCTATTTTTGGTTACAAACAATCAAAAAAATTTAATTTCAATTCATTAATCAATCAAACACCTTTCCATTTCGTACATTAATATTTAAATTATTTAATTTTGTATGTTCATCTACCCTTAGAAAATATTTCTCTGAAGATGATTTCACGAGCTATTATTTTTTTTTACTATCAACCTTGCCTAATTTGTAATAAATTTATATATTAAAACAAAAAAATTCTTTTCCCAGATAATCCTATCACTGTGGATAATTTGATTCGATTCGTGCAGTCTTACAGCAATTTTAAAATACATCTTAAAGGATGCATTCCAGAATTGGATAAGCTAACTCAGCAATTTCTTTCGATTATTCACACAACAGGGGGTGCAGAGGAGTTGAATAACATTATAAACGAGGTGAGACGAATTAATTTAATAAACGATCACGCGGACATCCTGATTTCACGAGATTTCTATCTGAAGCTTATGACTAAAATTGTAAAAGACAATCACGGGACAAACATAATCGACCAACAGTTGCAGCGGTTGACTAAACTTAAATTAGAGAAAAATGTTAGTACAACTAAATTGCAGGAGTTTAATTACAAACTTAATATTTTGCACGTATTCAAAATGTACGATACTGAGATGCACAGTAAAAAAAAAGTTGTTAATAAAATTGATTTATAATTATTTTGACGTCTTTATTGATTATTAAGACCTACGAAGGGAGTTCAATAAATTCGGTAAATTATATTATTTCGGTAAATATAAAATAATGCTAAATTTTGGAAAACTATCTTTATTTTTTAGCATAATCTCTACCCACGCTAATGCGCTTAATACACCTGTTAATTAATTGGAAACCATTAAAATTAAATGTTTTCTGATGTTCTTCAAAATATTTTTCTATAGCAGACCTTAGTTTCACAATCATTTGAAAATCTTAGCCCCTTAAACATTTTTCAAATTTGTAAAATAAAATATTCACTTGGACAGTAAAGCACATGCGGTATTTCATTCAACCCGCAATATGATACTAGTTGTTGTGCAACATTCGCCTTATATACCGGTGTGTTGTAAGGCAAAAGCAAAATTTTTTGCTTGATTTAATCTCGTAATTTTTCGATCGATTAATTCGATTCGTGCAGTCTTACAGCAATTTTATAATACATCTTAAATGATGCATTCCAGAATTGGATAAGCTAACTCAGCAATTTCTTTCGATTATTCACACAACAGGAGGTGCAGAGGAGTTGAATAACATTATAAACGAGGTGAGACGAATTAATTTAATAAATGATCACGCGGACATCCTGATTTCACGAGATTTCTATCTGAAGCTTATGACGAAAATTTTAAAAGACAATCACGGGACAAACATAATCGACCAACAGTTGCAGCGGTTGACTAAACTTAAATTAGGGAAAAATGTTAGTACAACTAAATTGCAGGAGTTTAATTACAAACTTAATATTTTGCATGTATTCAAAATGTACGATGCTGAGATGCACAGTAAAAAAAAAAGTTGTAAACAAAATTGATTTATAATTATTTTGATGTCTTTATTGATTTTTAAGACCTACGAGGGGAGTTCAATAAATTCGGTAAATTATATTATTTCGGTAAATATAAAATAATGCTAAATTTTGGAAAACTATCTTTATTTTTTAGCATAATCTCTACCCACGCTAATGCGCTTATTACACCTGCTAATTAATTGGAAACCATTAAAATTAAATGTTTTCTGATGTTCTTCAAAATATTTTTCTATAGCAGACCTTACTTTCACAAACATTTGAATATCTTAGCCCCTTAACATTTTTCAAATTTGTAAAATAAAATATTCACTTGGAGCCAGATTTGGACAGTAAAGCACATGCGGTAATTCATTCAAGCCGCAATATGATACTGGTTGTTGTGCAACATTCGCCTTATATACCGGTGTGTTGTAAGGCTAAAGCAAAATTTTTTGCTTGATTTAATCTCGTAAATTTTCCCTGATAGCAGTTTTAAATTTACGGAAAAGCCCCGTCTAATTAAGTCCTTGTTATTGTGGTCTTATGAGGAAAATAGTCAATCATCAAAATTCTTACTCGCAGATGGTTCAATCTTTTTCGAAGGTGAATTTTCTTGTGTTATCCATTGCATGGATAACCATTTCGGCTCTGGATCATGGTGATTAATTCACGTTTCATCATGGTGACTATCTGGTTAAATTTAACTGGATCGTCTACACTCATTTCTAAAATGACGACTCCGCTTCGTCTTAACAGATTTTGTTTCGATTGGTTTCTTCAAGTAGCACAGTTTGTATGATAATCCCACTCTCAATGTTTGTTGGCGTTGTATGTACTATAATATGCCGCTACATATAATATACTTTTGCTCATTATTTTATCATATTGTTTTCCTGAGTAGCATTGAACTGTGATCAATGTTAGAGTTGCGGTACCGATATGTGTATTATGTGCGTATGATACCGGATACGATATAGAAAAATATTTTTGTTATACGTTTTTTCGTATTGTTTTGTGCGATTAATGTATGGTGGGAATCTAAAAGGGAGGACGCGCACATAAAACAAAACTGGAAAACACTAAAACAAAACAAATATTTTCCTAGTTTTTTTGTGTGCAAGTTTTTTTTTAGTCGGGTTTGATTTTTGAATTGTACAGTCGAGTTCTGAATTATGAGTTTGTCAGTTCAGTTTTAAATTTCGAATGCGAAATTGGTATGCGGTTATTAAATTTATTCTACGTTACGCAAAATAAGTAATAAAATTGAATTGTAACAAAAAACTATCTATATATTTGCATAATTTATTCATCTTATATAATATATAAGATAATTATTATTATAACTATCTTATTTTATTAATATTTTAAAAGTAAATATACCTAATACAAAATAAAGTTTGTTGTGTTATATTTTGATATAAAATTATTTTGTACAATTAACAAAAATAAGCAAAAATCATAATAAAAAAACAAATAAAGTGAATTCGTGATAGTTTGCCACAAAAGTAAAACCAAACAACATTTTTGATTTGGTTTGCACTGCTGGATTTATATAAAGCCAAAACATGATAATAAATAATATTTTTTGTGCACTCCCTTTTATAAAATTGCGTAATCTTAGATCTGGCATATAACGACTAACGAGGCTCGCTCACAACGATAACGACAAGCCAACACGCGGCTACTCATCATATATATCAGTGGGAAGACACCGCAAAGATCACGGGTGGCCAGAACGCGGCTACTCATCATATATTTCGGTGGCAAGACACCGCAACGATAACGAGTGGCCAACACGCGTCTACTCGTCATGTATTTCGGTGGGAATACACCGCAACGATAACGGGTGGCCTGACGTGGCTCACCTCAAATACCAAGCAGTAGTATCCGGCAACGGGGTAGTAAAGAAGGAACCCCGCAACGAACGGTAAATAAGACCGCAACATTTCTGGGTGGTCTGACGTGGCATACCTCAAATATCGGAGCTGCAGACCTCGCAACGAACGGTACAAGGACACCGTAATTCTCAAGGGTGACCAAAAACATGGTCAGCCCACATTACAACGGCGAGGTAGCCACAACGAACGGTACAAGGACGCCGCAACACCATGGGTGACCACACGTGGTCAGGTACAGGTACAATTTTTTTTATCTTTCTTTTGTTAAATTAAATTCTTTAAAGTAACCTAAATCAAATTTAAATTGTATATTTTACTCAGTAAATTGTTGTTTTAATTGAGCGCCCTCATAACGGTCGTGTAGCGTACATTCGGTTCATATTGGTCTCGAGTTTATCTGTTTTGATTCTATTTGTCATATTTTTTCACCTATTTCCTTTTATATTATTTTCGAAACACAGTCTTAAAGACGGGTTGTGCGACTATGTTTTACTCGGGGTGGGGCCTCTTACTGATTGATGGTCGTGTTCCTTTGTGTTTCTTTTCCTCCTTTGGCAATAAAATATATTTTGTTTGGGGAATCATAAATAATAAAACAGGGGGTCTATTATGAAATTTATCCGTCTCGGATTTTTCCGTTAACGGATAAATCCGTGGCATTATGAAACTAAAAAGTAAAATCGAATCGGATTTTTCCGATCACACGACAAAAAATCCGACTGCTATTTAGTTGACGTATTCATACGATTGATGTTATTTTGACATTTCAAAAAATATAGTGAAAGTGAGTGATTTATATTTCAATATTATTAAAATAAATTAATTTAATAAATCTAAATAATTAAAAACCAAAAATTAAAAATGTAATATTTTATTATAAGAAATTTTTAATAAATAAATTTTTAAGATAACTAATTTTTATGTGAATTTGTTAGCCATGATGACCGCCATTAACGTGAACCAGTTCGAGCTGCTAATTTCAAAAACGGCAGTATCGCATCAACGTTTTTACGATCCAAAAAATATCTTTCTGTTTGGCTAAGAATTATTCTAAAACAATCTTTTGTTATTCGAAATAATTTGATAAACCTAAAGAAAAATACAAAAATAAACGGTATTGTATGTAGCATATAACAAGTAACTTTAAATTACCTTTTATTTGTCATATCAAGAGGATTTGATTGAGAACGAATATGCTTTCTCTGTATAGATATCGGTGTTATTTCATCTTCAGAATCCTCATCAGTATCACTCAAACGAACCAAATGCCAATACTATCCATTGCATACACCGCACAAACACAAATAAAATTAAAATTGTTTTTGTTTTAAATTTAATATGCTAAATAAAATATTTTAATAATAATTTTAACACATCACTCGAAACTCGCTATTAAGACAATAAAAAAAGACAGCTGTCAAGTTATAAAAAATCAAAATCTAACCTCAAATTATATAAAAAAATCATGTTGCTAACTTCAGATTTGTTTATTACGAATCCGATAATAAAAGTTTCATAATAGGGTAAATCCGTGTCGAATCGAATATTTCCGTTAACGGAAAAATCCGAGACGGATAAATTTCATAATAGACCCCCAGAACTGCGATTTTCTTTGTATTCGGATTCATTTCATTCTCCCTGTATCATATGTGTCCAGTACTTTTTGATTTTTGGGTAATTAAAATGAATTCCCAGGTTTTCGGTTTGTTGTGTTGGGTATTGAGTTTCGCTTCCTGTCGGTATTCACTTACTCAGTTTATTTTATTTTTCCTTTAAGCACGAATTTCGGTCAATTAATTTCGGTCTCTTTTTCATTTTGATTTTCTTTTCTTGTAATTTTAATTTTTCTGCGGTTCATTTAAGCAGTGCATCATGTCTATAAACCCCACGTCTACGTCCCTGAGATCTAGCCGGAGCTACATATAACCACGTAGACCTCTGATGCCGTTTCTGTTAATGGAACTCTCCGTGTCGCGTTACAGAGGCGCCCAACTTGTAATTCCTCGTGTTCTGTTGGAATGGCGCCGAACGTAGTGTCCCGTTACAAACCTTCAGGGAACCCATCTTGCACTAACTTTTGACAGTTTAGGATGATTGTGTAAAATGGTGCTATACTGGCACTAGATATATTTAATATTTGTTAGACATTGTCGTAAAATGTGTACGAAGTTCCACTAAATATAATCTATTTTTTATTAAATAATAAAACTACACGTAAATTATTATTTAATGTTTTTAATTGTTTTATAATTTTAGTAAATTAAACAGCTTTATTATCGTGAAACTTTTGTTACGTATTTACAAAAAACTTATAAATATTAAATAAAATATACTCAAGTATCTAACAACTGATGATGGCAATAGTAAATCACCGAAATCGATTTTGTATAAGAAAAATTATATTTTATTTAAAATTTATAAATTTTTTACTCAAGTATCAAACACTGATGATGGCAATAGTACATCGCCGAAAAAAAAATTTTTTTATTTCGGAACATATTATAGATACCAACCATAACATTATTTTGGACAATGTAAATATTCCAGAAAAACAACCAAATTTCAGAAAAAGATCTATTTTGGAAATGCTACATATAAAATCCAGTTCAAATTCTATTAACAAAATTAACGATTACGCTTATATTGGCAATTCATACGAACTATTTTTATAATTTGATTTTTTGCTTTTACACATTTCCAATATTATTTAATATGGAAACAATTATTTTCAATTTAGTTTTTTAATGTCAAATTTTATTTTGTAAAGTGTTTTTGCTGTAGATACGATGTCACAATTTGTTGCCTAGCTAAAATAAAAAATATATTTTTCCTAGTAGCTAACGATATCTACAGAAAAATAGCTACATTTTAGATAGGCTTATTGTCCTATATATAGACAATATTCCAATGTAAGTAATACAACATCAATCGTCGCGACCTGATGAGAAGACTGATTTTTTCAAATCAATAATCTAATCCGTTCGAAACTGATTCTTGGGATTCTTACAAATTTTCCATCTATGAGTCAAAAATTCAAATTTATCCGCGGTCCAGCGATAACGGATGAAAAAGTATGGGGTGGTTGGGAAGTTGATTGTGTATAAGTAGGTGTCGCTTATCATCATGTCGTTTGTCACTAGATTGACGCTAAAATGGAATAATTTCCTATGATTGTGTATTTAATTCGAGAGTACTGAAGATAGAAAACAAAAGTAAAAATTACATAGTTTATCATCATTTTTGGGTAATATTTTAAAATTTAGTGCTGGTAATACTAGTTCTAATATTCTAAATTCGAAAGATTTTAAGCAAAAAATTCAGAATGTCATGCTTCCATAAAATTACCTTTTAGTTTCTTTTAATGTGTCTGTTCACTAATGTTGATAATAGACGTGTCACCAACACTGAAATAAAACTGGAGGAGTATAAAACAAAATTCAAAAACTAAATTGACTAAAGTTCAATTTATCTCGGCCTTGTAAATTGTTTTGACTAATTCTGATTTTTCTTTCGGCAATAAAATCTATAAACAAACTTTTGGTTCTCCTATGGGTTCTCCAATTAGTTTCATAATCGCAAATTTAATGATGAATTTAATGATTTAATGATGATTTTTGGCAAAAAAATGAGTTTAAATTCTTTGGATTTTCGACCACCGTTATTTTATTTTCGTTATGTAGACGATATTATTACAGCAATCCCTGAAGACAAAATTGATATTTTTCTGGATGTTTTTAACTCTTTAGACAATAGAATCAAATTTACTGTTGAAAAAGAAATTGATCACAAAATCCCATTTTTAGATTTACTCTTAATTCATGAACCGGATGGAAAAATTTCTTTTGATTGGTTCCATAAAAATACTGGTCTAGTCGTTATCTAAATTTTATTTCTTGGCTTCCTATCTCTTACAAAAACTTTTGGAAAACACTAAATAATCATTATCCTAAAAAATTAATAAATAAAATGATTTGAAAACAAAGAAATTATTGAAAGTACAAATTATTTATCATTACCTTACATAAACAATCTTTTCGAAAAATTAAAACATTTATCCAAAAATTATACTTTCAAAATTATTGGTCGTTCAGCTACCAGTTTAAATGATATTTTGTTTTTAAAATTACAAGATCCGATCCCATTAAAGAAAGAATCCAACCTTGTCTATCAAATAAAATGTAATAATTGTAACGTAATTTACACGGGACACAATACAGTTTTTACGAGATTTCTTTCAACATATGCGTGGTGCCACGGGAAGTTCAAATCAAATAAGTGCACTTTCGAAACATATTAGAGATACTTTAACGAATCGCTTCTTTTCCTTTAATAAAATATTATTTATTAATATTAAAATTGTTTATTACTTATTTTATTTATAATGGTCTTTTGCGAGTGGCGTCTTGCTGCAATGAAGGTGCAAACTGAAAGTCATTTTAATTCTCGTTAAAACGTCAATATAGATTGATTGATTTAGTTGTGCAGTTGGTATGCGTGTTCACTATGGTTACTAAATAACTGGTTACTTGAATTCGCGTTGAACAAACCGCTACAGTACCTTCCCCCAGTGTGACTCAGTGAGATTGTGGATCGTGGCCGAAGATACCGAAGGATATTCGTCGAATGTCGACTTTTGTTCTTTTGGTATTGTGGAGTTAGCCATCACTACGTTTCGTTTGTTTGCTCGTTCGTTTTTTTTGTTTGCTCGTTCGTTTTCGTTTTCAATTTGCTCGTTCGTTCATTTTCGTTTACTCGTTCGTACGTATTCGTTTGCTCGTTCGTTCGTTTTCGTTAGTGGTGAAAGCACTAGTTCGCGTTGAACTAGAGAGACATATTGAACCAGGTAATTCTGCAGTTTTGAGTCTGCTTTTAAAGTGGAGGTTTTTATTGGTCACTGTTAAATGGAATGCTCGTAGGTAATGGAAGTGTCCTTCACTAACTCATGCGCGCCTTTGATCGCCATCGATGTAAAAAATACACGAAATTTTTATTTATTTGCAATAAACAAATTAAAAATTTCGAAGCCATGTTGTTTATGCTGCTTCATCCTCGTTGCTTTTGCAGCGTCGTTGTTGTTGTTACCGTTATGCTCTCGTTATTGTTTTTGCCGCTTTTTGTAGTTGTTGTAATTGCCACGTCATGGTTATTGTTGCTGTTGTTACTGCTGCCGGTGCCGCTGCCGCTTTTGCTGTATAAACCATTGTTGTTGTTGTTGCCGTTGTTGGGCACGTGGTTGACGAGTTGCTTACTACCGCGTGAGCGCTATCGCCATTGTGGGGGTAGAATTTGGCCCGGCTTGTTGTGGTGCGTGCGTGGCTGCTTTTTGTAGTTGTTGTAATTGCCGCGTCATGATTGTGTTGTTGCTGTTGTTACCGCTGCCGGTGTCGCCGCCGCTGTTGCTGTATATACCGTTGTTGTAGTCGCATCGTTGTTGTTGTTGCCGTTGTTGGGCACGTGGTTGACGGCTTGTTTACTCCCGCGTGGTCGCTATCGCCATTGTGGGGGTAAAATTTGGCCTGTCTTGTGTTGCGTGGCCGCTTTTTGTAGTTGTTGTAATTGCCACGTCATGATTGTTGTTGCTGTTATTACTGCTACCTGTGCCGCCGCCGCGATTGCTGTATATACCGTTGTTGTAGTCGCAACGTTGTTGTTGTTGCCGTTGTTGGGCACGTGGTTGACGAGTTGTTTACTCCCGCGTGGGCGCTATCGCCATTGTGGGGGTAAAACTTGAACCGTCTTGTTGTGTTATCATCGGCTTTAATGCGTCCGCGCAAAAAATATATTTTCACCGCGCACAAAAAAAATTAACCACATACTTAAAATTTTTTTTTTTGGTAATTTACTATTTTATTAATCGTCACCACTTTAACGTTTTATTTATTTTGTTAATTTAAATATTATTTATTAATATTAAAATTTTTTGCTTTTACACATTTCCAATATTATTTAATATGGAAACAATTATTTTCAATTTACGTTTTTTAAAGTCAAATTCTATTTTGTAAAGTGTGTTTCTGTAGATACGATGTTACAATTTTTTGCCTAGCTGAAATAAAAGAATATATTTTTTCTAGTAGCTAACGATATCTACAGAAAAATAGCTACATTTTAGATGTATTTATTTTGTATAGAATTTTTTTTTTCTAAAATTGTTTTATTATTCTTTTGAGAATGGAAAACCGAAAGGTTCCGGAAGCTAAAGAACTAATAAGATAATTATTAACATTTTGAGCTAAATATTGTTAATTAAACTTTATAAGTAGTAGTATAGTTAAGATATCCCAATAAAGCTTTAGGAAGTACAACAACAGAAAGTATGGAGGAGCTACTGCGTATTCAGTAAGAAAATGCTGATAAAAGATCTTTTAAAAGAATTACAACAAAGACAGTGACGTATAACGAAAAATTCTTTCAAAAATAGTACAACCAATTAAAAGTTGCTGTAGGAGGTGTACGGAACACCAAACGATTAAATTCGAGCAAAAGTCTCGACGCCGGAGCTAAAACATCATTATTTCAGTTCGACGAAAAAAAAAATGAGATACACGACCTGCTCAGACCAAATGCATCAACGGTTAACTAGAGGACTGCCCAACACTTCGACGTTGTCAACACCCGATTGGTCACAACCAGCGTCACACACCAGTCAGAGTTTTGATATTTTATCAAACAACGAAACAACAAAAAACCAGGTAAAAGTGCTGATGAACAGCCTAATCAATACCTCGCATGGATCGGGATTAATCGACGATGGAGACGGCTATTTAAAAAGCAGGACGTGTTATTGTGCCAATTATATCAAACAATTGCCGTAATCGAGTATGCATTAGATACTATAGATTGCTGAAGGAAATACTGCAACTAAAGACCAACCAGCTGCAAGAAAATATGGATGAGTTCAACCAGTTTTACGCTGAAATTACGGTAGAAACGATTGAAAATGAATAACCAAATTTTTCAAAAGAACTTCCACGGCACTTTGCAGAATTTGGTGGCAGCAACAATTATTAGATTGCAAGAATGCCAGAGAGAAACACCATCTACAAGAGGATGCCTAAAATCAAGCTACCGACATTGGACATACCAAAAGTATTCTGGAGAGTATGACAATAGGAGCTCATTCAATAATGTATTTACTGAGCTCAATCACTGGAACAATAACATTTACGATACAGTAAAAGTGTAGTATCTTAAGTTATTCTTACAGAAAAATGCTGCGCAGCTGATCAACCACATTTCAACAACCGGCAAGAACTATGAAATAGCTTGGAACTTGCTACAATCAAGGTACAACAAACCACGAATTTAAATGGCAATCACTTCAATTCATTGCTATCACTACCAAGAAAAAAATCAAAATTGACATTTAATTTATCAGTGTTGCTATATTTTTTGAGGTACATCAAATGCGTTCAGACCTCTATATGTTAATTTTACTGAAAATGTTGCCAACAATTGGCGGAAAAATTACTAATAAAAGGAGGGGGGGGGGGGGTTGTGAAAAGGTATATTGAAGTACAAAAATAATAAAATTCAAGGTATATTGAAGTAAATTTAATTACCCGACGTATTAGTCATATTATTAAGAGCGTGAGAATAGAACAGGGCGGGAACCGTAATTGGTGAGAAACGGATTTCTCTCTGTTCGTTAAGGATATTTTGGTTAAGGGAATATGGATTTTCGAATTTCGTCGGATTCTAAGGTATCTAAACGTCTGCTTTTGGGTTGTATATGTAATATGTCTAAATTGTTTAAGCTAGCTGTATGATTTTAGTTAAATGATTTAAGTTAAATGATTATGGAATGTTGATTGATTGCAACCAGATAAATGTTCTTTAGCTCTAACTCCAAAATTGCGACCAGTCTGTCCAATATAGGAGAAACTACAATCATTGCAATTAATCCTATAAACACCAAACTTGGAAAGGCGATCAACTCTAGGTTTATTGTTAAAAACCATTTTCTTTAGTGTGTTATTATTATAAAAAGCAAAACTAATATTGCTATAATCGGACACGATGTTGCTAATCCGTTGGCTAGTTTTTTCTTTATACTCTAATCCGGTGGATAATACCCGATAGAGCTTTACGCTTTAGCTTTTTATTTAATAACTTTAATATAGTCTTAGTTGCATATCCGTTATTCGTTGCTATTTGTAGAATTATATTAATCTCTATGTCATAATTTGGGATAAGGGATGATTATTAGTCTATCTATAAGTGAGTGGAAAGCTGACATTTTAATATTATGGGGATGGTTTGAAGAACTAGGGATAATAGCGTCTGTATACGTGGGTTTCCGATAAATTTTGAAGTCTAAAGAAGAATTAATCCTGGTTATTGTTATATCTAGAAAATTAAATTTATTTTCTTCCCTTTCCAACGTAAAATCAATGGTGGGATACTGAGAATTTAACCAAGTAAGGAATGAGTTTAACAGTGTTATATCAGTGTTGACGTTTGATATAACCTTTCGATATTTTAGTGAACTGTTATCCGCTTACCACTGGTGAGGGCTATGACAATAACAGTCTGAAGTGTTGTTTTAAAACTACTTAATATTTATTAAAATCTTTGAGTGTATATACAAAATTAATATATATGATTGCAGCAACAACTATCTAGTTGCCGAGCTTACAATTTTACCTAAATTAGAAAATATTAATTATATGCAGCATAGTAATATTGCTGATCTTATGAATTTACTATGTATATGCGCGCCGGAAATCATGGTAATATAAGTCGTCAAATAATATTTAGCTTAGACGGTTGATTGACATATTCCATACATATTGTTGTTATAATTAAACACATGTGTCGTTAAGGCTATGTTCGTGTGTCTGAACATCCTCCGGGCCGACGATCGTTGATATAAACCGTCGTGGCAATGGGCGTGGATGTGATCCTAACCTAGATGACCTTGTTTTTAATGATGTTGCGGCTCTGTTTTTGCACTGACATGCCACGACTAATCCCAAAAATACCACAATGATCCCGTATTCAACAATGTAGTGATGGACATCGTGTATATTTATTTGTTGATCTTTATCTTGTACTGAAGTCCTTAAATGGCTAATGTTGGTTGATAGTTGGTTCAAATCCGAGAGTATGTCACTGAATTGATTAGGTGTGGAAATTCTATTGGTGGTAGTCTGGTACGTTTCATTTTCTGCTTGAATCAGTAGGCTGCTAAAATTTATCGTTGGTTGATAAAATACTTCTGTTTTTGTGTTAAAGTTTTGAATGGAATGTATAGTTGTTATTCCGTCCGTAATTGTGCAGGCCTTGTGTACCGTTATGGCTCCCGTTCCTCTTATGTTTGCGGTTGTTACTTCCTTATTGCAAATAATATTTATCCTATGCTCCCGTTCAGATATAAAAATCCGTGTGCCTGGGTCGTGTGTAGGAATCCACATATTTCGTGGTGTTATACATCGAACCTCACAATCCTCTGTAGATGTTTCCCGGTTGATAATTAAATTAATTTCACACGGTGTTGGTTTATTTTGGGTGCTATGAATCACGTTGTGAATCATACATATGTATTCTGTACCCTTTATGGATTTGCAGGCAGCAAGTTCGTCTTCTGACATTGCGTAGTAGGATTCTCTATTTAAGCTTAGTAGGAATAGTTCACTTGATGGATTTATGTATGCAAGCATGTCCTTGTGTTTGGTTGGAATGGCAATTGGTTTGATGATTTGATATATTTTATTATTAAGTAATGGCATTTTAAGTTCAAATATTAATACGTTGTTTGCTTGCCCAACCTTAGCCGTCATCATTTGGTACAATGTTATCAAGCTGTTTTCTCCATATATGGTAGCATCAGCTGGGATAACCTCATGTAAGTTTTGCAGTTCCACCTTAAGTAGATCGGGTTTGAGAATGAATGTGTTTATTTTGCTATGATGAATGTCGGTAATGACATCGATTAGTTGTTGCTGTGTTGAAGTAAAGGTCGTCATTTCTATTGACAGATGTACCCATAGTGCGATAAACCTTTGTATTGCTAAGTTTTCGTTCTCATTCCGTTGTACCGCGTTGAATATTGCTATTGTTTGTTTGTCTAGTTCTTGTAGGTGGTTGTATTGTAATCCAATCATTTTTTATAATATTTACTGTTGATTCAGTTATTGTAATTTGTTCCTTTGGTAATTTATTTAAATGTTCTTCATTATTTTTTATGGAACTGATTTCATTGTCGTATCGTTGTGCATCATCTTGGTCAAGGATTCCAAACAGTTGGTTGGAGTGTGCCAACCACATTTACTAAACCTCTTTTTGTTCGAGATGATTTATACGTAGGTTGAAACATTTTATTGTTGCGGTTTATATTGAGCATTTGTTGTTTTATCTGCGTTATTGTGGGCCTACAAAGTTGTTTTAGATGTAACCATTCATTAACATTTTCACAGATTTTTTCCATCAACAGCATCGTTATATCTTTGCGCTTCTATTAACATAGCTGATAAATTAAAATATGATACAATCGTCCATTGTTGATGGGACAACTGAGCTGTACCAATATTTTCAAAGTATATCCCGGTTGTAATATTTAGTGTGGTGATCTCAAATGTAGAATTGTTGATTATCGTTGAACATACCCCAAGCACGCTTAATAATGGTATCATTGTAAATAACATCAATTTAGACTGAAAGCATGGTCGAATTTTCCTTCCTTTTATCTGAGGTTGTGAATTGGTTTTGATATTCCTTGCAGCCTTCTTTACATCTTCCTCTATATGATCTCGCGACCAAAGTCTAGGTATTTTTATCTCTTTACTTGAGACATCTTCATGTGATAAGCGTTTCATGGAATTGGATTTGTTATAAATAATAGTTGACAATGCTGTAATTGTTTTAATAGGCGACTCCGTATCCAGGTTTTCTGTGCTGTCATCAATAGGAAGGGGTGCCAATTTTGTTATTGGTCTTTTTATAAGAGCCCTTCCGGGGCCGCGGAGTGTTGCCACCCGAACAATTCTGTCTTGGCCTGGATGGACCTCTGTAATACGTCCAGTTATCCATCTTAAAGGCGAGATGTTGTTGTCTCGAACTAGTACTAATTGTCCGACCTTTAAATCAGGTGAGCTTACGGTCCATTTTTCTCGTTGTTGTAATTGATGCAGATAGTCTTGTGACCATCGCTTCCAGAAGTCTTCCTTCATTTTTTGAATTAATTTCCATCTGGTTAATGAACTCATTCTTTCATCTGAGATGTTGGCTTCCGATTGTGTTTTGAGAGATTCACCAATTAAAAAATGGCCAGGAGTTAAAAATGTAGGATCAGTCGGATCATTCGTCATTGGTGATAGGGGTCTTGAATTCAGACAGGCCTCTATTTGACATGTTAAAGTTGTTAGTTCTTCAAATGTTAACGTTGCTTCTCCTACCACTCGTTTTAAATGATATTTTACAGATTTTACCGCCGCCTCCCATAATCCACCGAAGTGTGGTGCTCCTGGTGGGATGAAGTGCCATTTCGTGACTTGGTCGGCATTTGATATAATAATGTTTGAAGCTGCTTCTTTTATTGTTTTCAATGTTTCTATTTCTATTACCTTACTAGCACCCAAAAAATTGGTGCCGTTATCGCAAAAAATATTCGTACAAACTTCACTACGTGAAGTGAAGCGTCTATATGCCGCTATGAATGCGTCGGTTGTTAAATCACTGACTACCTCAATGTGGACCGCTTTCGTTGCCATACATACAAAAATTGCAAAGTAACCCTTATACGATTTATTACCTCTTCCCTTTGATACCCTTACACTGAATGGCCCGCGTAATCCACTCCTGTTTTTAGGAATGGTCTCGATGGAGTTATTCTTGCTTCTGGTAGATTCCCCATTAGTTGGTTTTGAATGGATTTACTGAAGCGATGACATCTTAAACATTTAGCTATGTGTTGTCTGACAAGATTTCTACCATTAACAATCCAATACTTTGTTCGGATGTGTGCTAATGTTAGTTGGGTGCCGCCATGCATTGTGTTTTGATGTCCTTCATGGATCATCAGGTTCACTATTGGATGTGATTGTGGAAGGATAATAGGATGTTTTTCATCGTATGGCCAAGCTGTAGAATTGTGTAGTCTGCCAACTCTTAGTAGTCCATCCTTTAGAAATAGAGACAATGGTAACAATTTGCTCTTGTTGTTAATTGGTTTGTTGCTAGCTAAATTAAGCATGTCATTTTTATACTGTTCAAGTTGAGCATTTTTAATTAAATGATGCATAGCTTCTTGCATTTCTTCTGGTAATATTATGTTGGGTGCTTCGTATTTTATTAATTTTAACTTGTTAATAAATCGTTTACAATATGACACTATTCGCTGAATCTTTTTTAGATTTGAGAATTTTTTGTATAGGTCGCTGAAAGGGTTGCTGTCTATTATAAACATTGTTGTTGCATTTACTTGGGGTGTAAGTATCTTTTGATCTGGAACATCTTCAGGTCTTACCTCCGAATTATTAGTTGGCCATATATTTTCTTTCTTTGTTAATCAATCTGGTCCGCTCCACCATAATTTATGATCAATGAGATGTTCAGCTTCTATCCCCCTTGATGCACAGTCAGCGGGATTTTCAGTTGATTTAACATAGTTCCAGGCTGCTGGGTTTGTCCAACTGTGAATTTCGGATACTCGGTTCGCCACAAATGTTTTAAACCGATGTGGTTCTGACTTAATCCATGCGAGAACAATTTTCGAATCAGTAAATGCATATGTAGTTATCTTGTCACATCGAAGACTTTTGATAACTTTTGCCATTAACCTAGACAACAATAAGGCCCCACACAATTCTAGTCTAGGAATTGTTATTTTGGACTTTATTGGTGCGACTTTAGTTTTTGAAACCAGTAAATACGGATGTCTTCTACTTTCCTTGTTGTTATTTTGGAGGCTTGCTCTTTCGAGTTGTACTTCTTCAATCTCCCAAAATTTTCTTAATCTGTCTTCTAATTCCGTTTTGGTTACCATGCAGTTTATAGTTGTTGACTTGTTCTGATGCAGTGGCCCAAATATAACCCATCCTAATTCCGTTTTTTGTGCGACTGGATCTCCTATTGTACCTTTTACTATATCATTCATTACTATGGCAGGGTAATAGTCTGCCCCTAGTAATATGTCAATTTCGTTTGACATATTATAGTTTGGATCTGCCCACAACAAATTATTTATATAAGGCCAGTTCCAAGCATTAAAACTGTACTCTGGTAGGTTCCCTACTAATTTATCAACAACTAATACACTCATTTCCAGTTTGAATTCTGAAGAGAATCTCGGTTCGATTTGGATTTTTAGTCGTTAATCTGATACACCAGCTTTAATTCCTCCTATTCCCTTAACTTCTACGTGTGTTCTTGTACTCTGTATGTTTAATTTCTTGGCGGCCTCGCGAGTTATAAAGGACGCTTGAGAGCCGGGATCGATGAGTATCCTCAATAGTTCCGGATGACGGCCATTTGTACGAATCTTCACTAATGCTGTGCTCAGAAGTATCTGTGATTCTGATGTTGTACTGTTTAACATGTGTGTTTCGACCATCGGTTTTGCCGGTTCTGTGGTTGGGTAGTTAGAAGCTGAAGCCCTTTTTTGTTGATATTCATTAGCATTTTTAGTGGGACGTTCTCTTGTGTGTAACAGAGTGTGATGATTGCCCTTGCACACCAAACATTTCGCTTCTGATAAGCAACCTCGGGAAAAATTATGTTCGCCCAGACATGTTCTACACAGATTTTTCATACTGCATATCTTGTTGCGATCCAAAGTGGACATTTGTAGAAACGATCTGCATTGTTCCATTTTATGTGATCCTTTGCAGTTTATGCACTTCTGTACATTTGTTGCTAACATTGTTAATGCTCTTGGAGGTTGAAATCCCGTTACTGTTTGGTGCCGATTACCGGTTGTTGTTTGGTATCGGTTACCGGTTGTTGTTGGTTGTCGATTACTTTTATTATTTATTGATTCTAATGATTGAAATCGTTTCTCCAAAAATAGTAAAAATTTGTTTAGATTTTGACCCTTTTTAGGGTCTTCCAATGATGTTTCATAGATTCTGATTGTCTCATTATCTAATTTTCTTTGCAATATGTGGGTGATCAGTGCATCGAACTTCTCATCATCTTTTAGAATGTTGTTTATATTATGAATAGCTTCTTTTGTTGTATCATGCATAGTTCTGACCCCTGAAGCATTCGCGGTTGTTATGTTTGGCTGATTAATCAACTGGTTGAAATATGTTGTAGTTAACTCTCGTTGATTGTTGTATCGCTTGTTTATTATGTCGTACGCTACCGTATAGTTCTCTGCCGTTGATTCTAAGTGGTTTATTAATCTAGCTGCTGGACCTCCTAAATGACTTTTTAGGTAGTTAATCTTGTGGGTGTCCGTGAGCTTATCGTTATTGTGAATTAATTTCTCGAACGTATCTGCAAACCCTTTCCATTTTACATACTCTCCATAGAAAACTGGAATCTCGATTTTGGGCAGGCGTACATCAAACTTGTTGTTATCTGTTTGATGGCTGTCAATCTCAGTGGCGATCTTTGTTATAATGTCATCATCTTGGCTTTTGATGGCTTCGTAATATCCCTCAGAGAAATATTTGAGGCTATTTTCATCTTCCGCTGAGGCTTCCACCTTTATCCTCTCATCTAGATCCATGATTTGATCCATCATCCGTTCGATTCGTTTCAACAACAGATGTAATGCTTGTTTTGAAACTTTATGTGTCAATGAGTCTCTTGCTGCGTTTATTTCTTTGTAAAGAGCTCTCATTTTAACATCTTGTAGTTTTATCATATGGTGGAATTCTTTTCTGATGGCGCACTCGTTGTTGTTTGAAGAATCTTTGCTACTTGTTGTTTTTGTTGTGTCGTTTGTATCCATATTTTCCGTAAGGAAGGAGGAGCCAGGGGGGTCATCCTTCGATGTTGTTGGTTTCAGTGTGCTCGGTGTCCCCTGGTTCAGCTGAGTTCGCATTTCGTCGATTAGGGTGTTGTAGATATCCGCTATATCCTTTCGTTTTTTGAGATATGGATGGTTTTCGTCTAATGTTGGGCTATTTCTGATTATTTCATCAGCCTCTACATATTTTTTGTAGAGTTCTTTTAAAATTGCTATTTTCGACTCCAAATAAGTTTTGATTTTCCTCCCTGACCCATATTTATGATAGTTTCTACTTAGTTGGACAATTTTATCGCCTGTGTTCTCCTGATCTTCCAAACGATTTTCCATGCTCGTCATTGTTGTAAGTTTCCGTTGTGCTGCCCGTTGATTATTGGCTTCGACTGATGATGACTGCCTGGTTTTCTTGATTGGATTTTCTTGGTGGTTGGCTTGTGTGTTCGATGTTTGTTGTTTGTTAATTCGAAATTTTTTGTTAGCCGCCGGTTGTTGTGGAGGCTTCGAAGAACCAATGTTTTTCGATGTCTGTTGGTTGTTGACTCGAAGTATTTTTGTTGGCCGCCGGTTGTTGTGGAATCTTCGAAGGACCAATATTATATCAGTGTTGACGTTTGATATAACCTTTCGATACTTTAGTGAACTGTTATCCGCCTACCACTGGTGAGGACTATGACAATAACAGTCTGAAGTGTTGTTTTAAAACTACTTAATATTTATTAAAATCTTTGAGTTTATATACAAAATTAATATATATGATTGCAGCAACAACTATCTAGTTGCCGAGCTTACAATTTTACCTAAATTAGAAAATATTAATTATATGCAGCATAGTAATATTGCTGATCTTATGAATTTACTATGTATATGCGCGCCGGAAATCATGGTAATATAAGTCGTCAAATAATATTTAGCTTAGACGGTTGATTGACATATTCCATATATATTGTTGTTATAATTAAACACATGTGTCGTCAAGGCTATGTTCGTGTGTCTGAACAAACAGTCTATCAGTTCCATTCCATAGGCATAGTATGTCATCAATATATCTATACCAAAAAATTATATGACGAAAATAAGGATTGTTGTTTGATAAAATCATTTGTTCGAAGAAATTCATGAAAATTTCAGCTAACAAAGGTGACAGAGGGGAGCTCATAGGTAGGCGAATTTGAAGTATGTATTATCAAAACAGAAATAATTTTGTTTAATACAAGTCTCAAACACCAACTTCAGTGTATCGATTTTGTCCCAAGATGTGTGAAACGAAATTAGTGTAACCGGAAAGATATAGTAGTAGTATTTATGTTTATGTTGGTTAGTGACGCGCGTATAATTGGTTTACTTTACTATACACATGCAAATCACGTGGCATTGTTTATTTGTTTATTCTATTAACCCTTGATGAGATTTTGGATTCCTATATTGAGGAGCGCGATTGCGCTCTTTGGCACTCAAAGGGTTAACCATTGTAAACGCCATATTATTGTGTTGTTTGAAAAAATTAAGAAAAATTCATCATTTTGGAACAATATGGTTGGTCGAAAAAATTCTTTAAACGAATGAAAAGACAAATTAACGCAACACTGAATCCGCCTTTACAAGATAGTGTTACTTTTTAAATATTTATGTATTTTCGATTTTTTTTTAATAATTAATATTTTATTTTTAAAATTTATTAAATTTAAATTAAATTTGTTTATAAAATTTTAACATATAACATATAAACATATAAAATTAATTTATTATTAATTTATTATCCTGAGCAGACGTAATGTGTTGAGAAAAGGAAATAAGCACCATAACAATTAAACCGATTCACCCGGATCGCGTTATTTTGGTACTGTCCATCATAAAAATGACACAAATACGAACAAAAGAAAAATACAAAGACATAATTGTGTATTATACAGTGTATACGTATTCGATATTTTTTGCTTCACTCATTTTAAATGAGTAACTCACAGGGCAAAATCGATATACAGTTCACGACGTAAGCCCTCATCTACAACATCCCTATCTAAGAAATTACAAACTATTTGAGATAAAGTTTTAATTGGAATAGAAGTGAAAGACTGACAACGTCAAACGAAACTAGTTTTGAATGTAGTGGAATGTCGACGTCTTGAATTTTGCTAATCAATTCCACCGAGTTCTTAGCCGAGTAAGCCGAAAAGAAATTAGTATGATCATTGAAAAAGTTTATGAAACCCTTACATAGCTTGTAAGCAGGAGCATTGCAATACGCGACTATTGTTCTAATCGGGATGCCCTCCTTACGGATTTTTGGTAAATCATAAAGAATCGGAGCAGTTGGATTCATGACAGAGTACTTCCAACCAGTTCCATTAAACAACTTTTGGCATTGGTTGATACACTTATTGACAGAAGTCTTAAAAGACCTAGTTGGATCCCTATCAAGTGCTATTGCTTTGCTTTCTGTAATAAAATCAGGAATTTTATTACAGTAATCGACTTTTTCGAGCTCTATAATTGTATTGCCTTTATCCTCTTTACATGCTATCAGGTCATGGTCACGTAGCTTTTTCTTTATCGCACTAATTACTTTAAGGTTAGTGTTAGGAGAAGCAAGAGCGACAGAAGCAGCAGAAGAAGAGTTAGAAGGAGATTATGCATGTTTAAAAATATATCTAGTTCTTGAATGTGATGCAATAGCCCATTTGCATTCCAAGTTACAATTCGTATTGTTTTATTCATTTCTTTTCGTTACGTTTAATTTTTTTTGCCATTACTTTAACTGATCGATCATTTTTATCCTCGCAGGTATGCCACTGGTGACCAACATAATTTAATTTGCTAGTTAGAGCTTTATTATCTTCAGGCTCTGT
Source organism: Nephrotoma guestfalica (assembly GCA_963691935.1). Lineage (NCBI taxonomy): Eukaryota > Metazoa > Arthropoda > Insecta > Diptera > Tipulidae > Nephrotoma > Nephrotoma guestfalica. The sequence continues at coordinate 291,055 of OY829916.1, read as the reverse complement.
TGTGCTTATTTTCCAAATATTATTACTGAGCGATATTACTTTGTAGTCATTTCGTACTACTTCTTTCATCAGTTTCTGAATACTACCGTGATTTGTTATTCCTAGAATATTGATCGGGGGTGGAACCTGTTTCTTCTTTTCTGGCTCATGCACTTTTGGTGCAGTAATTGCATTGGCAGTTTTAATGTAGGTTTGAATTGGCTCAACTTCTGGTGATGATTCGCTTTTCTCTTGCTTTGGTTGGTTTCTTTTCTTGGTTTCTTATTTGCTCTCTTGAATTTCTGTAGTCTCCAATTAGTTTCCCTTTCAAGCTCATCTTCATCCGTGTAATATTCGTCTAGTAAGTACTTGAAATTGGTTGTTCAATAATGCTGAGTTTCCTGCGTTGTTATTTTTACTGTTTCCTGTAGCATAATGTTTTCTTTCTTTAGCACGGCAACTACATTGTTCGGCTGCGCGATTATTTTCTCCGTTTGTTCAAATTTATTTATGACAAAATTAAATTTATTTAAATTAAATTTTTTTTAAACAACGCGAAGTTATGTTTATTATAACTGTTTGTGCACTGGGCGTGGCTTCAGAAGTTGGTTCGAAATTGTTATGCTTGATAGAAGAGGTATTTTCCTTCTCATTGTTACGTTCACACAGTGCGGTACTCTCTGGCGGTGGAGTTGATGGTGGTGTTCTAGGAAGTAAAAAGTAGATAGAGAGTAGAAAATGAATTCACAAATAAACATCGAGTTGCCAGGTTTTATTTGTTTATTTGAAATATTTTTTTCATTATTAAAATCTGTTGGTTGAAATAAAAAGAATTGTTAATATTTCGGGTTTATAATGAGTTCTAAAATGCTAAATCGCAGAAAAGGTATTGTATATCACTCGATGCAAGTCATTTTTAAGCTCGCGAACAATACCGCTTTCGCGGTAAATTGCTGTTTCGCTTAAAAAATGTTATTTTCGTGTTTCATAAAACAATATATAATTTTTATTATTATATTATTTTTTTAAAATATTAATAAAAAACACAAAAAACATTAAAATTGGTTTAAAAAAACAACCAAGTTTATTTCTCTCAATGTGATATACAATTTTTATAAAAGACCGGTTTCGGACGTCCGTCCTTTATCAATTTTTAACTACTGAATGATTAGCAAAAGTTCATATTTAATAATTAAAATAATTTGTATATTTTGTTGGCACTCGTGTTAATTTTATCATTTAGAAGGTTGGTATTATGTCGATTTTTGTAAATTTCAAATTCTTCAGATCTGTCCATACGACTACCTTTCGTTAATTTGTGTAGAATCCGGAGGTTAACATTAATATTGCTGAATGTGGTTTCTTGTCAAGTAAATTTTGATCATAATTTGATTTTATGGTGGTATTAGTGCTTTGGCTGTCAACTTCTTGTATATGTTCAGCATTTTTATTTGTTTCATACACCAAATTTTCTTATTTTACTGCATTTCGTAGAAAGTAGTATACCTAGAGAGTTCTATACACTGGCTGAATTAGAAGAAATAGTTAATCGTCCAAATTTCTTTGTACCATCATTACAACATTAGAAGATTGCAACGAATTCACCTTACCCTGTCTTAAACAATCATTCGGGGGCCTTTATCATCAAATTTCGATCTTGTTTGGTCATTTGTTTGGAATTAAGGATTAAAACATTAAGGTCGTGGATACGCTGCAACCATTTTCATCAAGGGTCATTTCATCATCATCTTAGAGAATTCTTTTTGTAAAGTATATCATGTAATTATTTATTTATTTATTTGTTTGCCTAAATGTATAATTCATTTCTTGGTAACTTGAAATCAAAATAACGGATTTTAATTTTAGTTCTTTGATCAAATTTACTTCGATTAATTTCATCATTCATTACAACATTAGAAGATTGCAACGAATTCACCTTACCCTGTCTTAAACAATCATTCGGGGGCCTTTATCATCAAATTTCGATCTTGTTTGGTCATTTGTTTGGAATTAAGGATTAAAACATTAAGGTCCTGGATACGCTGCAACCATTTTCATCAAGGGTCATTTCATCATCATCTTAGAGAATTCTTTTTGTAAAGTATATCATGTAATTATTTATTTTTGATTTGTTTGCCTAAATGTATAATTCATTTCTTGGTAACTTGAAATCAAAATAACGGATTTTAATTTTAGTTCTTTGATCAAATTTACTTCGATTAATTTTTCGATTGTGATTTTTCTTGTAATTAATTAGCGATTGAATCATTCGACATATGAGTATCATTTTAGTTTATCATTCGAAGTTTAGCATGTTCATTGTGACGATTTTTTTCTCGATAGTAACCACTGCGTTAATCATGTGCTAGTAATCCTAGCGAGAGGGGGAGAGGGAAGATCATGAACTTCTGTGTTGCGTGGTATGAAGGTGCTTTTCTGTGGGTATTAGTAGTATGATTTTTTCAGATTCAGTTTGTTTTTCTTAATTCGTTTGAGTCATTCGCATATTAAAGGCTGATTTTTTAATTATTGTAATATGGTTGCTCCTATGGTGGATATTATAATCTCCCAGCCAACTATGAGCTATCCAAAAATTATGTGCGACCACCATTTTAGCTTTAGACCGAGCCATGAGGTTATAAGTATCGAATCTTATTTGTTACCCTTTTTCTATTTCTGAACAAATTTGTTTTCATTTTGTATTTAATTTTTGAATTCATGATCATTTTATTGTCGGCTATAAATCTTTAGTCTATGCAATATAATGTTTAACAATTTTTTTTACAAAACAAACATTTTTTGATTTTATGTTATTTGCACCCAAATATTAATAATTTAACAAAGAGGGAACGATGATCCCTGCTTGCAGTAAAACTAAATAATGGGCATATAAAGCGTACTTAGGTTTTACCAAAACAAAGAAAAATTTCAAAAACACAGATTGTTTACTAACAAATAATAATATTTATGTGTAAACCACAACTCCAATATAGTGATCTGGCCACTCTCTGAATTTAACCTCTTTTGATAACCAGACAGCTTTCAGATCGGGTAGGAAACCAGTTTAGTAAAATAACGCCATATATTAAACAGTGGAACACTATTTTTGAAAACATTGTGTGGCTGTTATATTCCATGTGTAGGCAGAATAACAAAATTAAATATATTGTAATTGTAACAATGTACATACATAACATTTTACATAAAAAATTGCACATCGAAGATAAAAATGGTTTGCTTACATAGAAAAATATAATTTAGGTTTCCACTTGGACGAAATGTGAATAATCACAAATAGAAATACTGTGTGTTTTGTGTTTTTATAACTTTTACAAGTTAAGCTTTTGTTTATGAAGTTTAATGCTTGTTTAATTGATTGTTTTGAATTGATTTGATTGTTCTCAAGTTAGAGATGAATGTAGTATTATGCACTCGACCTGTTGATTGTGTCATGGAAAAGATGATAATACTAAAACGGCTCAAATAAAATTATTTTTTGAAATGATACTCTTCAATTATGACATGAACAATTTGAAATTGTGTGATCTACATCTTTAAATTAACACGTTCGCGGACATAAACAAATTTATGGTAGAACGTATTATGAAACATGCTGTATATTCTTAAATAATAAACATCTATGTCTGGCTTGAACTTAAAACCTTAAAATTGCATTTTAAATATGATGGGACGATTATGATGATTTAGATTTTTTTAGTTGACGGTAAATGCCGTCATGGCCTATAGAATATACCTTTATTTGACGACATAAGCCGTCATGTCCGCGAACGTGTTAATTTGGGTTTACTCTACCAAAGACAATTTATAAATTAAATTTTAGCCAAGTTAAGCCATTCAAACTACATAAACACAATAAAATAAAAAGTTATTGCGAGTATATTACAGTAATTAAATTCGTTAAAATAGCTATTTTCCAACAAAACAAAATAATTTCTTATTCGTGTAATGTTTTAAGTTTTACTATGTGATGTGTTGATTGCGATCCAAAATCGTGATCATTACTACGAACAAAAGCATAGTGTCATTACTATCTTCTTATAAAGGTCGTCACCAAAATACGTCGTTCAATCAAGTTTTGCTCTAGTTTCTGCTGCAACTCTCTTTTACATTTTGCTGGTGATATAAAGTAAAACCAAATGTAAAAAATTTATACAATATAATTTATTGATTGCCAATATTTTAGGAGATGATTCCTTGTTCTTCATTAAAAATTCAAATTATTTTTATTATTTGCTCTGACACTATTTAAATTCAAACTACCTCTTGAGCCCCATCCATTTCTTATATTTACTGAGATACAGTTCGTTAAAGAAAATTTGGGATAATACCTTCATAATTTTCTATTATTTTTTATTTATTCGATTCATTGCGATTTGATCCATAAATAATAATACACATTTTTTAATTGAAAATGGTTCTAAAATATTATGAATAAAAAAATGTGTGTTATTATTTGTGAATCCGTTCACAGTGAATCAAACAAATTAAATATACATTCTGTTAAAAAAGTAACGAAGATGGAATCCGTCAACAAAACATAAAATATTTGTTATACATTCAAATTTATTGTATCGCATTTAAAGTAGGCCTCTTCGAAATGTACACTTATGTTAACGAATAATCCAATCATCAAAACAATTTTCAAGCGCATTTTCCGGAGTCGACCTCAGTTCTCGCCGCGAATTCTCTTTTATGTCTTCTACCGACTGGAAACGGGTGCCTCGAAGTAGTAATTTGAGTTTTGGAAAGAGAAAAGTTCAGCCGGAGGCTGATATTAGGTGAATACGGTGGATGTTCGATTTGTCGAGTATTTGGCGAAATTCGTTCACAATGATCGCCTTGTGAGATGGTGCGTTATCGTGTTGCAAAATCCATGAGTTTTCTTTCCACAAACCTGGCTTTTTGACGAATTTGCTCTCTCAAACGCCCAGATAATATTCTTTATTTACCGTCTGACCTTCTGACAATAATTTCGAGTGCACAAGACCGCAGAATCAAAGAAAACAGTCAACAGTTGACTTTTGATTGACTTTGACGTGGTTTTTTCTGTTTCGGGGTCAGTTGGAAGGCGCCATTTCGAAGCTTGTTGACTGGTTTGTATGTCAAACTCATAAACCCATAGCTTGTCACCAGTTATAATACATTTTATGAATGTGGGGTCGGAATTGATTCGTTCTAGAATGTCTTCCGCGATCGAGTTTTTGCAGAAAATTCAGGTCTTTCGGAACTAGTCGAGCGGCAACGCGCTTCGTGGCCAAACAATCGTGTACAATGATACGAATTGATTCGTGAGACAGAAAATTCAGCGGCTATCTCTCTCAAACCCAAATAACGATTTTCCGTCACCATGTCCTTCACTTTATTGATGTTAATCTCAGTTGAAGATGTTGATGACCGACCAGAGCGAGGTAAATCTTCCACCACATCTCGGCCGCTTTTGAATGCACTCTACCACTCAAGTGTACGTGTTTTTGATAAAGTCGATTTACCGTAAATCTTCTGTAACATTTTCAGTGATTCGGCACTCGTAATTCGATTTGCAATACAAAATATGAGACAAATTTTTTGTTCAATATTTTTTTTCTTTATAAAAAACACGAAACACACTTGAGATTGAAATAGAGCGTTGTAAACAAACTAAATGACAAATCGCGCTCAAACTACACGTCAAGATAGAGGATAGTTGTCAGCCACATGATTTTCTCATAGCAATATAATTTCTGTTTGCGTCTTAAGTACAGTCCTAAATCATTCTAAGTACTTTCCGTGCGTTTAGCATCAACGTAGTTGTTGAAAGTAAGTTGAGAATTTCGCCAATAATTTTCTTTTCTTAATTTATGTGTAAGAAATCGTTTCCAAGGATCACAGTAAGAATTATAAATATAGTAATTTTTAGAGTTTTACTACATTATAATTCAAAGACAGAGTTGTCGTGTTGGTAATCATAATTTTTGAACTGCATTACAATAATAAACACTGAAATTCAACAGTATGTCGTATAGACTGTCAATTCAAAGCGGTGTAAAAACATATAGATAAGTGATTTTATTTACAATATTTTCTTAATCAACTTATTAATTAGAATTCTTTTTTGAGTTTATACATCCAACCATATGTCCTATTTTACGTAATAAGATAGGTACATTATTTCGAACATAACTTTTAAAAAATACTGTTTGTTCAACTCTATAAGGCTTCGAATTTTACTTCTGAGGTTGTAGTTATGCGTAGATCGATCTAATGTTTCTTTTAACATTTTCATGAGTTTGTTGATAAATACTGAGATTATTGTTCTTCGCTTCCGGTGAAATATTTGCTTTTCCTCCCAATTTTGCATTTTCAAAGACTTGTATATTTTCCCTTTTGTAATTAAATGCCGTCCAAACATTATAAAATCCGGCAAAAATATTGTACAACATCCTTTAATGCCTATATTATTACTGAATATGTTAAAAATAAAAATATTTAATTTTTCAAAAATTTGACTAGTAATTCTGATGCAAGCAATTCTGCTTTCCGAAACGGGCTGAGAAATATAAATTTGAAATTCGCTGGTTAAGGTTCAAAAAAATCAATAACAAAATTTCAATCTTAGTTATATAATTTACTAGGTTTAATTTTTTTATACGTTGGCACAGCTGTAGTTTACGAATTCTTTGCCATTCGGTGCCACTTTTAGATAATAAAAATATCACTGAACTCGTTCGAGCATTTTACTAGTTCTGCAATGGGCGAACATTGACGGATTGTCCGCAATATTTAAAGTACATAAAAGCAAATTTTGAGGTACATACGAGTATAATTTTCATTGTGGTAGATTAGTTGGTCAAATTAATAATTTTATGATTAGTGGCAAGAGCTGATGGTAATGAAATATAAACATTTATAAAGTCACGTCGAATTATTTAGATTTTTGCCGACCAAAATCTAAATGACCGACCTAAATGTCATTGAATCAAGTTTAAAAACCACAATCATGAATAATTAATTATTCCACAAATAGTCTACAAAGTACCGTATAAATGAATGGAATTTATTTTTGTTTTTCGTGGCTTTTTCATATATTTTTGATTTTTTTAAATTTGAATATTTATTATTGTTAATTATTTTAGCTTTATAATTATTTTAAAATTATTTTTAAAAACAACATTCAATTTAAAACATTTAAAAAAACAGTAATTTAAGAAACTTTTTTTTTTTAACAAATATTAAAATTTACACAATAGAAAAATTAGTTTCGGAAATACTTCCTTCCTCAGTTCCTTTTTCTATACTACTGCAGAGGTGAACCTCGCCTCTTTGAGCTCTTTTTGACCCATAAACTTAAGGCTCACGTACGTTTTTTTATAAAGCACTATGGTTTATTTTTTATTTTCAAAACAATATAAAGTATAAAGATAAAGTTACACCAGAAAATAAAAGAATTTAAATAATAATGATCGCATATACATCTCACATACTCTACACATAACTAAACAATGTGTGGAACAAGAAAATAAAATAATTGAATAATATAAAATATTAAAACTAGTTTGTCTTACAAAATTAAAACCAAATAAAAAAATAAAATATAATCATCAATAGTAAATCAATTTAAAATTAACTTAAACGTAACTTAAACAAAAAACCGATGAGAGGGTGTTCAAAAAGCCAAATTTTGATGATTAAAAATGTTTTTGAATTGATTTGTTTTTGAACAATAATAGGTAGTTGGTTAAAAAACGTTGGACCGGTTACCAAAAAATATTTTCTAAAATGCTCATACGAAACCTGAGGAACCTCAAATAAAAATTGATCATTGTTTCTAATATTATACCGCGCAATTATTCACATAGATCTATGTCCACTCCCCAAATAAAATAAACGTAGTGACTTTGAATACATAGAGAAGTTGTAAAGATAAAACCTTCAGTTCGAAAATAATGGCCAAGCAGAAACACGAGAAGATTTAAAACAAATAGTACGAATGGCATATTTCTGAACAGAAACGAGAGTTTTAAAAGTTGATAAACTACACCCACCCTAACATGATAAAGCATATTCAAAATTGGAATTAATTCAAGCATAATAAAATTTCAATAAAACCGATTTTGGAGCCACTTTTCTTAATAAGTATAGATTTCGCAAACCATTATTAATAGTATTCTTTACTTTATCAACATGTAATTTCCACGTAAGATTGTAATCAACCATAACTCCAAAATACTTTTTTTATATTTAAAGAGAAAGTATTAATTGTCCAGTGCATTTAATATCCCTTGAAGTTCAATTAATACCTTTCCTTTTCATTAATGCACACACCACCCCATTCACACAATTACAGTATAGCACCTGCACATTGCAATCTCCATGTCAACTGTACACTGACATGGACGGTGGGTCGGCGCTGAATTCTGCACTCCTGGGTCTTAGTTGTGTTTGTTAACATTACCGATCGTAATCGATGATGAAGATTCGCTTTACATCCAGTCTCTTGTGGAATTCGAACCCAGTATCTCCCGGTCCAATTGCCGAAGCTTGAATCACTGCACCACTTATCCGGTAAAACTTAAAGCATTCCACTAAATCAAGAGAAATGCAATCATTGGAACAATTACGAATAATACAATTACTGGATTGGTATTTTACTAATGGATAATTAGGAATACAGTAAATTACAGAGTGATAAAACCAGAGAGTGATAGTCAAACAATTTTCTTAAAATTTGGAGGTCCGAAGAAATTTTTTGACTGACAACTAACGGTGGTAATCCATGATAACAAAACAAAACGGAGCCCTGTGGAACACCTATATTTAAACTGAAAGGCTTGCCTCTAGGTTCATTTACTTTAACAATATGATTGCTATTGGATAGATAATATTTAAACCAATAATTTATGTTACCTCTGAATCCAATATTAAAAGCTTGTGTAATAAGACTGTGATCGACCATGTTTTTATATTAACAAAGAGTCCAGCACAAGAAAGAGAATTGTTTATTGATGTATGCGCATTGTTACGAATTTCAATTAGACACCAGTTTCAAAACTACAGTTAAAATATGTTTTAACAGAGAGCATATACTATTTATCATTGTTTGATTAGGATATTACTCAACCCAAAAATATCAAACGAATAGCTAGGTTATAAAGAGTGAGTGGTTTTAATTATTTCAAATTCGTCAATAGACTCAAATTCATACAACTTATGTTTACAACTTGGACGCTAGATTTTAAATTAGAAGTAATATTGCCAAAATATGTGCTTCAGTTAATAAATTATTACTGGATATAAAAATATAACTAATAACATTTGCATTGGATGAATTATTTTACAACTTATCATTAACTGCACGTCACGTCCTTTTAGAATCACAGGGGTAGTTATCAAACTTCCTACTGCAACAAGATTCACGTTCATCAATTCTAATTTTCATCTTACAAACGTAGTTATTAACATACTGTTGGAATTGCTAATTGTCTGTTAAAATATTCTAATTCTGTATTAAAATAATTGCACTCAGCAGCGCTCAGTTTCTGCGACTTACATTTATGCAATCGGATGATCCTCTCCATCATCTCATTTTTGAAGTAACACGGTTCCGACTTTGATAGTGCTAACATCATCCTGCTTCACAAACGGCTTACTAAAATTTAGATGAATTAGAACTGGTGTCTTCGTGAAAGACAATTTTTGTCTAAACTTGTTCTGGTTTCTTATCAGATCCATAAGTTGGGATTCAAGCAAAGAATATAATAATATAAATCTTCGGTATCGGTCAGCCATTCCCGAAAACCGGCACAGTTGTTTAAGAGTGACAGGTGTATGATAATCTTGGATATCATTCACTTTTTCAGTATTTGTTGCAAGGGTGCCATCTCCGTCACACACCAGAAACATTTAATTCTAGTAGTAAGACCTGATTGTTCTCGATATTAACCATTAAACCTGCAGCGGTCAATTTATGGACTTCAATAGTTAATTTTTCAAGATGTTCGTCGAGTGTTTTGGAAGTGATTAGGAGGTCGTTCAGATATACAAATATTCGAGCATGAAATTCGTGGGGTATCACCTAATTGACCAGCAACCGGTAAATGGTTTGTTGTTCGTTTTATAAAGGCCAAATGGTATTAGCATGAATTGATTCACCGGACGTCTAGGGATAGTAAATGCTGTTTTTTTTTGTGGAACTCTTCAAAAAGCATCTTCTAAACCCAAAGTGGAAATAAATTTCTTATTCTTCAACCGGCTCAAGAGTCCGTCAATTATAGGCAGTGAATACCCACTCATCTCCTTTCGTTAATTCGTTTACCCGTTCGGCATCTAAACAAAGACGAGAATCGGAACTCCCGGATTTTCTGAATCGGAACTAAGTCACAGGTATGGCCGTACTATTACAAGCCCTGAAACGTATTCCGATAACATATTTCTGATGTAAAGTGACTACCACTTCTCGCAACCGTTTTGTTATGCGGTTATAGTGCAGGTTTTTTCTCTGTTGACAATGGTAGCTTAATGTTACTTAATAAAAGTTAGTTAATACAAGACCAATTTAGCTTATTGTACTCTTGAATATGGTGAAATTCGGTTCTACCTATCCCGCATTTAGTTTAATACTCCGTTTAATTTCGTATGCGTAACTCAGGTAATGCCGTAATTGATTATATAGTTTAACTACACTGTGAACCTAGTGAACTACTTTTAACACTATTCCCGTATGCACTTGGCGATACACATTTACACTTAATAAACACATTTTATTAAACACTTGTTTTATTTTGATCTCGCTAAAAATTAAATTTTTGAATATTTTAATTAAAAAGTTTGTCCAAAAAGTTTAAAATATCACTCGATCGATTTCGACTTGTTAGGCCATAATCAGGAGTATCTACTAATTTGTAAAAATAAAAATTTAGTTATATAGGGTTTTAAAAATAGGAATGATATGATTTTTAAGTGACGTTTCGGCCATTTGTAATATGTCATGATCTGTCATTTTTTGTTTCATTGTATTCAGTAATGTTTACAGTTTCATCATGGTGAGATATACGCAAGAACAACGTTTACAAATTGCAATTACAAACGATAACGATTTTTTTAAGAAAATCATCTTCTCCGATGAGGCTCATTTTCATTTGAGTGGTGCGGTAAATAAACAAAACTGTCGATTCTGGTGCGAAGAAAATCCACAAATTATTCATGAAAAACCATTACATTCACCTAAATTGATAGTTTGATGTGGTTTTTGGTCTGGTGGAATCATCGGTCCATATTTTTTCGAAATGAAGGTGGTAACACCGTGATTGTTAATGGAGATCGATATAGATCGATGATAACCAACTTTTTATGGCCGAAATTGGATGAAGTTGATCTTGACAACATTTGGTTCCAACAAGACGGGACTACGTGCCACACAGCAAGTGCAACAATTAAATTATTGCGAGAAAAGTTTGGATCATATCACTCTTATTGGAAAACCCTATATATAGTAGGAAAAAAGCAAAACAGAAATTAAAGCAGGAGGGCAAAAAATAGGCAATAAAAATTTATCTATTGATCGTCCCAACCAACTATAATTTATACAGAAGAAATTAATAATAAAAAAGGGCAGGAGATAGCAGATAAGCGATTAGTCGTCGCTGAGTAACAAATTCAAGGTATATTGAAATACATTTAATTACCCGACGTATTAGTCTAGTCATATTATTAAGAGCGTAGGAATAGAACAGGGCGTGATCCGTAATTAGTGAGAAACGGATTTCTCTCTAATTAATCCTATAAACAACAGACTTTGAAAAGCGATCAATTCTAGGTTTATTGTTAAAAACCATTTTCTTTATTGTGTTATTATTATAAAAAGCAAAACTAATATTGGTATAATCGGGCACGATGTTGCTAATCCGTTGGCTAGTTTTTCCTGTGTACTCTAAGCGACGCAAATTTTCCCGCGTTGGACTATCCGGTGGATAAATACCCGTTAGAGTTTTACGCTTTAGTTTTTTATTCAATAACTTTAATATAGACTTAGTTATATTTATATCCGTTATTCGTTGCTATTTGTAGAATTATATTAAGCTTTATGTTATAATTTAAATTTGACAAAGGGATGTTTAATAGTCTATCTATGAGTGAGTGAAAAGCTGACATTTTAATGGCTTGAAGAACTAGGGATAATAGCGACTCTATACGTGGATTTCCGATAGATTTTGGTGTCTTTTGAATTCTTAACGAACAGAGAAAAATCCGTTTCTCGTCATTTACAGATCCCGCCATGTTCTATTCCCAAGCGCTTAATAATATGAGGAATACGTCGGGTAATTAAATTTACTTCAATATACCTTGAATTTTGTTACTCAGCCGATGACTAATCGCTTACCGGCTATCACCTTCTCTTTTATAGTAGTTAAGTCTATAAAGTAAAAGTAGGAGGGACAAGCCGAAATCGATCGAGTAATATATTAAACTTTTTGGACAAATCTTTTAATTAAAATATTCAAAAATTTTATTTTTTGTGAAATGAAAAATCAAACAAATGTTTAATAAAATGTGTTTATTAAGTGCTAGTGAACTACGTAATTATAAATGTTTAAAAGATAATCTTAACCGACGATGCTACATAATAGAGAAAATTGCCAATTTAGCGAACGCTAATTTTTCAGTAACGTAATTTACTACGTAAGTCGATGGCGAGCTTTAGACTAAATCTTGTTTAATTATAGTTAATTATTTATTGATGTTTTTTACGATGGAAAGAAAAGCATTATAAAAGGGGGAGACAAAGCATGACTTATACACAACATCTTACCACGATCGTTTGTTACAATTTTGGTGCACGTATTAGCGATATTTAAATAAAACTGGAGTGTTTTTACTTTTTATAAGTAGTGAAAATTCAGCTTTAAAGAATAAAGATTCATTCTATCATCTTTGTGGATAATAAATTCAAGGATTATTAATTTAAAAAAATGAAACTCTTTTTGGTAAGCATAGATCATAAATTTATTAAAATATTTCTAACTAAATATTGAATATTAATTTTATTTGTATTTATATTTAAATTATATAGTTATTAGCATTTGCTACATTTGCACTTGGACTTCCGGAAGTTCCTATTCCTTCTATTGGATCATCCGGCTATCCGTATAGCGGACAACAAATACCACTAGCCCCTAATCCCAGTTATAGTTTACTACCATCAGCTCCAAGTATATCTTATAGTGCACCACAAACGCCTAACGGTAACTATGGGGCACCTAGCGCACAGTATGCACCAACCCAAGCGCCCACGATACATAAACATGTTTATGTACATGTTCCACCACCAGAGCCGGAATATGTTACTCCTCGTAAACCAATCAATATTCCACCACCTCAGAAACACTATAAAATTGTATTTATAAAGGCGCCAACTGCAGTGTCGCCAACTGCACCTATGATCCCAATACAACCACAAAATGAGGAAAAAACATTAGTATATGTTTTAGTTAAGAAACCAGACGATCAACCCGATATTATTATTCCAACTCTTGCGCCTACACAACCATCGAAACCAGAAGTATATTTTATTCGATACAAATCTCAGAAACAAGAAGGATATCCGGAAAGCATTGCGCCAGCACCATCCGCAGATTATGGTGCACCAATAATAGGTTCTACTGGACCTCCAAGCCAAGAATACGGTGCAACAGTACAATAAACATATTTACATTTCTTACGTAATTTGTTATTATTATACATTTTTAATTCAAAAAAATTTAATAAACATATGAAACTATGTAAATTTAGGTATTTTACAATTGTAGCTACATGAAAGATTTACAATAATTGTATGAAGTTTACAATGAATAGTACCATTCTTACAGCTATATGGTTCATTCATCGAAAGAAACACTGACATCGAAAATTATTAAAACAATAGGGAAAGTTATATCGTTGCTATAGTAATAGTCTCCTTATGGTTTTGCCATGGCTCAAAATTCAGTGTAGTAATGCTTCAAATATATTCGTCATGTTATATTGATCATTTTAGTAAATATATTCAGTTTCAAGTTTGGTTCATTCTAGCTGATATCGAAAATATTATCGTGTCTGTGATTTGAGTTTGGTTTACTTTGTAATTGCCTTCGAGATACAAAATTTTTGAGGTTAACACTTTAATGCACATTTGATGATTTTTGAACCTTTTCCATTTCAAGAAGAATTTATAAACATTAACAATTTTTATAAATTGTATACATTTTGTCGAAGTTGAAAATATAGTGTGAAGATATAGTGATGACGAAGAAAGTGATTTAAATAAAAAATAGTTTTTCAGCCGTCTTCATTCATCATGTAAGATTTAACTTTAATAAATTGTTTAAAAACAAAACAAGAAGGTTGTTGAGTAAATTTCGGAATAATAATGGAAAATGTTTGAAAATCTCAGATTTAATCTTTTTCAAATTTAAATATGCTCTACTGTTCACCATTTCCCTCATAAATCTTTTTTGCTTTGTCCGCTGACCGTAAAACATGAACAGACACAAATATACGTTGTGTTTCGTTATATCGTTAATACATGACTTAATTTAAACATCAAACATCGTTTCTACAAGCGCTTCGAAATCTGACGAACATTGTGTTCAACGAAGATGAAGAAACACTCATTAATATGGGGCTAAAATACAACAGTGAAACCAAAAAAAGTAAGAAAGCAATGATAAAACACATAATCGGCATCGAAAACGCGATACTCAGAACGGATGTACACCAAGCTGAAATCAGATCTCTGTTGATTAATGAAATCTACAAACCAAAGAGTAAGACTAAACAACATCCATATTCATGTAACACATAGGTTGTAGACAGCATTAAAGAAAAATTAAACTAGAACAACACACTAAAGCGGATAAGGGTAACACCGCAGTCATGATATACACATACGGAATACCATCAAAAGATATAACGATACATCGACAGCAACAACATTCAAACATCGAGAGGCGATCCAACACACACATATCTGAAAGATATCAACATCGCCAAAAATATCAGTAACCACATCCAAAGAAGAAATCATTATCACAATAAGATGATAAAACCTAGTACAACCGCAATAACAGGACTACCGAAGATCTACAAAGCCAACATACCAATGAGACCTCTCATGAACTTCACAACAGCATCATCATTCAAAATCGCCAAACACCTCAACCCCTAGTTACAAACTAATTAGAAATTTTCTCACAACTATTCTCATTAGAACTAGTTGATAAAATCCGTTCAACAATATCCCAAATCGCGTAAAATTAGCGCCGTTTTATTTAACTTATATGTATACAAATATCCCGATGAATGAGACTATACAAATAACAACAGATATATTATTACGGAAGCAGGTTACGTAAAGAAGGTTAATTAATTATTGAAGATGATAACAAAACGAAACTATATTCAACGCGAAAATATGTTTGGCCTACATAGTTTTAAATCACATATAAACCAAATATATTCTAAACGATAAGAATAAACAAGCCAAGCAAATTATCTACTGGAACGAGTATGTAGATGCCATATTATTGTTATTGAAAGCAACAACAAGACAACTTCACCACACTTCACATAATTACATCTACAATATATTGTAAATTAAAACATAAAATTCACAATTGAGATAGGATCTGAAAAAAACACAAACGCAAATACAATTTTAACATATACCGGAACCAACACGAACTGACCATACCATACACATAATATCATACTATTTAAACATAAACAATCATTTGTTAATCAAAATGCTAACTAGGATAAATTCCATCCCGAAGATCACTGTTTATGAGGAAGAATTGAAAACAATAAAAGTCATAGCTATCAACAACGGTTACACGTAACATTTAATAAACAACATAAATACAAAAATCAAACACCATACATCACATATAACGGATTTTCCAATAGGAATGATACAATTTAAAATGGTTATAATGGCAACACTGCGTATTATTTTTTGACATTTCTTATGTCATTTGTGTTTAGTAGGTTATACCATTTAATCATTGAAAGATACACGCTTCAATAACGTTTAGAAATTGTTA
>OY829916.1:0-270000 GCA_963691935.1 Nephrotoma guestfalica | reverse complement strand
TAATGTTACGAGTGGAGTATCGTATTCATAGATGCTCAATGGCATGATTAAGCGCCAGAGGCAGGAGCTAGAAGGGAAGAGAAGGAAGACTGGTTAACTGTATTGCATTGATAACGAAAAGTTAGTGTGGTAAATTTTTGATTTGTGTCTTATGGATGCGTCTTCGCGTGGTAGTTGTTACAGTGACTTTATTATCTCGTGCCACTGTTTCCTGTCGAAATTTCGGCTTATCTTTCTGTTGGATTTGTTTGATTGCCGTATAAATGTTGTCGCCGGCTTCGTAGGTCTTTGGATTTTCTTTCTTACTATTCTCTCGGGTAATGGTGGACTCTTGATGTTTACGTAGTCTCTCGATCAGGTCCTCGTGTGCTGTTGTTTTGAAGTCCGTAAAATTTTGATAATTGGTTCTCTGTGTTCTACCAAAAAAGATGTCATTGGGTTTCCTTTGAGTAGTATTTTTGACTGTTTTGAGTTGTTTTGTTTAGGACTTGAGGTAGTTCTCATTTGTTAGTGTATGAGGGCGGATTTGCAGTTTTGTATTGAATCATTGCCTGAATGTTGGATTTGTATGTCCAAATTGGTTTCTTTGCTGAATGCTTCGGGTGTTTTTGTTGGAGTTTGCCGTCGATTTGGCGGGGGCTGAATCATTTTGGGAGTTTTGGTATGATCGGTCGTACGCTGAAGTTTTTGGGCTGTAGGGTTGCCATGGTTCGTTTGTGATCTGTCATGGATTCGTCACGGCTTTGTGAAGCGTGTTTTTTGTTGAATGGTGGTGTTGGCAGGAGGTCGCTTGGTGGATGGTAGTGGTTTCATGGTGGGAAGATTCATGCCGTCTGTTGGGTTCGTTTCGAGGTAATTTTAGCTCCTGGATGGACATTGCATAATTCTCTTGGTACATTTTACTACGATTATTTGTAGAAATGGTTTCTTCCACGCTTTGATTTCGAAGATTTTCGGAGAGAGCTATTTTGGTGATGTTCCTTCATCCTATTATTCAGCGTTTGTGTAATAAATTGTTATATTTTTATTTTGGTTTGATTAGCGATAGAATTTTCCGTTTCCGTATTTCTTCTGTGCATTGAGAATATAGTGTAGGTAATTCATGATAAGCTGTTTTCTATATTATATTTCCTTCATAATCCATCATTTTTGCAAGATTGATTGCAACTGTGTTGGAGTTGGTAACGAATCCTATTATTTACCGCAAAATTGCCTTTTTGTGACACTCAATGGGTTACTAGTATTTTCTCACAGCTTATTAGCGATATTTTTGCTTTATAAAAAGAAATATTATTTGCATTGGATTTGGGATTTTAACAATCTTAACATAAAGAATTGTTTATCGGTAACTTCGTTATATCTATGTAACTGAAAAGCTAGAAATATTTGATATAATTAATATAATTATTCAAAAGAAAGAGAAGGTTTGTATACTTCAATACACCAACGACTGGATGTTTGTCATAAAATGCAACGTTGCCAATCTTGACTGTTTTAGTACAAGAATTATAATTATTAATTCCCAATTTCAAATCAACCCTAAATATTAATCTACATGTACAGTGCCGAGCTATTATATTAAAATTATTCGGTTCTCAGGAAATCTCATTCAAATATATTTAATATACGAGTACATATTATCCCTCTTTTAAGATACTGGTACGATTTATTTTTAATTATAAAAATTATAAAATAAACTTATTTATCATTCATTTTAGAATAATTTTTTCAAATTTTATCTAGTTGCCTTTACTTAAATATTACCTTCCAGCAGGAAAGCCATTGACGACACACTAATTACTAATTTACGTTTGTTACCAGTCTGAGGTGAATCGTTTATGACAAGTCTAATACGAGGTGACAAGTCGTAGACGAGTCGCATGTGTCATGTCTGAGATTAATTGTATGTGATATATCCCCAGCAAACGTAGAAGAAGTTCCAGAACTAGTGCAAAAGTAGTGATAAAAGTATTTGTTTCCTTGTGAAAAAGGATGGGCGTCGGGAAAAATTCATCAGTTTTATAAAAAATTTTTAGTAAACATACGAAATTTTTGCGAATTCTAAATTATTTAGGATATTTGAATGGATGGATATTTTAAGGGATATTTGAATGCAATCCGGTAGTTAATCTAGTTAATCTGTTTTTTTTTTGCTATTTCGTGTTCGCCCAATTCAACGGTTAAATACTAATGAATTTTAGAGTTATTTTGAATATAGTTCAAATAACTTTGGTTTCAGGAAATTCTACTGTAAGTTGCGGAGTTGCAGAATGATTAAATTAATAAATGTTTCAATTATTTAGGAAGCCGGAAAATATGAATTTAGAATTAAATTTCAGGAAATTTACAGATGCTTGTGAATTAATGCTTCATTGTAATTGCTGATTGTGTAGTTTAGAACTGTGTTGTCATTTTATTACTAACGACTTTACATAGGTGTCTGTAACGGGTCGAGTCAACCAATTTTGGTTAGGAAGCCGAAAAGTATTAATAGAATTAAATTTCAGGAAAATTCCAGATGCATGTGAAATAATGATATTTTTTCTTAGGTTGCCGTTTTAAAGAAGCAATTGTTGAAGACCAATACCATCGTTATCCATTAACCTATTAAGCCTTTATCCTTCATCTAGTAGATTAGAATTGTGTTGTCTTTGTGTTACTAACTATCGGCTATATCTAGGTGTCTGTAACCGGGCCGATTCTGTCCCACTTAACTAACCTATCCAATCCTTCGGTTTTGTTATGTGTAAAAAAGGGTGTACGGTGGACCCGGCGTCATCCGGGAACTCAAGCCTAAGAACTTGGTCGTACATTCAAAATCAATCAATCAATCAATTGGGTTTCCTTTGAGTAACCGAGTGTATGGAGTCATTATAACGATCCACTGCTATATTGATGAGTTCTTTTGTGGATAATTCCTTATACTCGTTCTGGAGACACCGAACTATTTCCAATATGGTGGAGTGAGCTCTCTCTATAGCCCCATTCACCTCGCTTTTCTGGGAAGGTGTAAGGTAAACTTGGATACCCAAGGTTTTTATTATAATTGGGCTCACAAAGCTTCTCTCATTATCCATCACGAGTATGCGAGGCACTGTAAAGTAGTGTAATGCCTTTATAATTTTATCTCGTACATGCGGAATTGATTTATTCTTGACGCGGAAGAACTTTACAAATTTTGAGAACTTGTCCAAACAGGTTATAAATATTTCCTTTTTTATTTCCATTATGTCGAAATGGAGAATTTCAGCGGGGTATTTTGGAATAGGTGTTTCCTGGAGAGCGACACGATGAGGATGTCGATCATATTTATTGGTATTGCAGGTGTCGCAGGTTTGGGTGTATTTTTTGATCAAACTAGCCATCCCTGGAAAATAGTAATGCTCCAGAATTTGTTTCCGATTCTCCATGTGGTTTCTGTGTGCCCGCTTGTGTTCTGCTTTTATGATGGAGAATTTATTTTCTTCGTTCCGAATATCTTCTACGACTCGTTGCGTCAGGCGTACCTTGTAGTTAGAAAAGTTCTCTTTAAACACTTCCTGCAAAAGCTGGATATACCTCTCCGAGATTTTGATTCCATTGATGATATTTGGATGCAATCTTTCTAGTGGGACCTTGCATAAACTTTCCTTGTTTATCTCTGGTAAGCTGATGTAGTGTCTATGGTAAGCGGGATGCGGCTCTTCGTGAACGTAGATGTCTTGACCGTTTTTGAATATCAATTGGTTCCTGAAAACATTGATGGGTGCATCGCAGTATCGAATTAAGTTTGTAGAATCTTCTTCCGCATTGTGAATGGTTCCGGTGGTGGATAATACGTTCGCCTCTTGTTCCAATCTCGACAATGCATCAGCCACTTTATTGGTGCATCCAGGCTTGTATATAAGCTCATAGTTGTATTCCTCTAGTCGAGCCTTCCAACGTTTTAACTTGGCGTTATTATTCTTATTACTTAATGTAAAAGTTAGCGGTTGGTGGTCTGTCAGGATTTTGATTTTGCTTGCTCCATATAAGTAGTTACGAAGATTGTCGAGCGCCCATATTATGGCCAGTATCTCCTTCTCATTGGTCGCGTAGTTTTCTTCTGTTTTGTTCAACGACCTGGAAATGTAGGTAATTGGCCGATCCTTGCCGATGTCCCCTTGCGATAATACTGCACCAATGGCGGACGAGGAAGCGTCGGTGGTTAGTAGAAAAGGTTTGTTAAAGTTTGGGAAGATCAATACCTCCGTTGAAGACAGAAGCTCTTTAATATTGTTAAACGCTTCAAACTCCTTTTGGTTCAGATCAATTTTCACCTTCTTGGATTGTGATGCGCTGATTTGCGCATTTTCTCCCCTCGTTAAGTTGGTTAATGGTTTAGCTACACACACAAAGTCCCGTATAAATCGCCGATAGTATGATGCGAGTCCCAGAAAGTATTTAAGGTCTTTCAAATTCTCTGGTTTCCTGATGTTTTGTATGGCCAATATTTTCCTTTTGTCCGGTTTGATGCCCTTATTCGTTATGAGATACCCTAAAAATTCTGTTTCGGTTTTTAGGAACTCCGTTTTATCGATGTTTACGCGCAAATTGGCCTTCTGCAACTTTGAAAACACTTTCTCGACATTAGCTAGATGTTCTTCTGCTGTTCCTCCTCCGAAGACAATAATGTCATCTATATAGACATTGCAGAGGTTACCAATGTATTCCTTCAAGACATTATCTATCATCCTTTGGAAGATTGCTGGATCTTTTTTTAGCCCGAATGGGAGTCTGAGAAATTCATATTTTCCGTTCATAGTGGAAAATGATGTCTTTGGAATGTCAGCTTCCTTCATTCTGATTTGATGAAACCCCGAAGTCAAATCGATAGTGGTGAAATACCTTGAGTTTCCGAGATTTGCCAGTGTATTTGAGATATCCGGAATGGGATAAGAATCCGATACTGTCACTGCATTCAATCTTTTAAAGTCCACTACCATTCGATATTTCTTGGTTTGCGAGGTATTCATTTTTTTTCCACAATCCAAATTGGGGAATTATAAGGGCTTTTAGATGGTTGTATAATCCCATCCGTTAGGAGTTGAGCAATTTGTTTGTCCACTTCTTGCCTCATGTTGTATGGGTAAGGGTATGATTTGGTGTATACCGGTTCCTCACTGGTGGTTTTGATTTCAGCCCGTACTTCTGTATCGATGGTTTCGAAATTATTAACCGGTCCAAAGAGCGTTTTAAATTTTGAGACAACCGCGTGCAATAGTTTTTTAATGTCAGGTGAAAGATGACTATCCCGAACTTCTATACTGTTGACCTGGCATGACGGCTTTTCCCGTAATGGAATATGTATGTTGGGTGTAATTACCAATTCGTTATTCTTTCGATCAATAAGCGCTCCAAGTTCCTTTAGTGTGTCGTCTCCTATGATGCCATCGAACGATTTTAATCCGGGTAAAATGAAGAAATCAATGTTATTATCAATCCCAACGCTTTTGAAAAACGGTCCACTAATTTTGTGACTGATTTTGATATCACCTCCTGCAGATCTGATTTGGAATTGCTTTTCAGTTGGTTTGGCATTAGCAGCTAATTCGTATTTTATAAAGTTCTTGTTGGCACCAGTGTCAATGAGGAACTTTAATATATTTCCGTTTTTTAGCCGGTACTCTAGGTATGGTACGCTAGAGAGGCTTCCATCATAAAATTTACTTCTGATTCATCTCCCATATCTTGTTCTTCATAAATTATCTCGTTTTCGGTGTTGTCATCTGTTAATTGAGTGTATTGGTCTTCTTCGAGTTGTGTTTCCAAATGATTTACTCGTTGTTGTTTTCGTGGTTCATGGAGATAGGAATGTTCTCGTTTTATAAATGGATCCTGAGAAGGACGGTTAATATAATTTACTTGTCGCGTTTGAATTGATGAACCAACTTCCATCGGTGTTGGTGGTTTAGGATAATTTGGTCTTGGTGGTAGGACGTTGTTAGACCTCTGGTGCTGAATATTGTATGCCATGTTTTTTCGTTGCGGTGTTAATGCCTCACTATTTTTGGGCAATGGTCTTGGGTGTGTGTATGAAATTTGGTTTATTGGAGCCGTTACCACATTGTTGAAATCTCTTCTATGAATGGCTATGTTTCTAAAATTCAGGTTCTGGATTTCAAGGCAGGATGCATATGCCTCAGGTAGTGTAGATCGTTTCTGGATGATCAGCATCTTTGATAAGTCTCCGTTTAACCCACGAATGAACACATCTAGTGCCCGATTACGATATGTTTCAACTAAGACATTGATTGTTTCGAATGAGTAGTCCTCTGTCTTGATTTTATTGACTATTAACGAGAACTGATGGTTCACGTTCGCGTAGAATTCATCCACCGTCATTTGTTTTTGCACTAGTGTACTTAGTTGGTGCTCCAATGTGCGGAGACCTCTTTTATCGGCATAATGTAACGACAGGCATTTTTTAATTGCAGTCCATTCTTCGTTAAAGATGTTGTACGAAATTAACGCTGAATCGGCATTACCACGAATTTTTTGACGGGTGTGTTGCAATATTGCTCGGTAGATAGGTTTGTTTTTTATTATTTCGTAGTCGTGTAGTATAGTTTCGACGTTATGTACCCATGAAAGATATTGGGTGGGATTTCCATCAAAAATCTGTAGTTCCTTAACGGAATCTAGCAAACGGCTAATTTCTTTTAACTCCTCTTCATTTCTGGGAGTAACTAACGTTGTTGGTACTGCCTTGGAACTCGTTGCGCCCTCCAGCTTACTCAATCGTAGCTCGATTCTTTTTGTTAACTCAATCTGGGCATTTAAGGCTCCCTTGATTTGTTTGAGAGTGTCTTGAATTTGCTCCATCGTATTTCTTGTGTTTCAAATTTCGCTCGTGACACTTTTCACTGTATTATTATATCTTTGGTTATTATTATTCTTGGTTATTTAAGTATTTAGATTTTTGTTTTACACTAAACTTGAGTTTAAGATTTTTGTTTGATAGTACACTAGATTTGTATATTAGATTTTAGATTTTACACTAAATTTGTGTTTAAGATTTTTGTTTTTTGGTACACTAAATTTGTGTTTTAGATTTTAGATTTTACACTAAATTTGTGTTTAAGATTTTTGTTTAATGGTACACTAGATTTGTGTTTTAGATTTTAGATTTTACACTAAATTTGTGTTTAAGATTTTTGTTTAATGGTACACTAGATTTGTGTTTTAGATTTTTCACTTACAGGAAAATTAATTGAATTTTCATGTGACGTGCACTTCGGGACTGTGTGCACGCGAGAGACCAACCGGGTGTGCGGACGGAACGTAGATTTCCTTTTTAGCCGTATGTTTTTACTTTTCACAAACGGCCTACTGCGGTACGTTTTGCGATCACTACACTTGAATCACTATCGTTAAGAATTCTGTTGGAATTCAAAGTTAAAAAAACAACTTTATTTCTTGAACTCAAAATTAGAACTAACTTAATATTAAAATTTTACATAAAATTAAATCTAGAATAAAATTTATTATTGTTGAGTCAACACTTTTAGTTTTCGCGTGCACTAGTGGCACGTTGTGTTGATGAAGCATTTCTTATGGTGTCAACTTATGCACGTTGTGCTGATGTAAATTAATAATGATGTTAGCATGGGCACGTTGTGCTGATCCAACATAACTGGTGATCTTAACTTACATAATCATAGGAAATTCTTCCATTTTAGCGCCAATATAGTGACAAACGACTATGATAATCGACACCTACTTACACAGAAAAAAATAAATTTTGTTAAATTGATAAATTACTGGTTTTCAATTTTGTATAATTTTTTTTATATATTTGATAAAATTCGTAATGCTTGCAATAACTATTTGTATAAAAAGCAGTAGTCTTTAAATAAAGTTTTTTATTTGACAAATTAAATAAAAATGTGCAAAATATGATTTTCAGATTAGCCATTTTATACAAAAAGTAAGAAATGTATAAATTTGCTTTTATGTCTATAAAATTTACGTACTGGCTTGAAAAATAGTTTATATTTTTTTTATCTATACTGTTACAATACCTCATTGCTCCTAGAAAATTTTAATTTCATATACAGCATTTATTTAATATCAGAATTCCAAATTTTTTATGGTTCACACTTGAGGCTCACATGAGAAAATTTAAGAGTTATCGTTGTATGAATCCTACTTTAAACATTTCATCGTTTTTTCTGTAGTTACAGAGAAAAATTTATAATTTTTTTCAAGACATTGCAAAACTGTTAAACACTCAATCATAAGATCAATTCTTAAAAAAAATTACCTGACAAAAAACCATCAGGTATGTTTAGCTATACTTTCTTCCGGGGGTTAAAGGTACACAAATAACCATTTAAAACCAAATTTGACTGGCTTAAGAGACTCGGACTCAGTAAACAGATACAAAGTACATGCAAAAATTTATTTGGAAAACGCGAAACTTCTGCAAAGCAATTCGAAGAT
Organism: Nephrotoma guestfalica; assembly: GCA_963691935.1. NCBI lineage: Eukaryota > Metazoa > Arthropoda > Insecta > Diptera > Tipulidae > Nephrotoma > Nephrotoma guestfalica. The sequence goes on along the minus strand of OY829916.1, from coordinate 261,537 downwards.
GGATCACTATTTCATCCTACAGTTTTGCTTTGATAGTCTTATAAGTATTTGTTTGTACGGGGTTCCAAATTACGGGTTAGAAAATAGATTTTTGTTTAGAATTAGTTAGGAGAAATTGAGTCAGAGTTAGCATTCACGCACGCTGATCGTTTTCATAAATTGTGTATCATTTAACCGTGCATTAAGGCAAATGAGTTCCTTATTTTTTCATAAATTATACACCTCGTTTTCATTTTATTAAAATCGTTCATAAATTATAAAACCATTGTTAAAAATATTAATAATCATAAGTCGAGTTATGAACTTGACTCAGGAATTTATGACTTAAATGTTTTTATGTCATCGAGTTATGGCTTTCAAAAATATGTTATCATTTTCATACATTTTGTAAAAATCAGAAAACCGAAATATTGGCGTTTACAAAAGCACATTTATTCTAGTATTCAGTATCGAAATTTTATGCCGACAGGATGTCACTAACTAAGTTTGTGTTTTTTTTATTAATTATAATTATTATAAATCATAAAGTTTTTGAAAAATATTGTGTGATTCGATTAGTTTTTAAAGTGTTAAGTGAAAAATGTGATAAGTAAACAAAACCTTTTTGCTGACACCAAAATGCGAAAAAAATGGCTGGTTCTTCTAAACAAATGCAAAATTGAAGTTGTTGTCTTCGCCATATTGGAGGTTAAATATTCAGGTAAAATAAACATCGGTGATAATTTCGAGATATTTTAATATATTCATTCAAATTATCACTTACAGATGGTGAGGCAGATAAATACCCGAGAATAATGAGGGCCATGTAAAATTTCTAATTAGAGCAACCCGATCCATTTGGTCAAAAATAGATTGGAGCATCTAGTGTATACCTGTACGATGCTTATCAACCCACTCAACACTCGAAAATGCAACAACCAATTGGTGAGTTTAATGGAAAATAATTATTAGTTTGCGATAATAGTTCAATCAATTCACTTTTCAGGTTTTTGGAAACTTGTGCCGGCAGAATTTTTCATTACAAGAGGTGCTCCTGGAAATCCAGCGTAAATTGTTGCAATTATCAACCAAAAATATTTCATTAATTTTAAAAGTTATGTTTGTTTGAAAAAAATCTAAGTTCATTATAATAAATAAATTCATAAAATTAAATAAAAATTCTATATTTTCATTAAGATTGAGTTATCAAATCGAAAGAGGTTTGTATGTTGACAATAAATTTTTTATAAACTAGAAAACGAAAGATATAGTTTTCATGAAATCAGGTTATCGTATTAATAAGAAGTTTCTTTAAAATGATTAATTTTGCATCATACGCAAACAGAATTATTATAGATTACTGAAACTGAACTTCAGTTTGAAAACATTTGTAACATTCGCATAAATCGATTTATCAAAGTGATGAACCTCTAGTAGTTATTTAAAAAAAATTATTTATCATATTCATAATTTTCTTATAAACACTATAAACTGTTCATACTTTTTACCACATTTGCTTTTCCCCTTAAACCGATGAAAAAAATTATCAATTTTGTCAATTTTACTTATGGGTTGCGTTTTTTATCAATAATACTAATATTTTATCAATTTTACTAAGTTATTTTTTTCTGTGTATACACAATCAACTTCCCAACCACCCCATACTTTTCGTCCGTTATCGCTGGACCGCGGATACATTTGAATTTTTGACTCATATAGATGGAAAATTTGTAAGAATCCCAACAATCAGTTTCGAACGGATGAGATTATGCATATGCACTATGTTAATCGGCGGTCCAGCGATAACGGACGAAAAGTATGGGGTGGTTGGGAAGTTGATTGTGTATAAGTAGATGTCGATTATCATAGTCGTTTGTCACTATAGATTGACGCTAAAATGGAAGAATTTCCTATGATTATGTATTATTCGAGAGTACTGAAGATAGACCAATGTACGGAACAATCACAATAAATCCCATTACAATAGAAAACAAAAGTAAAAAATTATAAAAATAAAATTCGTAAAAAATACGAAAAGTTAAATTGTGCGAATGAAACATAGATGAAAAATGTGAAAGAATCGATTTCGTTAGGCTAGCAGTAATTCGCTAGTACTAAAAATACTTGGTATTGTCGTATATATAGACAATATTTCAGTGTAAAGTAATACAACATCAGTCGTCGCGACCTGATGAGAAGACTGATTTTTTCAAATCAATAATCTCATCCGTTCGAAACTGATTGTTGGGATTCTTACTCATTTTCCATCTATGAGTCAAAAATTCAAATATATATATATATATATATATATATATATATATATATATATATATATATATATATATATATATATATATATATATATATATATATATATATTTATTTATTTATATAACAAAACCGTCTTATACATTTTTTTTGTTACTTTGCCATTTCATAGGTTGATTTATTACCTACGCAAACCTGTTTAAACCCGTGCTCGTTAATTGATGTCGAATTCATGACATTACCTATATCAAACAAACGGCTAAGATAATTTTTTCTTATTTTGCCATTTCAAAGGTGTACTAAATATCTAAGAAAGCCATAATCCGTGCTTGTTAACTGGCTAGAAACAGTATGAAGTCGTGCTCGCTAATTGATATTTAGACCGACCGCACTGTCACACAAACGGCTGATATTATTTTTTTTTTATTTTGCTATATTTCATAGGTGGATTCATTTGGTACGAAAAACGAGTAAAGCTCGTTAATTAACATCTAAATCGACTTCAGGGCTCTACATCGGTCAAACGGCCTATAGAATTCGTTTCTTACTTTGCCATTTCAAAGGTGTTATCTACGAAATTTGCAAAAAGCCGTGCTTGTTAATTGATATCTATAATGACTTCAGGTCACTATATCAGACAAACAGCTAACAGGGTTTTTTGCTTACTTTGCCATTTTAAAAATAGATTCATTTGCTACAAAAACTGCGTAAATTCTTATTTGTTTATTTTAAACTATAGGTCAGCTTCAGACAAACGGCTAATACAGTTTTTTCTATTTTGAATGTGTCTTTTGTAATTTTTATCTGTTTTGTTTAAACTTGATTTCATTAACTAAACAAACCGCAACAAATAGTATTTGTTCATTAGAAATAACTATTACTTTTTGGATAATTATCAATTTTTTAATTTGGCGTTTATAATATTTATTTTTTTAATTTGAACTATCGTGACATATTTTTTCCGAATGACTCGGTAAAAAATCTTTTACGATAGATTTTTTTCATGCTGTTTGTTCGGCCTTAGATGTGCTGTCGGGTTAATCAGTTGATTTACTCTCAATGTTTTTATTAGGAATAGTGCGTTTACCACGGGTGGGGGCGTATACCACTATATTTCCAATTAAATGACGAGACTTGGATGTTTTGTAAAAGAACTGATTTATTTATTTTAATTATTCTATTTATATACAAAATTACACAACTGATTACACTAACAAATTATACAATTAGATTGTTTGGCACTTATAATAATTTACACAAATTTGTAGTTATTTTGTGCTAGGGAAATAAGATCTGCCATTCCTATCACACAATTTTGTGTTTGGTGGCAAGGAAATAAGATCTATTATTTTATATCAACCAAACATGTTGAGGCTACAATGTCACACATGTTCGTTGGTTTTGGTCTATTTCACTTTATGTATGTTTATGATGTTTGAACATACTTTCGGCCTTGACAGAATGGCTAAGTGATCAAGTTGACGATGGTCAATTCAACGGTGTTGGTTGTTCAACTGCGTTTGTTAATTTCTTCTTACGCCTTATGATGTATATAACGGCTAGAATAATTACGGCTACACTACTTCCATAAGATACAATATATTGATGTACGTCATGCTGAGTGACTTGAGTGGGATGGCAATATCTCCTTTCCCCTTAGTTGGTTGATGGCTACCTGTAAGTCATCCCACTCCAGGGTATCATCTCTTTTTAATCCAAGATCTTGGGATATTCGCAATGGATTGGAATGTTGTTCAGTGATGTTGTTCGTGTCGTTGTAGTATTTAATATTTGTGGCTTACCACTGATGAGGGCTCACAAATAGATTAAATGGTTTTTGTTTTACAAGTGAACCGTTTATTATGTTTTCTTTGATATTTATACATTGAAGCATAATTAACAATTATAATTTTATACATATCTTGTAAATTATTATATGTATGTAATGTATACAAATACAATAATTTTGCTTATCAATCAATATATTACATGTGAGGTGACAGGTGTATTATGTGCATACATCATATTTAATAACAAGAAGACGAAATATAAAAATACTTAGAATAAGCAAAATTACTAAAGTTGAAAATATTATGTTATTTACGTTGTTGAGTATCAACAGATGTTTATTGCTAATAAGACAGAATTATTTAAGGTACTAACTGACGTGTGGAATCCGGCTCGAATAATTCCTTGATGTTTGATAAGACACCGTGATTGTAGTTTTAAAATTTCAGTCCTTTTGATTTGGATCGTAGTCGTAGTTGTTCCGTAAATGACATCCATGGTATCTATTTCTTCCATGAAGTAAATCCAGGAATTTAGCTCATGCAATTTTACCCATTTTAAAGGAGTTTTTGTCCTTTGTATTTAGCATAATGAGAGGTTCGATGAACGTTCTAGTATGCTTAGTTCGCACTCGTCTAAATTTGTTTTGCTGTATAAATGATATATTGATTTGCACACCAATATTCATGTTCGTCAAAGTTGTGGCATTTATTGAACTCTCCTTCAGTCATTGGGTAGAATTTGTCCTTATGATCATTAATTGCTAGATATTCTATTGATGGTTTGATGTAAACATACTCATATCCATTTCTTGTTGGTAATGGAAAAACCTTATACGATACCTTTGTTCATTGACAAATGGAATCCTTCGATTCGATTAGTAAATTTTATGCTGTTACTCGTGACTTCGCGGTTATAAACTTAAACATGTTAGCGATTTCATTATCCATCTTACATCCAGGAATAGCTAATGATCTTGGACAGTTTAGATGTATCAGGTTCAATTGTTGGTCAAGTTGTTCCCTGGTTAGAATGAGCGGATTTATCTTTCCTTGATGTGTGTCAACAACAATATTTAATAGTTCCCTTTGAATATTTTGATAATTAATTAGGTCCAAGGCAGTACTTAATGAGAGCGTGGTGAAGAATTGTGTCGCCTTTAGTGTGTCTACCTCCGTAAGTAACACGTTTGCTGCCTTTGTTAAGTTGTGCAGTCCGTTTGAGAAGGCTGCCATTTGTGAATGTATGCTTGAAATTTCCTTTTTGTACACATTTAACGTTGATTCAGCTATAGATGTTTGTTCCTTTAGTAAGATCAATAGGTCCTTTTCATTTTCTTCTACACTTTATATTTTAGACTCGTATTTGTTTGCCAATTTTTCATCTAATACGCCAAAAAGATCGTGAGCTAATGTGCCAACAAAACTGACAAGTGCACGTTTTCTACTTGAACCGGATAATTTTTTGTTAGTTTTCAAGATGTTATTTGCATCATCGATGTGCCGCAACTGGTCTAGCAGATATGCCACCGTATGTTGACAAAGGTGGGTATCAATCATAATTTCCTTGTCTTCCAGGTGACCAGGTAATTTTCCGTCCCAACCAATGTTTGCTTCTCATAGCTTTTGCATCAATATTTTCGCGGTTATAGTTATGGGAGCTATCCAGTCTAGTGGATCAAATATCCTTGCGATGTTTGATAGGACATTTCGCTTGGTGTTAACCTTTTGTACAGTTAGGATGGCTGGCACCTTAAAGCTAAATTCGTCTCTTTGAGGATCCCAGTACATAAATACCTAATGTTTTTACATTTTGATCTTCTGTGATTTCAAATTTTGTGAATTCTCGATTTTCCTCCTTGAATTGCTGCACCATTTTCTAAGGTTGAAACCTCCCCATTTCAACAATTTAATTAGCTAGTTCTGCAGGATCAATATTTCGTCTAACAAATGTGCCCCAGTCAAGACTTCATCGACATAAACATCTCTTTTTAAGGATATATAGTTTCTTCGTCATGGGCCAGCTGATGTAATGTTCTTATGGCCAGGTATGATGCTGAAGCTGTGCCATAAGTTACTGTTGTTAATTTGTATTCCTGCAATGGCTTTTTGGGATCGTCCGCCAGACTATTGATTGCAGTTCCTGATGAGACGTTTGTTTCCTGATGACTCGTTGTTGAGACGTTTGCTGGAACCATATGTCCTAAGATCAGTTATTCGTCCATAAAATTTTTCTAATCTCTTTTTATCACAGGATTGTTTTGCAATTTCTATTTAAAGGAATCTTGCAATTTCTTGTTTAGAGTCACGTAGCTCTACGTTTTCTTTTAACGGAAGCTTCACTTCATAAGAGCCATTGGATAAACGTTTATAGCCTTCTTGGTCAAGTTTTTCACATTTAGCTTGCTCAGTCGTTATATGTTTCGGTGACTGAATTTCTTCGATTTCCCAAAACCGTTGTAGATCATCATCTATAGTTGAAATTATAGTTTGTATCTGATGTTCATTGGAGACTGAGTTTATAGCTCCAAACATAATCCAACCCAATTTCGTAGGTTGAGCAGTGGGGCCCGTTTCATCCTTTATTATTTCTGGCATTAAAATATCAGAAATGTAATCCATTCGTAATATAATATTTTTGACTCCTGGAACATTAAACTTCGGATCGGTCCAAACTAAATCGTCTATATGTCTCCAAGTTTCTGTGCTTCGATGCTCATTTGGCATTCTTCTTGTCAATTTGGGTAAAACATACGCGTTGACACGAAGTTCAAAATCAGAAGCGAATCGGGGTTTTATTGTTATACTTGTTTTCTTGGTTGATTGTACTCTTTTGTCGCCGATTCCGTATATTTCCACATTCGTCTTTTGTTTGTTGAGTCTTAGCCTCTGAGTTGTCGATTCATTGATGTATGTTATCTGAGAGCCGCTATCAATGAAAACTCTTGCAAATTCTTCCTGTTCATTATTTAACTTTAGTTTCACTAGAAGCGTTACTAGAAGTTCGAAAGTCATGTGCGCTCGATGTGCCACTACCGTTATGGCGGTATGTTGATGTAGTAAGGAATAATGGGCTCCCTCACAGGAATTACATTGTGTTTTTGAATCCATCATTTGTGGATGAAATGGTGAAAGGACTAAGGTTTTTAAAATTGATGCAATTTGTGATTAAATGATTAGCCTTACAATATCTACAATACTCTTGAACTGTACTGTGGTGAGTATAAAACGAATTCCGGGAAGTATTTCACCTTATTGATGTTGGAGACAGCTCCTTCTCTCTTTGATTTAGCCTCCTTACTCTCGATCATTTCTAATGTATGGAATCGTGTTTCTAGGAATCCAAAGAAATTATCCAGTAATGCCACCTTTTTTGGATCTTCCAATTTATTAGTTTCACTGTCTAATTTTGGCAGCAACAATTCCAATAATAATGGATCCCACGATGTGACATCGACATCTAGATTAGAGATGCATTGTAGAGTTTCTCAAGCTATGTCGACTAGTTTTCTTTCTTTCTAGATTCTATTTGACATTCTGGTATGTTTAGCAGTTTACTGATTTTTGTTGAGACAAGTATTCGTGTATTATTGTAGTGTTGTTGCAACGTATCCATGCTGTCATATAGTTGTCCTCTGTGATGATGTTAAAGGAGTTTAGTAGACCAGCTGCTTGGTCTGTTACATGACTTTTTAAGTAATGCATCTTTGTTATGTTCGGTAGTTCTTTATTATAATGCACTACCTAAGTAAATATATCTCTAAATGTTATCCAATTTAGGTAATTCCCATTGAATATAGGAATCTTGATTTTTTCTCCAATTTATGGAGTTAGTTTTACCGCATCTCCTCCGACTTGATGTAAGTTTTCCAATTTGTCTTCTAACTGGGCTACCATGCAATCATACTGCATTTCCCAATCAGTATATTACTCGATGTATGTATAGTTATCTTGATTCTTATATGCAGCTTCTGGATGTGATGCTGCTTTATTTGACCATTTGCTTCTGCCGTAATGATTTTGAGTTTAGGTCTTTTTAATTGCTTGGATTGTTCGCATTAAATCTAGCCCTTTAATGTTTTGCATTCCTATTAAATGCTGCAAATTATTTTTGATGTCTTGTTGATCTTGGGAGCTACATTGCGTTTTGCTATCAAATGCTTGTACCCAATTTTTAATAGTATCATTTAAACTATTTATTAGAACGCTACAGATGACATTTGCGATTTTGCGTGTTGTATTCCAATATTCATTAGGTGAAAATTGTTGACTCATGAGTTGGTCATTTTGTTTAAATTCGTTGTAAAGTTCGTCCAATTTTTCTTTACGTTTTACGAAATATTCTAGTTTCGCCTTACGATTTGGACCATCTTTTTTAATATTTTATTTTATCTTTTAGATTTGAGCACAAATCTTGCTTTGTTTTTGTGCTAAATCTTCGAATTCCATTCTTCCAACTTACTTTTCTGTTGAACTTCTGTTGAATTTTAATTATTACACACTTATTTCCGATAATAAGTAATTTTCGAAGTTCCGAAATGTAGTTGCTGATTCGTTTTACTTCGCTCGAAGGACCAATGTTTGTTCGGCCTTAGATGTGCACTGCCAATCAGTTGATTTACTCTCAATGTTTTAATTAGGAATAGTGCGCTTACTACGGGTGGGGGCTTAGACCGCTATATTTCCAATTAAATGAGGAGACTTTGATGTTTTGAAAAATAAGTATTTATTCATTTTAACTATTCTATTTATCTACAAAATTACACAACTGATTACACTAACAAATTATACAATTAGATTGTTTGGCACTTATAATAATTTACATAAGGTTGTAGTTATTTTGTGCTAGGAAAATAAGATTTGTCATTTCCTAATAATCAATTGTGTGTTTGGTGCCAAGGAAATAAGTTCTCTTATTTTATATCAACCAAATACGTTGAGGCTACAATGTTACACATGTTCGTTGGTTTGGTTCTATTTCACTTTATGCATGTTTATGATGTTTAAACACATGCTGACATAAAAAACGTCACGAGAGTGATAGTGATTTTAAAAATATAAAACATCGTTAAACTTTGATTTTAGTGATAATTATATTATAACCAAGTCAGTGGGTAACGTGGGAATTCTTGCATTTTCTTAAATTTTGTTTTGTTTTCAATTTTAAATCAATTTTATTGCAGTGGACATTATTTATCAAATAGGATATTGTTCCGATACACGATCGAGTAAATTTGGTGTGGTTCCAATTTCAAATAAATTTTATTGCAATGGAAATCTTGATACAAAACAGTTGCAAAATAAAATCTTGTTTTTGTATAAATACGTAATGAATGTGTATAAATGGTTCATGGATGCTTTTTAATTCGATTTTAGACAGATTGATCAATTTTCTTAAGTAACTTGTTTTCGCGGATACAGTTTTCCTTCTTCGTTTTTTTATATATATTTGTATGAGATCATGCACTCAATGATTTTGTTGTGCAATGTTCTAGTACGATTTTTGGGCATTTGATTTCTATGTTCTCATTTATTTTAATCTTTTTATATTAGGTGTGTGAATATAACTCCGCCTTTTTTATTAAAATAAAATAAATTTGCTTGTCTAGAAAATGAAGGAAGTATTTACTGAAAGTATGCTCCACTTGCGGCGGCTACAACTTTTCCCCATCTTTCAGGTAATTTACGGGTTCTCTCTCTGAAGAAATCCTGGTCTTTGGAGGCGATCCAATCAATAAGCCAATTTTCGATCTCTGTGCGAGAACTTAACCGCTGTTCAGAAAGAAATGACTGCATCAACCGGAATAAGTAGTAATCTGAAGGAGCTATGTCTGCAGAATACGTCGAGTGCGGTAGAACTTTCCAGTCCTGGCATATTAAATAATTTTTCACAACGTTTGCAACATTTGGTTATGCATTGCCGTGCTGAAAATTAATTTGTTTTGTCTATTTACCCATTCTGGTCATTTTTTCTCTATAGCTCGCTTCAAACGTATTAGTAGTCATCGGTAGACATTGGCATTGATAGTTTTACCTGATTTCAGCAGTTCATTGAGCCCAATACGGACTACTTCAGTTACATGAATAACAGCGCTCTAGCATCTCTGGACTCTATTCAAATTGATCTTAATGCTGTGGTAAGGAGCATTAACGAGCTAAAATATGATTTTCCGCTGGCCCCGTTGGGTTGACTTCTATCGTTTAAAAAAAATTGTGTTGGTAACATAGCTCAGCCACTTACTACACTGTTCCAAAACTCGATCTAGCACGAAATATTTCCATCAATATGGACAGGCTCATTTATAATTCCGACCCATAAGAGTGGATGTAAATCAGATGTCTCCAATTATAGGCCAATTGCGAAATTATCCAAGTTATTTGAAATTATTGCACATGATTCGCTTTACTTTGAATGTAAAATATTGTTTTCAGTGAATCTGCATGGCTTTCTTAGAGGACGATCTACAACAACCAATTTAACCGAATTGGCATCTCATACTTTGAACGTTATAGAGGATGTAAACGAAGTTGATATTATTACCACAGACCTCAGCAAGGCATTTGACTGAGTTTCTCATAAGATATTTTTGTTTAAACTCAAGGCTCTTGCTTTTGCACCTCAACTCTTACTATATGGGTGAGCTCTTATCTGAGGGAACGTAGGTATAATTCTGAGCTATCGCTTTAGTAGAGAAGGAAACATTTATTGTCATAATTACTTGGGGAAAAAATATTACATACATATCAAGCATAAATAATTCCAGAACGGGCTCAAATCTTGCTTCAAATTTTGCAACGATCTCGTTGCAATCTGTAAGTGCAAGTTAAATTCTAGATGATCAGAAGGAATAATTCATCTGCCTGCTTTATAAACGTGATTAATTTTCAACCATGCTAATGTGTAACACTAATTAGAAGTGGGATCACAGATGATAATGAGGTCATCATATCTGATAATATCTTATATTCTGGCCAACTACTCTTCCAAAAGCCAATTTCAGTGCTAACTGAAATACACAAATTTAGAAATAAATTAATGTAATTTTAATTTTGAATCATGTATTTTATATTACTTTATCACGGAATAATTCAAATTGAGCTGGGTAACCGAAAGTGCAAAAACCGCAGTCTGACGTAGAGAAGAACATTCTACACGTAAATAAGGATTAGTTCCACTAATTTAAAAATCAAGAGATAACTGAGAATTTTATAATCACAGGATTTAGTGTTTTGGTTACAGAGGCTGAGATTTTATGTTCAGGTATTCTGGTGTATGTTACCTACTAATAAATTACCTTACACATTTAAAATATGTATCGTAGGAAAGAATGAATGAGAAATAAAATTAAAAGAAAGACAACACAAAATCGCGAAGTGGGGAATTTTAAAACGCAAAAGCAAAAAGTTTTAACAGTTAAGTTATTTTTCATGTTACCTATTGCTTTATCTTTTCATTTTTTTTGTTGTTAACTTCTGTCTTATATTTAGTGTTAAAGCAGCTGTAGATAAGTTAAGTGTTTCGTATTCAGGTTATTTCAATACATATTTGCGCGATTTCTTGTATAAAACGCAAATCTATATTACATTATTTTAGTTCGGTGATTTATGCTGATTTCAATCCCCCAAAAATGTGGTAAATTAATAAGTGAAAAGTGAAAATTGATTCTGGATGTATACAGTTCAAATAAAATAAAATTTGGTTGATTATTTCCTAGTGCAAATTTATATTAAATAGTGAAATCATATAGTGTTTTATACGGTGGATGCATTATTCATCGTAATCTACAGCTGTGAAATGATGAAAACATATCGAAGGATACTTATATTTTTGATATTACTTGTATTTAAGAATACTCGATCACAATATTTAGGTACGTAATAGAACAAATGATGATTATATATATATATATATATATATATATATATATATATATATATATATATATATATATATATATATATATATATATATATATATATATATCGTAAGATTGTCATATACTTGTATATGTCTATAACTAGCCATATGTGTGTGTTTCGGCATTCTTCAAATCGCTTAAAATTAAAAATCTTAGCAAAGTGATTGTTCTACTAACCTTTATCTTACAGAAAAAATAATATTATATCTAAGCACACAATTTAGTATAAACGCGGATGTGTCGATGTTGTTTTATTCACATTATCTTTATATTGAATGAAGAAGAATAAATAACTTCTTTATTTAATTTATAACAGTCATTTCTTTTTTGGTAAGATGAACTCAAGAATTCAAAATAGTATACATAAACGTCTTTATTACCATTATTACTTTTTTGAATAAATATCTTAGATTTGGGTTGAATTCAATATGGGTTCATTTTCCAATTTAAAAAAAATTATATTTATTTATAGTGTTAATAATATAATTTTAGTCTATAGTTGGGAGCTAAGTGAATGGGTGGATGTCTATAAGTAGAGTTTCGACATTTGAAAAACAATCTCATAATTACATTATATATTTGATTTTGCAAGATGGTACACAAAGCGACATTATATCCCACGAATAATATTTATATTCGTTTCATTTAAATTTTGTTGCAATAAAACAAAAGTTATGATTTTTTAATATACATACTCGTATACTGGTTTAACACAATTTATGGGATCCAAATTTCAGTTGAGAATGATGAGTTTAATTTAATTGTGTGCAATATTGTTACGAATGTACATTTTATTTTCATTGCACGTTAATATCTATGTTATACTTGTTCTGTGAAAATAAATAATCTTGATCGTGTGCTTGAAGATTATTGGTCTTGAAGCACATAATCAAGATTATTTATTTTTATTTAATAAATATTCTCCATTTGGGATAAGAATATAATAAATATGTATATGTGGTTTCTTTTTGTAATATAACGTGATGTTCTTGGATATGTGAAATATTGGCGAAAAATAAAAATTAATATTCACAAATTCAGAACACGTGATAATTACAATACAATTGAAATTCCGAAATTCGTTGTAAAATATGACCAATATTGGTTATACTCCATTTAATTGGGCAATCTCTTAACTCGTATGTTTAAACTGGTGTTCTAAAAGAAGCACTAAATGTTGTTCACAAGTTAAACGTAGCTTGATTATTTTTTAATTAATCAGTTTGCTGTCTTTACTCGGTTACACTGTATATACTATAGGGTTGTCCAATTGAGACGTAGGAAAAAACGCATACTATAAATATTTATTTTTGAATCAAGTTAGTTACTTTATTTTGAAAGTTTATCCATGCCATTTATGTATGAAAAATGATATCACTCAAATATTCGACACGGCTGGATTTACAGATGTCGATCCGATGGTCAAAATTTTTGATGATATTTTCCAATAGGGGCGTTTCTATGGCATTTATCTCGGTAATGATATTGTTTTTTAGGTCTTTGATGGTGGCTGGACTATCAACGTACACTTTGATTTTCAAAAATCTCCATAAAAAGTAATCTAATGGCGTTAAATCGCATGATTTTGCTCACATACCCGCGACTCGAAATTAAGCGATTTCCGAAGAACCTTTGCAATTCGTCGATATTCTCATGTGTTGTAGTATGACAATTTGCAACAAACTGGTACTTGAAATGACCAATTCAACTGATCGACGTGTTGTTGATGGTTTCGCATTATCTCTCACACTTTGCCTAACAACAGCAATATTATCTGGTGTGCGAACAGTTTTTGGCCTGCCAGGCTTTGGTGAATCCACCACAGAATCCGTAGCCTCGAATTTTTGCACCAAACGACCGATGGTTGTTTCATTTGTGTGGTTATGGCGACCAAAATATTCATGAATTGCGCGAAATGTGCTTTTTATTTTTTACCATTTTTGTAGTGCTCTTGAATAACTTTAACACGGTCTTCAATCGAATACGACTCCATAGCGATAAATGGCAAACATTCAACTAACAAAATGACATGAAATGACAGAAAACAAACATGGCGTCTTTGCAAAATTATTTTTTATTTTCCTGCGTCTCATTTGGATACTCCTTTATATAGAGAATTAAAAATCACGTCGATAATGTAGACAACATAGGCAAATTATTAAAATTATAGTTTATGATAGCAATCAAAATGAAGCTTATGATTTCTTTGTTAATAACAATAATTTTAATAATAATTTGATGCACTACATGAAACTAATTGATTGATTGATTGATTGATTTTGAATGTACGACCAAGTTCTTAGGCTTGAGTTCCCGGATGACGCCGGGTCCACCGTACACCCTTTTTACACATAACAAAACCGAAGGATTGGATAGGTTAGTTAAGTGGGATAGAATCGGCCCGGTTACAGACACCTAGGTATAGCCGATAGTTAGTAACAAAGACAACACAATTCTAATCTACTAGATGAAGGATAAAGGCTTAATAGGTTAATGGATAACGATGGTATTGGTCTTCAACAATTGCTTCTTTAAAACGGCAACCTAAGAAAAAATATTATTATTTCACATGCATCTGGAATTTTCCTGAAATTTAATTCTATTAATACTTTTCGGCTTCCTAACCAAAATTGGTTGACTCGACCCGTTACAGACACCTATGTAAAGTCGTTAGTAATAAAATGACAACACAATTCTAAACTACGCAATCAGCAATTACAATGAAGCATTAATTCACAAGCATCTGTAAATTTCCTTGAAATTTAATTCTAAATTCATATTTTCCGGCTTCCTAAATAATTGAAACATTTATTAATTTAATCATTCTGCAACTCCGCAACTTACAGTAGAATTTCCTGAAACCAAAGTTATTTGAACTATATTCAAAATAACTCTAAAATTCATTAGTATTTAACCGTTGAATTGGGCGAATACGAAATAGCAAAAAAAAAACAGATTAACTAGATTAACTACCGGATTGCATTCAAATATCCCTTAAAATATCCATCCATTAAAATATCCTAAATAATTTAGAATTCGCAAAAATTTCGTATGTTTACTAAAATTTTTTTATAAAACTGATGAATTTTTCCCGACGCCTATCCTTTTTCACAAGGAAACAAATACTTTTATCACTACTTTTGCACTAGTTCTGGAACTTCTTCTACGTTTGCTGGGGATATATCACATACAATTAATCTCAGACATGACACATGCGACTCGTCTACGACTTGTCACCTCGTATTAGACTTGTCATAAACGATTCATCTCAGACTGGTAACAAACGTAAATTAGTAATTAGTGTGTCGTCAATGGCTTTCCTGCTGGAAGGTAATATTTAAGTAAAGGCAACTAGATAAAATTTGAAAAAATTATTCTAAAATGAATGATAAATAGTTTATTTTATAATTTTTATAATTAAATATAAATCGTACCAGTATCTTAAAAGAGGGATAATATGTACTCGTATATTAAATATATTTGAATGAGATTTCCTGAGAACCGAATAATTTTAATATAATAGCTCGGCACTGTACATGTAGATTAATATTTAGGGTTGATTTGAAATTGGGAATTAATAATTATAATTCTTGTACTAAAACAGTCAAGATTGGCAACGTTGCATTTTATGACAAACATCCAGTCGTTGGTGTATTGAAGTATACAAACCTTCTCTTTCTTTTGAATAATTATATTAATTATATCAAATATTTCTAGCTTTTCAGTTACATAGATATAACGAAGTTTCCGATAAACAATTCTTTATGTTAAGATTGTTAAAATCCCAAATCCAATGCAAATAATATTTCTTTTTATAAAGCAAAAATATCGCTAACAAGCTGTGAGAAAATACTAGTAACCCATTGAGTGTCACAAAAAGGCAATTTTGCGGTAAATAATAGGATTCGACACCAACTCCAACATAGTTGCAATTAATCTTGCAAAAATGATGGATTATGAAGGAAATACAATATAGAAAACAGCTAATCATAAATTACCTACACTATATTCTCAATGCATGATCATACCAAAACTCCCAAAATGATTCAGCCCCCGCCAAATCGACGGCAAACTCCAACAAAAACACCCGAAGCATTCAGCAAAGATACCAATTTGGACATACAAATCCAACATTCAGGCAATGATTCAATACAAAACTGCAAATCCGCCCTCATACACTAACAAATGAGAACTACCTCAAGTCCTAAACAAAACAACTCAAAACAGTCAAAAATACCTTATAAATACAGGTAACGACGGAACACACATGAACACAACTCTCCGCAAGTTGAAAAACACAACGTTCAACGATCAACCACCACAAACCGCAGACACCGAGCCATTACTCACCATGAACGAAACCCATTCAAATCACTCCAAATATCAAAAAAGATTCACTGCAATACAGCTGCAGCACATCCTCGCCGCACATCCTGTGTAAACCAATTACACACATACACCACTCGTCAAAATCTAATCCAGTTTTCGCACCACAGAGAAAAAGTATAACCCCCTCCCACACAACATCCACCCCTTGCCGATAACGCCAACCCAGGTCGACAAGGAGAGGTCAACGTCAGCCGCCTCTCCACAACGACGGCAAAAAATCTCACAAAGTTAACAAAAGTCTAAATTATTATACATATAACGAATCAACAAATTATGAACAATTAAAGTCTAATCGACTTTCCCAATTCACAAATTGAATCATCCACATTAAAGAACATTTAGTGCAAATCCAAAGAAATTCGCCCATTTAGACAACGTAATACGAAGTCTTAGTGTAATCCACTACAAAAATATAAATACAACCGTGAGAGAGCAGAGAATATTATACGATCATTTTGTTTATATTTTGCGCATCCCATATACCATATTTTCACTTATATGTATATCCTTAAATAAAAAAATTAAAAGAAATAAGGATTTCAGTACAACATGCAATAAAGACTTGATATCCAAATTTTAAATTAGCTTTTTGGTCGTGATTTGTTCAACTTTTCCAAGAAAATACCATCTACTCATATAACGAAATTCAACAAAATCACTGTGTACATAAAAAACTATAAACAATACGTATGCGAGAGAAAAACAAAATTATAAAAATTAGAGACCACGACAGTATTTTTTATAGAAACAGATTATATAGAATGAATGCTAGCAACTGTCGTCACAAACTGTTTCATATCACAACAACACAAATAACTCTTCCATATGATTCATTGATTATTATGTAATAAAATATAATGTATAATGTAAAATAAAGTAATAAAAATAACACTTATCTTAAGCATCCTTTGTAATCAAAAAAAGTCCTACAAATTGAATATTAACATACAATGCGTACGATGCATTCAAACAACGGTGTCGAAAAACATATAAACGAAATTGTTATATACATATCCTACACCATTGCAAGCGCACCGCACACAAATTAATATATTAACACAATACGTATAACTTTTCACTTTACTTATTACTTCTTTACACACAAATTATTATTAATATTATTATTTATTTATTTCATAAGACATATATTAATAAATAATATTATGATTAATATTATAATTAATCAATTATTAACACATATTTAAACTATTTATTTATTTATTTAAAGGAGAGACAAAAATCACGTCTTTCCTTTACGACGTTCAATCGCCGACCTTGATGCACTACATGAAACTAATGATATCAAATTCTATACCCATTTTTCATGTTAACAAGTTTATCTTAAAGTAAAACAATTATGGAGAAAAGCTAACAACAATATCGCAAATTTACGAGTATATCTGGCCACCACTAGAAATCGAACCCGGGACAGCTGCATAATAGAGCAAGCGATCTACTTACTTTGCTATTGAGGGCAACCAATTGAAAATCTTCCAATGTCAAACGTTATAACGAGGCACACGTTTTGTAGTTGTTTATTTTATTTTATTTTATTTATTTATATTCTCAGTTACACAACTACTAGATTATTCAGTGTATTTACTGTCCTTTCAAGAATAATCTGCGTAGTATGTACAGCAAAGTTTTATATAGTATGTACTATATAAAAAGTAATAAGAAAATAACAATATCAAAACAAAAAAAAAAACAAAAAACAGTAAATTAATACATAAATTGCCTAAAATTAAGAATAAAATTCAATATTTGACTTAAAATACTTTTTAACACTATTCTTAAATTTCAAAAATGTTTCAGATTTTTTTAAATTGTTAGGTATTTGATTATAAATAAATGGCCCCAAGAAGGCAATCGACTTTCTACCAAATTCTATCACAATTTCTAGTTTTATAAATATGATGAATACAATCAAATTTAATATTAGATAAAACTGAAGATGTATGTAATGTTTTATACATATATAACGTTATTTGAAATTTGTGTAACACGATAATGGGTAACATTAAATAATTCTCATTACAATATAGTTCCTTAGTTGGAAACAGAAATGGCAATCTATAAACTGATTTTAAACTTTTGTTCTGCATTACTTGAATTTTATTTAGCCTAGTCGCAGTGGCTGTTCCATATGTAAGTAGACCGTAGCAGATTCGTGACTGAATAAACGAGAAATAAATCATTATCAACACCCGTCTAGGAACAAAATACGATAATTCCCTAAGAAGACCTACAAGTGGAGCAATTTTGTTACTAATATAATTAATATGATCCTGCCAACACATATGAACGTCAAAAGTTACTCCTAAATATTTAAATGAATTAACTCTCTCATTCATATTGTTATTCACTTTAAGTGGAGGTACCGTAACTATTGATTTATATGGGGAATGAAATATCATATGTTTAGTTTTAGATATATTAAGTGAGATTAAATTAGATTTGAAGTATTCTAATAATATATCGAGATCGTGATTCATGTCGTTCATTATCCCATTGGCATCTAAGGTTTCATAGAACAAAGCAGTATCATCTGCAAAAATTCTAATTTTACCAATTTTTTTTGTTAAGTTTGAAACTGCTGACATATAAATTGAATGTTGATATATTTTTTAAATTGTAAATAAAAATATTCATGTTCTAACCTAAAAACCAAACCATTTTTAATTAAAACACGGATCCTCTAGAAAGTCTCCAAATTTAGTTTCATAAGTGTTTTAACTATTTTACATATCAAGACCATTTCCTAACTTTGATCATCGTATCATATTACTAAACGCTTTAAGACCAAATCGGACTTAGATACTAACGTTATTAGTATTGTTATAAATATTGTGTAAAGGTCCAAATGGATCTATACAAATTTTATATAAGACATATTAACGATTAACGAAGTATAGGGTTTTCCAATAAGAGTGATATGATCCAAACTTTTCTCGCAATAATTCAATTGTTGCACTTACTGTGTGGCACGTAGCCCCGTCTTGTTGGAACCAAATATTGTCAAGATCAACTTCTTCCAATCTCGGCCATAAAAAGTTGGTTATCATCGATCTATACCGATCTCCATTGACAGTAACGGTGTTACCAGTTTCATTTCGAAAAAAATACGGACCGATGATTCCGCCAGACCAAAAACCACACCAAACTGTCAATTTAGGTGAATGTAATGGTTTTTCATGAATAATTTGTGGATTTTCTTCGCACCAGAATCGACAGTTTTGTTTATTTACCGCACCACTCAGACGAAAGTGAGCCTCATCGGAGAAGATGATTTTCTTAAAAAAATCATTATCGTTTTTTAATTGCAATTTGTAAACGTTGTTCTTGCGTATATCTCACCATGATGAAATTGTAAACATTACTGAATACAATGAAACAAAAAATGACAGATCATGACATATTACAAATTGCCGAAATGTCACTTAAAAATCATATCATTCCTATTGGAAAACTCTATATTAACAATTTAGTTATACTTGCAGAGTCTAGCCTCAGTTTCACACAGGTTACGTAAGAAAGTCATTAATTCCTAACCTTGGATTTTCAATAGAGAAATGAATAAACTACATTTTTCTAATATTTTAAAAGGTATAGAGTATAGTTCAATACTTAAAAAATGAAAATAAGTTAGATTCTACTTATAGAATAAGCTTGTTTCTCTCGTCCTAGGCTTGTACAAAATTTTTAAATCTTTCAAACTTTTCTTAATTTGTGTTAGTTGTGATTAGGTGTAGGATTTACAAATTTTATCATACGTATCTATCGTGTTCAGTTATAATACGATAGGAATAATATCTAGGGGTCATCTCATCTTATGAGATGACCTCTAGATATTATTCCAGTCGCATAATAACTGAAGATGATAGATATAGGGTATCTCAGCAAGAGCGCCGGATTTAAATTTGCCGCCATTTTGTTAATACGAGTTATACGGTGATTTTGTTTTGGCAGTTGTCACGTACAGGCCACGTGATTTAAGAATATGGAGAAGTATTCAAACCAACAATGTTTAATTATTGTAAAAACACATTACAAAAATGGTGAAAAAATTATTTGTCAAATCAACAATCCATAGTTAACCGAATTACCCGGTTTGATGGACGTTTATGACGACCGTAAAATGGATGTAATGCACGATGAGTTTGGCGAACAGAACCATTATTTTGATAAAAAAAAAATCAACAATTGCAGCTACTTCATTATGAAATGGCAAATCAAACTAATGACCAAGCAAATGTCAGCAATCAAATCGGTTGTCAAACAAAACAGTGTTGCCAACTTAAAGATGTAAACCTCTAAAAAACACTCTTTAGAATTTATCAACATAGATATGACATTAAGAATGATGAAACAATAATCCACGTTCCCAGGTTTTGCTATCAATAGTTGCAAAATGAAAAGATTTATTCAACAACCTAACCAATTTTCCAAATCTTTCAACATTTTCTATGAAAATTGTAATGAAACCTGTTTAATTTTCATATAAATACTCTATTCGAATTTAAACTTTAATTATAATTTATTTTTTAAGGTGTATGAAACGCCAGATTTTAAAAACCGTATAATGCTAAACATTCTTATACGTTTTTGACGTCTCAACCTTATGCTATTGGCATTCTGGATAAACTTGTTTCAGTTAGTTACCCCTAACGTGCAGCTTAATTTTGAGAACCAATTTATCCAAACCTCTAATATTGAAGACGAATGTGTCGAATTAATCTCCAGAACAACACTATGTTCCAGAATGGTTTCCATTCTATCCGACCCATAAAGGTTTAAAATAGAAGAAATGTAGACGGTTTTGTCAATTGCAACTAATTACATATTGCTAAATTAAATTCTTTTTTTATTCTCATATTTGAGAATTTATTTCAGAACTTCAGCACTTTTCTCTGTATTTACAGCAACAACACGGGTTCGCAATCCTCAATATTTGCGACCCTTGTCGACTGACTAAATAGGATAGCCCATTTTATATGTTGTAAAATAATAAAAATTGAATAGGTAGTAGGTATGTAAATTCATTTGTATTTCTACCTAACATTCGAATTCATCTTATTTCCACACTAACTCATTGCCGGTTTTCTTGCGATGCTCTTGCGAGCTTTCTTATTTTTTACATTTAGCACATAAAGCCTAAAGCTTGTGCAATATTTGAAGAATATTTTACACAAAAGGGAATATTACTCATCTAAGCATATACAACAGTCCTTTGTATTAACACCTTTAACACCTAAAATATATGAATTTTCGATTTTATATAATGATTTTAATTCAATAAATCCTCTTTTCCTAAATTTTTCGTTTTTCTCAATTTCATTACCATTTACTTTTTAGATGCTTGGAGGTAAATATTCTAACCGACAAATACTTTGATATTACTCAAAACCGTGGTTCAAGTCTATAGAAAATATTGATGTTTCACTATAGAAAGATAAATGCCTTTAATATCATATAGATTTAATTAGATATTTTCAGTATTTTGCAATCTCTAGAACAATTGGCTTGGCAAGATCGCCACCAATTGCTCAATATATATATATATATATATATATATATATATATATATATATATATATATATATATATATATATATATATATATATATATATATATATATATATATATATATATATATATATATATATATATATATATATATATATATATATATATATATATATATATATATATATATATATATATATATATATATATATATATATATATATATATATATATATATATATATATATATATATATATATATATATCATTGTAATTTGTAACTATTGATTTCTACTAATGTAAGGAAATATGGTTATTAGTTAACTATTCTAAAATAAATTATTCTAATTTAATAGCTATCTAATTTTATTTAATTATTTTGAACTATAAAACTTGTACATGTTGGGTAAGTTTGATACGAGTACATAACAAACAATATTCAAAAAACTACTCAATTAAAAACTGGAATTCCTAGTGGCACATAGCTATATATTTTTTTTGAAATATTTAATCTTATAATATACTCGTAGAAAAAATTAAATTATAAGCAGAGACCTAAAAGAGTTATATCATCCTTTGTAAACATACAAATTTAATCGCCACACAATCACAAATATTTTGTTTGTTGCGTGCATAGATTATACTAGTATAATCTAAGGTTGCGTGTTACGCAGTTTAACGAAAATCACATACACCGATGACATTGGAATTATCAGAAATACATTTTGTTTTGCTTTTTTAGTTCAAATGATAAATCTCCTTGTATATGCTATAAGTTTACATAATATAATAAGTATAATAATAAATAAATGTATGTGCAATATTATTACATGCTTATTATTACATACTTAGTTGGGAAACCAATGGCTTTTATTTAAAAATAAAATAATTTTATGGAAAATAATTTTATTGAGGAGAAATCCGGTTTCCGGTTGTTTTGCCAAAACGGAAAATTAATTTTGAAAGTTTAATAGTTTCTAACTACATATTTAAATAATCGTGGTTAAATAATATAGATTGTTTTATGAAACCTGTATTCAAGTAGTCTTTCGGTCGTGGGTCAATTTTTAGTGAAAATTACTATAGTGCTAAATATATCTTTTTTCGTGTAGGGCTATTTTAAATAACCTTGCATTTTTCTAAAGTACGGTCTTGCTAAGTCATCGTTAAGGTATTTTTTAATACATCTATGATATGATTATTTTACGATTATTTTACACCCATCCCACAAATGATTAATTTAAACTCTTGTTTTAAACGTCGGAGCTGGAAATATAAATCGCATCAATCATGCAACGCAAATGCTGGAATCTTTAATTCGTCATGTATAGACAGATATAACCGTTCAGAACAATCAGATCTATGTCGAATTCATTTCCTTTGTCGTCTGTTTTTGTTTATCATATTATTTGTAGTTTAAAATATACTACGCAATTCATTATTTTCCTTATGAGTTAATTTAGTCTTAATATTTAAAGTTGTTTTAAATTGCAAAAGTAATTCCCATTTATAAATCTGAAAAATAAAAATTAGTTGATAACAATCGACCTACTCGATTATCCATGTTATCTGTTTTTGATAAAACACTTGAAAAATTAATATCTTCCAGAATAATTGAATTTTTAAATAAATTTAATTTTTTTTATGCTTATCAATACGGGTCTAGAAAAGGTTGTGGCACGGATCTTATACTAATCAAAACCACAAACTTGATGTACAGAGCTTTTACCAGCCAGAAATTTGTGTGGGGCCTATTCTTAGACCTATTTATAACTTTTGAATCTGTTGATTATCCCAAACACCTTATTCGTTTCATTTTTATAATTTGCGGATTGGATTGTAATGTATTGTATAATCTCTTAGAAAGTTATCTTCAAAACCGAAGACAGTTCGTTACTCTTAGAAATACCAAAACTTGCACACTAGATATTATCGTGATGTCCAGGGTAGTGTTCTTATATAATTAAACTAAGACACTGCAATTTTTTATTAACCAAAAAATGTTGATGAAATTTTTCAATAAAAAGAAAAAATGAAATATCATTTAATTTAAGTAATACAAAATTATTAATTTGATTTTTTAAAACAATTTTTGCCTCTTCTACGTATTTAGGTGTTAAAACTTGCAGTCATTTTAATAAGAATAATTCATTGTCATTTTTGAAAAGATTTTTTTTGCTGTAATGTAGATTTACAACAATGAACACAAATCAAATCTCTGAGAGCAAAATGTTTACGAAATATTTTGTATGAATGATAATATTTATTTATTTATTTTGAACTACTTAATCAACAGGTGCACTCAAAAGTATAGGTTCTAATTAAAAAACTAACTTTTGTCAATATTTCCCAAACTAATGAGTTCAAAATCAATTCAAAATCATTCAAAATCACCACTCATTGTGCTTCTAGACACTGAACAATTTTTAGTATAAATAATTTTTTCCTATCTTGCACCGTTTCCGAGATAAAAGCCTGGCATTTATTAAAAAAACTCACCCTGTAAATTCAGCCCTTGACGTTCCTTTAAGATAAGACTGTAAACAAAACTAGCAATAAGTGAATAAAAGCAATGATACATGTATAATTATCGCCTTGAAAATCATAATTCTCTTATAGAGGATACATGTAATATTTTGCCATAAATCTCTTTTTGTGCAGTACACCTTTTTAAAGGTTAATAGATAGATAAAATAAAGCTGGTTTTGTTATACATATATATTACTAATTTGATTATAATTATAAATTTTATTTCATGCCGAAACTTTATCGTTGTAATAATATGTCTGATGGTTTTGTTTGTTGTTAGCTGTAATTTTTTTGAGGTTAAGAAAATTGACCTATTACAAAATTGAGAATTGTTCAATTTTAATTTATTCCTTTAAGGCGATTTAAGATGGCGGACTTTTAACCAAGCAGCGCGCAGAATTTTTATGGCTTAATGGTAAAATCTGTACAAGTATCATTGCCTTACCCGTTACAAATTTTATAAAGATATTTTAAAGGGATGGACGCTTAAGTTTCATAATTTGATCAATCGGTTTTATTTTTATAGAGGCAATTTTTCATACTTTATTTTACATTTAATCAAATACAACGTATTATTTTGCACTGTCAATCGAAGAATGTTCTTTATAAAGTTAATTGTGTTATTTTGTAAAAATTTCAATTCTGTTAATGTTTTTTTTGTTTCTGACTACGAGCTGAAATTCATATATGACCAATTTAAGTTAATACGAATGTGTAATAGCAAAATATTTTTAACAGTACAATTTTTATGAATGGCTAAATATACAGTATGGTTAATACTGACCAATAGCAATGTTCTGAAGTGATTTAGAATAACGAAAAAATGGCTCAAATAACGGTTTTGTTAAAATTTCGAAATGTTAAATTTTTGTTTTCATAAATTATCTACAATAATTCTATAGTTTATCAACCAATCTAGTTGTATATCTTTTATACTTGTGTTTTAATAGTATTCAAATATATGTACATACACTCAAGAGCAAAATAATGCATTAGGCAACCATTTTTCTCGGGGTTCTGTATTACAATGAAAATCCAAAAAAATTGTAGAACATTGCGCTACAAAAATACCGGTAAATTAATCGTTTTTTCTAAGCTTTTAATAAATATCAATATATATTTAAAAACTTAAAGCAATCTGAAATTAATCTAAAATGTTCGAATGGACCTAACCATAATATTTAAGTTACATGAGATTACTGTACTACGATTCATATTAAGCAAAGAGGAGCCTTGGACTCAGGAGTAAAATTATTTGACGTTTTTAACGAGATAGATTTATCTATTCAGGCCACAATGCGAACTTGACACATAGATAGCCGAATTTTCTCAGCATTACTTAGGTGATCTTATGATTAAAAAAGATCATTTCAAGCAATCACTAACTCATTAGCCCAAATTTCATCAGGCTTGGCGAATTTTGATAACACTAGATCACGGTTTTGGACGAAACTCTTTTCGAGCTCATATTACTGCACACTAATACTTTTAAGGTGTTTAATATACTGACAAATATAATTTTTGAGCTTAAGCCTAATGAGTTGCCGTTGCAATGTCCGTCAGTTTCTTCCAGTGAAGAAGTGATTGTCCTCTCTATAAATAACGGAATTATTGCTATTTCTTGCGACTCTCCACTACTACTTTAATAGCCGACACCTTTACCCAACATACCTAGCAACGAAATCATAACTTTTGTTATGCCGAACCTATATTAAATCACAAGACCCATCTGATCATTATAAATGTATTCAACTAATTGAAGAATTTAAGCTGAAATTCGAACTATTGTACAAAACCTACCTCTTAAACGTTCAAACTGAAATCTTTAAAGAACCACGCGAGTTTAACCATAAAACTTAAATCAAGCATTTGCACAAACTTTTAATAATGCTTTTTACATAACAGTTTTTACCAAAACTATCTTAATTGTCTACTTTATAGCACCTTTTACCTACTTATCAGTAAATTTTCACAGTGGCATCCTTTACAGTTTGGTTTTTCTGCGCCCGGTTACAACGCACCAATTTGAACCTACGAGAGGCCGGTGTTGCTTACTAAGTTTTTAATTAATACAATAATTTTCAAATTATTTGCGAAACACG
Organism: Nephrotoma guestfalica; assembly: GCA_963691935.1. Classification (NCBI taxonomy): domain Eukaryota; kingdom Metazoa; phylum Arthropoda; class Insecta; order Diptera; family Tipulidae; genus Nephrotoma; species Nephrotoma guestfalica. Next base: position 235,037 of record OY829916.1, on the reverse strand, counting down.
ATAAAGCTTCTATAAAAGAAGGTGTTTTATCAAACTTCGTCATTTTCACTTAAATTTAATTTAGAATCAACATATTTGCAAAAAACGGAAAATTTGTAGTAAAACCAGTTTAGGTTGTAGAGTGGCCGAATTTTGGTGAACAATTGTTTATTTTCAAAAATCATACTTTCCGGTAAACTTTTGGAAAAGTTATCTGGATAAGTATTGTTGCAAATTTAATTTAGAATCCTTTTGTTTTTAATCGCTGTTTTCGTAAATGCAATACATTTTAAAATATTTACTTAAAAGTGTTAAAAGTCGCAAAGTGTATGCTATGGAAGCTGCCCTTACGGTGGACTGATATCCACCAAGTGTAACTTTTGCTTTCATCCAAGTCAGTCAATCCTTCTGGGCTGTAGAGATGGCAAACATACTGACACCAAGGGATGATGTAAGTTCGATAAGGTTTTTAAGATATTTTGAAAGATATGTACAGTAATATAGCACATACATATTCATTTCTTAAACGCATGTAGTTTCAAAACTGAATTTTTTTTAAAAAGCTACTGCACACCTGTCCGGTAAAGTATTAAGGCGTTGACTAATTTGGGTGAAGTTCTTAAACGCCTTCAATTACATACAACATTTATATATTCTAGAATAAATTAATAATTAACTACTAGCTATAAAACGGTGGTTTTGTGAACTAAATGGCTGATAGCAAAATTGTTGCTTTTCCAAAAAATTTCTGACGATATGCCACATGATTATAATTGAATGATAAAAATGTACCAGCTTCTAGCGTCGCAACGGTAGTTTTCAGTATCAAAATGCTGCAGCTAAATTTGTTGCACTTTACAACACTTTTCCAATGCTATTTGAGTATGCGAAACTTAGATATTCTATACAAAACGAAACATTTATCATCATTTATCATTCACCAAAATGGAGGATTTGTGAATTACATTGCTGACAATAACATTTTTTTTTCTTGGCTCAAAACCTTTCAAACAATCTGCCACATGATTATTTGAAGCAAAACAACCAGTATTAACTGTATGTTTAAGTTTCTACTTTTAATAGTAAACAAATTTCATTAATTAAATTCATTAATTTAATGTAAAACACTATTAAAAATTTGGAATCCACTTTGAACGGAGATGTGTTATGTGCAAATTTGATTCTAAAGATTATTATTAAACAAAAGGATAGAGAGTGTAATTGTGTGGTCAAACCCCGACTTTCTTTAACGATAAATGTACAATACATACGAGTAGATGTCAAATACACTACCCTTAATTTATAAATTGAAAAATTGAACCTAAATATATCGGATTTTATAATCAAAGCAGTAATGATGCTGCTTAAATTTCAGAAAACCAACAAGGTCAACCCTTATTAAAAATTTAATCTTCATTGTAAAAATTGAAAAAGCTCTTACGGAAGCTGCCACTTCCGGTAATAGATGTCCAGCACATCTCGCATTGCCCTTCAAATTTATGGAAAAAGCTTTAATATGAAGTTTTATTGCGAACAGTCAACCCGCCTGGTCTGTAGAGATGCCGAATTTTTGTGAAATAAAATTTTTCTTTAATAAAACCAGTAAAATTTAAAATACGATCTGAATTGATTTTGTTTGAAATTTAATTTAAAATCTTTTTATTTTAAACGTTTTTTCATAAATGCTACATACTTTTCAAAATATTTTCATAAAATGAAAAAACTCCTATGGAAGCTGCAACTTTCGGTGGACCGATGTCGGCCAAAAATCACTGAAATCTCCCAATTTATGAAAAAAGCTTAAGTACGAAGTTTCATTCCGATCAATAAATCAATACAGTCCCTGTAGAGCCGTACAGGGACTAGATTTGTACTGAAAAACAGTTTTCTGAAAAAAATCGTTCTTTCCGCTAAAATTTTTGAAAACTGAGCAGGACCGGTATTGTTGCAAACTTAATTTAGAATCTGTTAGTTCATAACAATCGTTTTTCTCGTAAATGATATACTTTTAAAAATACATGCAAAACACGAAAAAATCCTATTGAAGCTGTCACTTCCGGTGGAAAAACGAAAAGCTCGTATGGAAGCATCACTTCCGGTGAACCAATTTTGGCCAAATTTGCAGAAAAGGTTAAATTGAAGTTTCCTCATAATCAAACAGTTCTCTGTGCTGTACAGGGGTCAAACTTTTGTTGAAAACCGGGTTTTGTCAAAAATTGTCATTTGCGCTTTTGTCTTGCAAAACTATTTTGGAACGTTATTGTTGCAAATTTTATTTGGAAACTTTTAGTTGATAGTCGTTTTTCTCATAAATGCTATACTTTTCAAAATATTTTCAATAAAAAAGTAAGTTTCTATGGAAGCTGTAACTTCCGGTGTACCGATATCAACCAAAAATCGCTGGGATCTTCGAATTAGTGAAGAAAACTTAAGTATGAAGTTTTATCACGATCGAATAAACCGTATGGACTGTAAAGATATCACAACATTTAGTCTGCACGACACCACTCAGGCATACGGCACACACGCAGAGTTTTTTTAAAAACCACTTTTTTGACTTCGGTGATATAGCGAATGGTAAATCTGTTAAAACTCTTGAGGTCAAAATTTTTTATGATTACTATACATACTTTATTTTACTACGTAGAAGAAAGTAAAAGGTGTTATCGAAAGGATTTGAAAATTTCTGATCGAAGCTTTAGAAAATTCAAATTCGCCATTGTGGATAAAGCAAGCCGCACAATCCAATGTGTGGAAGAACTAACTCAATAAAATTTTAATTTGGCCAAGCCGTTGTCGAATAGGTTTCGAATTTACTGAGATATTGAACAAAGGAACTTTAACCTGATATTTTCTCATACCTTGACCTAAATAAATCAGCAATGCTCAGTTTCAAGGAAACTCAGAGGTTCTAAGGGTCTAAATTAATTTGTAACTCCAATATGCTACCTGTTATCTACCATAAGAACCATAAAATTCAGTTGAAGTTTATTGGTATAATATTTGTTACATACAATTTACAATTTCAATGTTAAATCAACGTCATTAAGTTAAACATTACATTAAATACAGTACGAACTCGGTAATTGCAATCAATTAAAGGCAAGAGAGGTTGCAAAAATCGAAAAGTTTAAAATATTGAGTGGTATGAAAATAAATGAAATGTTTTTCAAGCCATTCTTTGAGCTCAACTATGCATTTTATTTTTTTCATTTTGGAATGGAGTGTGTCGATCTCGCTGAATGAAAAATTATTTAAATAAGGCTCTCGCATTCTGGGGAATTCACATGATTTAATAGCCTTAATTTCGATAAAGGATTGAACTGAGAATTTTTTATCAAGTAGGAAACACATCTTTTTAATTATGAAAGTATGGTTTGAGCATTAACCGCATTTTTATAGTTTATCTTTTAGTCTTTATCTCAGAAGTTATTAGGACTTGGTAAATTACCGTTCTTAGAATCTCTATCCCTGCGCTCTACTAGCCTTATTTAGCAAAATCGGATTTTAATACATGAAAACTCCGAAGATAAAATTTCTTGAAGACCTATACTTCTTCCACTAATATAATACAGTAGTATTCATTTAGCTCTTTATAAAATTATTGTTTTCACTATAAAAATCTAGTTATCCTGATATCAGGCTTTAAGGCTACACAACATGTAAATATTCGTTGTAATATCACGTATTAAATTTGCTCAATATTTGAAAAAATGAAAATACACATTTAATTCGTTAGATTGAAGCTTAATTCATATAAAAGAAAACAAGTTGACCAGAAAGTAAAAGTCAACGAATTATTGGGTCATTGCGCAAGAAATTGAAATTTCATTCGTGCTCGAAATTCCAACAAACGAAAAATGCGGTCAAATCTTTCTTTAATTTTGGTGATCTCGTTTTTTGTGAAACAGAAACATGGCGTTTTCAAGTAAGGGTAATAAGGTCATCAAAATGAAACTATTGATAAAACCCATGTGTATGATTTATTTAATAAAGTAAATTATTGAGGGTAAATGAAGAATATCGGATAAACGGTCGTTATTTATGTGCCCGCAAATAATGTCCATGATTTGCGTCGCATTTTATTTGAACCTCATTTTTTGTGAAAGGTGCACATAATCAAACGCTCGTCGCACATAAGCAAAACACTTTGTCCGGCCTCTATATATTATATGTTTTATCGTCTTTGAAATACACAACATTATTTTGCTTACGAAACAAGAATAACGGATAGTTTGGATTCTTTAAGACAAGAAAATGTTTGTTTCTTCTTTTTCTATTATTGCTTATTTACTTATTTATTAGCTTCACGTACATTTATTCGATATGTGTATATATATATATATATATATATATATATATATATATACATATATATATATATATATATATATATATATATATATATATATATATATATATATATATATATATATATTTATATATATATATATATATATGTGTGGTGGTGACATATATAGGTAAAAATATATATACATATATATATATATATATATATATATATATATATATTTATATATATATATATATATATTTATATATATATATATATATATATATATATATATATATATATATATATATATATATATACATATATACACATATACACATCCCTCGCTTAACGAATTAATTCGTTCCTATGTAAATCGAAATTTCGTTAACAGAATTTTAGTATATTTTTGAGTATGTTTTTGGTTCAAATCTTAAGGACAACTAACAAAAATCGGAGAAAAATAATTGGATGAATTAGAAATAAATAAATAATATTTAATTCAAATTATTTACATATTTGAATATTTATTATTGCATTTATTATGACTTTTCGTAAAAAGAGACTTCGTTAAGCGAGGGATTGGTGTATAATATTTTAACACAATGTGTGATTATAAAAATGTATTTAGGTTCAAAAACAAGGTCACCATCAAATAAATTTTTGGTATGTAGTTTTAATGAAATAGTTTTGTTGTAATTTCAATTTGTCGTAATATTTGAGAATAAGATTAAATTCGCGTAGATTATTTGTGTTGGGTATTTGTTGGGTATTTCATCTATAATCAATAATATTCACATGCTCGAATACTACAATGTTGAACAATAAGTATATTTAACTAATTGTCACAATTATGTGTTATTATAGTATTATATTAAATTAAATCGGTTCGATTATTGACCGTGAATTTTGTATTTTGTGCAATTCCCGGTGATGACTAGAAAGGCTAGAAAAAAGATATTGCTTGGGTGATGTTTTTCATTGCTTAGTATGCTTAATACATATTTTTAATATACACACATTAATTTTGTTCGAAATTTAATTTACAAACTTTTTATTTTGACCGTTTGTTTGTTGTTTCGTTGTTTATTTCGTAAATGCTATATACTTTTCAAAATATTTGCATAAAAAAAAAAGCTCCTATGGAAGCTGCAAGTGTCGGTGAACCGACGTGGATCTAAAATCACTGGGATCTCCCAATTTATGGAAAAAGCGAAGAGTACGAAGTTCATTTCGATCAATCAATCCGTACAGGGACTAAATTTTTACTGAAACACAGTTTTTTGAAAATTGTGGAAAACTGATCTGCTCCGGTATTGTTGCAAATTTATTTTAGAATCTGTTAGTTCATAGCCAGGTTCCGGTGGAAAAACGAAAAAGCTCGTATGGAAGCTGTAACTTCCGGTGAACCAATTTTGGCCAAAATTCACTGGAATCTCCCAATTTGTAGAAAAGCTTAGGTATGAAGTTTCATCCTGATCAAACAGTCCTCTGAGCTGTACAGGGGCCAAACTTTTGTTGAATCGGGTTTTGTCAAAAATTGTCATTTTCGCTTCAGTTTTGCAAAACTGTTTTGGAACGTTATTATTGCAAATTTTATTTAGAAACTTTTAGTTCATAGTCGTTTTTCTCGTAAATGCTATATTCCGATTTATAAATGCTATACTTCCGCTCGTATACTTTCCGAATAAATGAAGAAAGCTTAAATATGAAATTTTACTATTGGACAAACCGTCTGGACTGTAGAGATGATACAACATTTAGTCTGCACGACACTACACACACACACACACACACACACACACACACACACACACACACGCACACGTGTGCGCTCATTTACTTCCATCATTGTATTTTGCCTTAGAGAAGAAGAAAGAAGAGGATAAAGTAGTTATCCAAGATATTTGCTGAATGGATTGAACCAGAGTCACTTGCAGATTCTGCATGATTCTGGATTGAATCCATCTTAGCATTTGTGAATTCTTTTACGAAATTGTAATGAAGGTAGTGGTTTGTGATTAGTCACAAGTGTAAAGCTATTACCGTACAGGTATTACTGAAATTTCTTAGTTGCCAAATAAGGACTACTTTCGAAAAATTTGGGTAGGGTAAGACTTGATTTTTTTATATTACCTTTTTTAAACATTTGAATGATTTCACAAAATCTGGAGCTGAAATATTAACATCTATAGGGTGTCTCAGCAAGAGCGCTGGATTTAAATTTGCCACCATTTTGTTAATACGAGTTTTGCGTTGATTTTTTTGACAGTTGTCACGTACAGAGCACGCAATTTAAGAATATGGAGAAGTGTTCAATCCAACAACGTTTAATTATTGTAAGAACACATTATAAAAATGGTGAAATTTTTTTCTAAAACAGTTCGCCAATTATGTGCAATTTTTGCTCGCAATAACGCGCCAAATGAATCGAAAGTGAGACGTTTAATTACAAAATTTGAGACCAAATGTACGCTGAGGAATCAGAAGTTCATTGTTCGTCGTCGTCCTTGTCGGTTACTCGAAAATATAGCCACAGTAAGGGAATCTGTGACCGAGAATCCAGGAACTTGGGAGTGCGGTATCGCGAAATGTTAACGGAATTTTTGTGGCCCAAATTGGATGTAATTGATGTGGAGGACATGTTTTTCCAACAAGATGGTGCGACCTGCCACATAGCACGTGAAACAATAGTGTTACTACAGACTACTGCTGGACTTTCAGGCCGTGCCATTTCTCGATTTGGCGATCAACATTGGCCACCAAGATCGTGCGATCTAACACAGAAGGACTTTTTTCTTTGGGGTTATGTCAAGGAAAAGGTGTATGCGAATAAGCCTAAAACAATTGAACATCTTAAAGAGGAAATACGGCGCGTTATTGGTGAAATACAGCCACATTTATGCGAAAAACTTTCACCATTTTTGTAATGTGTTTTTACAATAATTAAACGTTGTTGGTTTGAATACTACTCTCCATATTCTTAAATCGCGTGGTCTGTACGTGACAACTGTTAAAAAAATCACTGTACAACTCGTATTAACAAAATGGCGGCAAATTTAAATTCGCGTTCTTGCTGAGACACCCTTTACATACTCAATAGAATCGAGTGATTAGGCTTCATACCATCTTCAGTGATAATGAGTCAGGAGGAACTCGGTGTCTCCATTGAAAAATTCTGGTTTACCTTATTGAATTTTAAGGTTAAATTGCGAAAGCCTTTTGAAGACCTCACGGAGGTTCTTTGTGCAATCCCCTATGTTATAAACAACGATGATAATATCGTGTAGGTTCACGTAACAAATGTTTCCGATTAATCCGTTTCCAAATTCATCGATTTTTGAAAGGTTGCTGGACCATTTTTCAGTCCAAAGTGAAGAATATCATTTTGTTCAATCATTTTTTATCAAGCATTTGATGGAACTCCGCTTTCAAGATTTCTTTGATCTGACGGATCGAATATTTATCGTCAATCGTTTTTTTTTGTTAGTCGTAATTTCCGATAGTCGATTGCTACTCTCACTTTTTTTTCCTGAAGCATTTGGGTTTTTGGTACCACCCAGATAGTAAAGGGTGTTTTTTAAGCCCGATAGAACTTGAAATTGTAAAAAATAACACAAACAATTAAATTGTAGTCAACATTTTTTTTTATTCGAAAGATCAATACATGGCATTAATATTTGAAAATGATTTCGAGCATATGGGCGGTGTTCTTGACGAAACGCATTCTGGACGTCCAATTTTGGGCCACTTCTTCGAGCACTGCTGGCCGTATGTCACGAATAACACGAACAATGCTGGCCTTCAATGCGTCAATTGTTGCTGGTTTATCGGCAAAAACCAGTGACTTCACGTAGTCCCACAGGAAATAATCGAGAGGTGTCAAATCGCACGACCTTGGAGGCTAATTGACAGGTCCATTTCTCGAAATCAACTTATCGCCAAATTTTGATTTTAATATTTTGATTTTCATTGATCATGGTGCGGTAACGATCTCCATTGACCGTTACGCGATCCCCGGCCTGATTTTCAAAGTAAATTTTAATAATTTCGTAGCGTTGTTCAAGCGTGAGTCTATTCATGATGGTTTGCCAGAGTGAGAGATCTGAGATCTGCCAAAGTATATTTTTCATAAAAATTTAATTTTTTGTTTTACTTTTTACAATTTCAAGTTCTATCAGGCTTAAAAAAAACAACCGTTAGATGAGTACGTACTACTTGAATTATGTAAATTGTATACCATCCAATAACTCTTGTTTTTGTTCCTTCACATCTTTCTTACAGTGGAACGGGTAACTATAAGTTTTTGTGTACACCAAATTTCATTCGAAGTGATAGTTTTATGTTTTATAAATTTTGTTGATGAGAGTCTTTTATCTTGTGTTGACAGTATTTTTTGGTTGCCATAAATCGTTTCAATCAAATTTTCTGTTCTGTTTGGTTAAGTAAGATGTGTTATCCAATTTTTGTTATTTACTATAAGGGCTAGTTTCTGTCATCTTAAATTTGGTTTTACTACTTTTATTTGTGTATCCTTTTTGCCTGTCGTGTAGTAAACAATTGAATTATTCAAGTTCACTTCCCAAATTTAGTTTAGTAATAAAAGAAAAATAGAACAGAAAAAATAATTTTTCATCTTACAGTAGTATAATGAGTAGGTTTAAGCATTGCTTAGCCAAGTGAAAAGCGGCGCAATTCTCGCTTCTGGCGGTTTCCTGTCAAGCGGTAGCACTTACTCGTAGGTTTTTTGAATTATATAGATTATAGGGTTTTCAGAAGATTCACTTCACGAGAATACATTGTTCTGATTGTTAAAATATTCTTCTTAAAATCAATTCTTAGTTAAGATATTAAACAACTAAAATTTTCGACCCATGTCAGAAATTTATTACTTATACTTATATCCTTACAGAATAATATTTAATTAGCGATTTTGATTACATAGTTTCTTAGCAGATGTACTATACTTAGAATGATTAGATTGTGTTGTTTTGTGTTAATAAAATAATAATTATTGGCCTTATTAAGAGTTTATAACTCTAGGCCATTTACCACTAACTTTCCATTTTTAACCATCGGTTTATTTAAATGCAAATTGAGGGTACGGTAGAGCGAGAGTAATATTGTCGAACACTCCCAATCAATCAATTACTATAAAGTGATTTAAATTTCAGTTGTTCCGCACACCATTAATCAATAATTATACTCTTTGGTGTCAGGAAAGGGAACGAGCAATGATCGTGTGTGTATTTGTGTGTTTATTTTTGGTGGAGGGAGGAGATCTACAACCCCGCGGAACAATTGCTAGACGACAACCCCGCGGAACAATTACGTCGCGAGTCAGGCGCCCATCAAAGATTACACTTCTAACCATTGAGGGTTATAGCACGGATGGATTACGGATGCATTACCTTTTGTACCTCCAAAGCTTTGTGTGTGTATTTTTTATGTAGGATTTGAGAAATGTTCGAAACATACCGGCTGAAAACACTTCCTTTCCATAAACCAACAATCTCTCGGAACCACCGTTAGGTGTTACGTTGGAAGGCGGAGTTTGCGGTATCGCACTTCCCCATTTACTTATTCAACATTAACCCTAATTTATGGAAAAAGCTTAAGTATGAAATTCGCCATATCCGCTTCAATTTTGGATAACCGTTGGGTCAATTTTGTGGCGAAAAATAAACAGCACCTTTAGAATTTGACACTTTCGGCGGGTTTATTACCACAAAATTTAACCGGGACCTCCCAATTTATGAAAAATGTGTTTCAGTGGAGTTTTTTCAATCAACATACCTATCTATTCAACTACATGAAATACTAAATTCTTACTGTTTATAAAAATATGAAAAATTTAAAAATGGTAATTTAACTTAGACTATTATTGAACAAAATGCAAACACTTATTCATAATCGAAACGATGACGTTAATGTAAAATGTTGTCACCGGCATATTGGTGTGCAAAATTTCGTTAAAATCGGGTATTAGGAAGTGGATTAAAAAGTTATTACATGATTTGACGAACATAGAGAATAAATAAAAAAAATCAAGTTCAACTATTTTGTTAACATATTTTCGTACCTTAAAATGTTTTGAAATACACAATTTTAAAAAATGATTATGCTAATTATTAAGCATGTGTACCTACATGTTGTAAATTTAAAATTATTAACAAAACAGGTATATTGCTTATGAGGCGAATGCAACTCCGCAATTAAATTACAAAATTAGCCTTGCAGACCACTTGTTGTTATGATAAATTCATATAATGATTCATATTATGCGTATTTTGGGGAAAGCAGTATTTAACTAAATTTAAAATATAAATAGATATTTAGCTAAATAAATAGATAGCTGCTACCTATTGAGATAATGTTTTCTATTCTACTTACGTATACTCTAAAACCCCTACTTACTTGTAATAAATTAATTTAGTTCTGTACAACTATTTAGTTTACATACTGTATACCTACTAGACCAAACTAACGTATTAGTATATACACAGTAAAATGCGGCCTAGAAATTTGTTTGGTCAAAATAATATTGGATTTACATATTATCTAAAGACACATAAATGAAAAAATAGATTACGTCGCGATAAGATGAAATAAAACAAAATTGAAAAATTCGAGAAGTGAAAGTTGCTGTAAAAATAAATAAAAACAAGCAACAAAACACCAAAATACTAAAATATTTTAGGTTACTCAGTTTTGTAATTCATAATCATTCACGAGCGGTCGCGGGCGTTAACTAAAATATTCAATTGAGCTCTCATCGTCATGCCCTCTAGTATATTAAATCCTTATAGGTACGAACCTAAGAAACGATAATTTGAGAATCAATTATTAAAATTTGTTAAGTTCAAGAGAATTATATTCAACATTAGTTGCACGTAATCATTCGTGAAACACGTGTTTAACATCATATTTATTATTTATCTATGGGTGTAAACAATTTGAATATTTTTATAAAATATATTATATATTTCATCATCACCATTGAATATTTCTTTAAAGGCGCGATTAGTTATTCGTCTAATATAAAAACATAAAACTACTTTCACTTATTCGCGTATCTTGTAATGCTACTTATTTTCTATGAACATTTAGATTTCAAATAAAGGTGATACGAGTATATCTACCTAGCTAAACTTTGAGAGTTTCCTATGGTTGCCATCTATGCATGTTATGCAGTGTAGTAAGAAAAGTATTGGCCAAATTTACGCTGAATATGAATTACGTGTGCTAGGTTGATTATGGGTGTAAGTATTCGCTAGCAGTATATCAACGGTTCTCGTGTCGCGAGGGTTCCTGCGTTTAAAAGTTACGTTGAAGAAATACTCATGATTTCATGTTTATTTGCTATAGTCTAATTTGAAGTAATTATGAAGTTTTCTGTTAACTGAATTTAAACAGTACCATTTAAACAGTTATAATGTTTACAGTTTTCTTAGTTTTTTGATAGTTTTAAAAGTTTAATTGAGTGTTGAAAATAATTTTGCGAGTGAATTCTGAAATTACTATAATTCCATATCTTATGCTGAAATTTGAAATAATTTATTTAATAAACAGGGGCCCTATTCCTGAATACGATACGAAAACGAAAGTACTAGATTATTATTAAATTTTAAATAAGAATCGTACGTATCTGATTCAATTCATATATGAATATTGTATTTTCGTATTCGTATCGTATTCAGGAATAGGGCCCCAGGTTTTAAATTGACCTCGTGAGCACCTTATTACATTTGCTGAAACTAATAGTTTGTACCGAAAAATTAACTGGGCGTTTAAAATCAAATTAGTTTAATTAATAATTAAAATCCCTAAAAATAAATGAACCCGCATGCATCACGAAAAATATTGAGATCGTTCGCGTGTAAAAATTCCAGTTATTTATAGAAATTATGTCACGATTAACCGAGATTGGTGGTCCTTTTGGCAATCACATTATAAACTAACATAAATATAAAATAAATACGATTATACGAGTATACGAGTATGTACATGTATAATATTAACACATTTTTACAATGACTATCGATTGAAGTAGTTTTCCTTGATTATTGTTATACTATTCATTTTTAAACATTAAACAAGACAACTTCTGATGTCATTTTTTCGAGTAAATAAATTGAAAACTCTACTTTAAAATACGAGTATAAGTTGTTGTCAACATAGAAAAAATTACTTAAAATATTGTGGGGAAACTTGAATGTAAATATTTACAGTAGAACGACATGAGATTTCTAAATAATTTATAATTTGTGTATAGCAGCGGGCTCATCCATTAACTAATCCTAAATCTTAACCTGTATACAAGATAAATATATTTTATTAGTTTCGACGTGATTAGTAAGACCTCAAATATTTGTTGTACAATTCTCAAATTAATCGCTATTGATTATTATATTTTCTTCCAACTAATATCTATTCGATTTAGGTGTTGACATTTACCCATCTTTACACCCCTCCCCCCCCCCCGCCCTTCCCTTTACCTGAATAACCTTGGGATCATTTGTTAAAAGTTTATGCTCATTTTATACTGTTACACAATACTGTAACTATGTCTTTAAATGATTACGAAATTTGCGAAATCGATATTTTTGTAATAAATTATATAAGCAACAAAAATCCGGATTTTGGGAAAAAAATATATTTCTGTAAAGTTAGATTAGTTTTCATAGCATCATAGTGTTTCCGTATTTAAACTAGTGTACGAGATGATATTGGACAACAAACCGTTACATACCAATTTTTATTTTATTTGTTGTTAACGTATATTAAGTTTTTCAAGGTTTGTTAGAAATTATTGTTTATATTTTGTGTCGCTTATTGCAATGACTAAATCTTTCCAACCGGGAAATACCAGCCATATGTTATAATTTATGGTAATCGGTTCACCTACTTATAACTCTGGAGGCAGTGCAAGTCGTAGTGAACCATTGGTGTCAATGGCAACCTTCCAAATGGGGGAAGCGTTTGATTCATCTATAGGAATAGTAATTGCTGGAATTGATTGCTTATGTTTTATGTAGCCTATAGTAAGGAAGATCTGTTACCAACTGGTTAGTGCCAGCAGAAAATATTAGAATGGTAGTATGAAGGGACGTAAATTAGCCAACCTGAACATGACATCATAAAATAATCATAGATATGCGTCAAGTTCTCCTTAGCTGAACGGCTTGGTGAAAATTATTGTTTATGTTTTAAGTAAACTATCGGCCAATATTCATATGATATACAAATTAACAATTATCACGAAAATTAAAAAAGGCATCGTCCTATAGAAAACGAATATTCTAAATCAGGATTAAAATTTAATTCATTTTTCAATAAAATAGAAACTTTCCATGTCACCCAAAATTTTTGTGTAGATATAATGCACGATTGTTTTGAAGGTGTAATTAAGTACGGCCTTTCCAATTCATTGTATTATTTTGTTATATTAAAACAAACCTTTACGTTAGAAGAGTTTAATAATCGAGTTCAATACTTTGATTATGGTGAATTAGAAAACAATAATCGTGTACCTATTATAAAGCTGGATCATATTAAAAATAGAAAGCTCCATTTATCTGCCCGAGAATCAGTAAAATTATTACATTTTTTTACTCTTATAATCTGTGATAAGGTACCTAGAAATGATCGAGTATGGAAATACGTTTGTTTGCTTGAAGAGGTTATCGATATTTTAATGTGTGACGCCTTTCATGAAAGTTTAATAAAGTTACTGTCCGATAAAATTGCCTTACATAACGAATTATATAATAGTTTATTTGATGATGACCTGAAGCCGAAACATCACATTTTAACTCATTACCCTTTTATTATTAGAAAATCTGGTCCTCCAAATCAATATTGGTGTATGAGATTTGAATCTAAACACCGAGAATTAAAATTTTATACAAATGCATCAGCTTCTAGAAAAAACCTTCCAGTTTCAATAGGAAAAAAGTGCTTGTTAAAATTTGCCTATACAATTTTAAAAAATATTGGGTTTGACGATTTATTTTTAATTAATCAATTAGAAGACAATTGCCAAATTAAAGCCAAACCTTATTACAGTGCAATTGAATATAAACTTAGTTTAGCTTACCAGTTGACCACGTCTATTACTTTTCGCAATACACTATACAAAGTCAATTTTTATGTATTTGACAAAATCAATAAAAAATTAATGAAAATAATTGATATACTAATTGAAAATAATGAAGTTTACCTCATAATACAGTATTGCCTCATTGAAATGTACGATAAACATTTGAGGGCGTTTATTGTTGGAAACTAAGAACTAGAATATGATATAGTAAAACTAGGTGAAACCCACTTGAAACCATTTACACTATATAAACTTCCATGTTCTAAAAAGTGTTTTAGTAATGTAAACTTGCATATGCTAATTTAAAATGTATAATGTATTAATTTGAAGATGAATTTATTTATTATTAAGCTTAGTTATATTATACCTTTGTATCTAACAAAATTTGAATTAAAATTATATAAAAATAAATATAATTTAAAACTGTTTTGTTTAATTTAGATTTTAAATCTATGCAACAAAAGCATCAGGTTTAATGTAAATAAACCTCAGTTAAATGTAAATACGTATACATTACATTGATGTTTATTTACATAAAGTTTATTCGTATTTAGCATAGACTTGAGGACTTTTTGCTTAATTTAATGCATAATTTAAACAAAACTTTATGTAAATTTTTATTAAATTGTGGAATGTTTGACATGGAATAATGCTTTCTTTCATTCGAATATGGATTAGTTGGCATACCATTTAAGTTCATTATCATTAAATTAAAGATCGGTGGTCAAACTTTCAAAGTAATTTACATTTATTTGAAGAAATGTTTAATAAAAATTAAGTCACAAAACCCTTACAGTTATACAGTTTATCATTGAGGTAATGTTTAAATGCATAGTGAAAGTATACATTTAATGTTAAATGTAATAAAATTAATGTACCTTCCTTGACAATAATATTATTCCATTGTTTCTCAATACAATGTCAAAAAAACATAGGGTGTTTTCCAAGTCATAAATTCATTGGAATTAATTACAAAAACATCAAATATAGGCAGGATTTCTTTCAGTGCAAGAACAAATATATTTCGAAAATGGTTGTTAGTGTTATGAGTTTGTTTTAGTACTATGGCTAAGAGGATCCTGGCAGTATTAATTGTTGCAAGGATAGGTTCCTTATGGCTTCAATTAGGAGTCATAGGCCGGTACGTCATTCTCATGGCATAAGATTTACAAAACAATATATTTTATATGTTTTGAATAGTTTATGATATTGACTACATTTACCCATCTGAACAGTACAAGCCAAATGATAACATAATATAATATGATTGCATGTTATGATATGATTGCATTGTATAATATAATATGATTGCATATAAGAATATTAAGGGAGCACGGCTTCAAAATTCTTTTGAAAAGTTGTTTGTGTCCAAAAGAATATGGAAGCCGAGTAACGGTTTCGATAATAATAATAAAAAAAAATGAAAACAATTGTATACAAATTTTTGTTTTTTATACTTTCTAACGACTATTTATAATAAAATATAAATAACAAATACTTAGTTTTATTTATGATAACACAGACACACACACACACACACACACACACACACACACACACACACACACACACACACACACACACACACACACACACACACACACACACACACACACACACACACACACACACACACACACACACACACACACACATAGGGTTTTTCAATAGGAATGATATGGTTTTTAAGTGACGTTTCGACCATTTGTAATATGTCATGATCTGTCATTTTTTGTTTCATTGTATATTACAATTTCATCATGGTGAGATATACGCAAGAACAACGTTTACAAATTGCAATTACAAACGATAACGATTTTTTTTTTTTTAAGAAAATCATGTTCTCCGATGAGGCTCACTTTCATCTTAGTGGTGTGGTAATAAACAAATAAACAAAACTGTCGATTCTGGTGCGAAGAAAATTCACAAATTATTCATGAAAAACCATTACATTCACCTAAATTGACAGTTTGGTGTGGTTTTTCGTCTGGTCGAATCATCGGTCCGTATTTTTTTCGAAATGAAGGTGGTAACACCGTTACTGTCAATGGAGATCGATATAGATCGATGATAACCAACTTTTTATGGCCGAAATTGGCAGAAGTTGATCTTGACAACATTTGGTTCCAACAAGACGGAGCTACGTGCCACACAGCAAGTGCAACAATTGTAAAAGGTGTTTTTTTAAGAGGTTGCCGATTTTTTTTTTGAATAAAACACATATAAAATTATGAAATGACCAAAATTTTTTTTTATTTGGTAGATAATTTTTTGGCATTTAACATTTAAACACAATTTCTGGCATATGGCTACCACGACTATTTTTCACAAATGTCATTCTGGAGGTCCAATTTTCCAGCACTTTTTCAAGCATTTGAGGGCGTATGTCAGCAATGACACGTTGAATATTGGTTTCCAAAGCGTCAATCGATTGAGGTTTATCCACATAAACCAATGACTTCACGTATCCCCACAAAAAGTAATCGAGTGGCGTCAAATCGCACGAACGCGGAGGCCAATTCACCGGACCATTTCTCGAAATAATGTTGTCGTTGAAAGTTTCTTTCAATAAGTCGATTGTTTCACGTGCTGTATGGCAAGTGGCACCATCTTGTTGAAACCACATTTCATTCATATCCATATCTTCAAGATTTGACAACAAAAACTCATTTAACATGGTTCTGTATCGATTTCCATTCACGGTAACGCGTCGTCCTTCCTCATTTTTAAAGAAATATGGACCGATGATCCCACCAGCCCATAGACCGCACCAAACAGTACATTTATCAGGATGCATTGGTAATTCTAGAACGGCGTGTGGATTATCTTTGCTCCAAATGCGACAATTTTGTTTGTTGACGTATCCATTTAACCAAAAATGCGCCTCATCACTGAAGAGAATTTTACGGTAAAAAAATGGATCTTCGTTCAATTGATTTAACGACCAATCACTGAATTCACGGCGCAAACGATGGTCGTGTGGCTTTAATTCTTGCACCAATTGAATTTTGTATGGCACCAAACCCAAATCTTTACGTAAAATTTTCCATAAAGTCGATGGACAAAGTCCAATTTGCTGAGCACGACGACGAATCGATAAATTGTCGTTTTCTTCGACACTGGCCTCAACGACAGCAATATTTTCTTCTGTACGAACTCTTCTCATTCTTGTCGGTGGCTTGGCATCCAAAAGAGTGAATGTAGACCGAAATTTGGTAATTACGTTCTTTATGGTGGTCTCTGACGGACGATTATGTGCACCATAAAATTCACGAAGTGCTCTATAAACATTTTTAATTGAACACTGATTTTGAAAATAAATTTCCACGATTTGAAAACGTTGTTCTGGAGTTAACCTATTCATAATGATTTGCCAAACAATACTGAGTAGAAATGCCACTTTGAGCTGTCAAAACAACTGTCATAAAATAAAACGACATCTATCGGAAAAACGAACCTCCTAAAAAAACACCCGTTATTATTTCGAGAAAAGTTTGGATCATATCACTCTTATTGGATATATATATATATATATATATATATATATATATATATATATATATATATATATATATATATATATACATATATATATATATATATATATATATATATATATATATAGTACAAACTCGATAACTGCAACCAATTAAATTCTACCTGAGTTGCAAAAATCGAAAAGTTGCAAATGTCGAGTCTTAGTTTTAGAATGATATAAAATAAAAAATTGTTATTGTAAAAAAATAAGGGTTCATATTTTATTCAAAACTTAAATCTTAGATACATAACTTCATTTAAAATAAAAAACTTCATAGGGAAACATTGCACATAATAATTAATTAATAATGAAATGTGCGTACATTAATTAATTCTAAAGATATTCATCATGGTTTAGAAAACGAGGAAATTTTGCTTTGTACCTTAAAACTAGCTGATTTATCTACTGCTATATTTCTGAGTTTCCTCAATACTAAAATATCCTCAGCTGGAATTGCGTTTATCTCAGCCCAATTTAAACAAATGTTTAAACAATTAACGGCTTGTTCGTGTTTAACAGAAACCGTTTTTAAAACTGCAATGTCTTCTTCAGATTCATCATTTTCTGATATTTCTTCGATTTCATTGATGTTTATAGGTAAAACATTTTCAGTTATCCATTCGTTAATTTCTTGATCCGAAAATGCATCGTTAGGTGAAATTTGATTTAATAAATTCAATATAGGTTGGAAATTAGTAGCTCGTTCATTGATTATTCTGTTTCGAATTTCAATTAACGGGATGTCATCTTCGGAGTCATAATCATCAGTTAATGGCATTAAAGGCTTCCAACACTTAGCGATTGTGATTGGCTCGAGATTTTGCCAGGCATTAGAAAGAAAATTAACGGCATCTCTTAAGTTAATATTTCTTAAAGCAGCCTCAAAATCGTCATCACTCGATTTTTCCAAATGGTTTAGTAAATTTCTTTTGTAAATTAATTTTGTTAGATTGATTACGTTTTGATCCATAGGCTGGATCAATGCCGTGCAGTTTGGTGGAAGACACATTACATGTATGCGATCGTCAAAGCTGATTAGATCCCCATCTTTCGGGTGGCAGGGAGCGTTATCTAATAATAGAAGTGCCTTTTCTTCCAGCCCGTTTCCTTTCAAAAATGAACGAACCTAAAAAAATATTTTTTTTTTAAATTTATGTTAAATGCTATAGTAAAATCTTCGAAATTCTTACCTCCGTAACAAAGAATTTTTCAAACCATTCTTTGAATAATTCCAAAGTCATCCACGCATTTTTTGTTCGCTCTGTATATAACCGGATTACCTATAAAACTTTTAAAAGCTCTTGGTTGTTGAGCTTTGCCAATAACAAACGGTTTCAATTTATGGCTACCGGTTGCATTAGTGCATGCTAAAAAGGTAATCCGCTCTTTCGAGACTTTCCGACCTGGTGCAGATTTTTCCTCTAAGTGAACGAGCGTTTTGTTTGGAAGAATCCTCCAAAATAAACCCGATTCATCCATTGTATACATGGTCAGGAGTTAAATTCAAACTTTGGATTTTATCACGTAATTTGGTTTTAAAACTGTCGATGCCGTCGGGTTTATCCGATAATTTTTCTCCAGTAATTTTAAGGTGTCTGATTCCATGTCGTTTCTTAAAGCCTGCGAACCAACCGTTGCTAGCTTTAAATTCACCGGTGTGTTGTTCTTGAATCTTAACATGTAATGCTTTAGCCATTCTCTTCAAAATATCAGCAGAGATTGGAATATGTCGATCTCGCTGAATCAAAAACCATTTAAAAAATGCTCGTTCCATCCGAGGAAATTCACAAAGTTTGATCGCTCTAATTTTTGACAACGATTTCAATTGCGAATTGGCATATTTTGTAATTGCACTTTCGTTTTTTTTATCCGTGATATTGTTGATTTATTACATTTATACTCGGCTGCTAAAACTACTGAAGATACACTTTTATTTAATTTTGACAGAATCTCGCACTTTTGTTTTAGATTTAAACGCATTTTTAATTTTATTTTAAATACAAGCATCCAATCCCACGAGTTACACATTAGCAAATAAAGAAAAAACTAGGTTATGAGGATAATTAGGAATAAAAGAAGACAAAGCGTTTTATTTTGGAATCATTATCATACGGTCAGCTCGTTCTAGAGTAGTATGAATATGTGAGAGGATACTCTCTATTTACATTTATACTACGCTAGTTTTCGTCATATATGCGTTTCACTATTTCCGTTCCATTTTTAACGATATTCTATTGAGATTGAATTGAATAAGTTGCAATTATCGAGGTTAATTTGGCACAGATGCAATTCTAAAGTTTTTTAGTGCACAATTTATAGTGATGCAAATATCGAGTATTGCAATTATCAAGTGTTGCTTTTATCGAGTTTGTACTATATATATATATATATATATATATATATATATATATATATATATATATATATATATATATATATATATATATATATATATATATATATAAATTTAAAAGTACCGTTATTTTCGAAGTTATGGCAAGATATATGTGCGCACGGTTTTTTACCGCTAGAGGGCGCAGCTACCAAAATCTTAATACTATTTATAGTTACAAGGTTTGAAAGGTAGAGGTTCAGCCTTTTAAACGAGCTATATATCATATTAGCACAGCATCTAGTTTGGCTGCTACATGACTTTAAAGTTGAAAAATTACAAAATTATCATTTTTCTCGTTGTGAATCAAATTTAGGCAAAAGGGGTGACATATATGCTATTCCTAGGAATTACTTTGATCACAATGAAGTAGAGCATCAAACGAGTCTAAAAGCAAAAATTTATGTTACATAATTTGAGCACCAGATACTTTCAAATTTAAAATTCGCATTTAATTTTCTCTTTTAGTAAAACAAATATGTAACTTAAATGCAATTTTAATGTGTTTTAAGTTTTAAACCTGAAAATCCAATATTTTAAATGAGATTTGGAGAGCATACAAGCAGCACGGGATATCATACGCAAATCAAATGTTCCTTCTAAATTTGTTACCAGAGAATTGGTCAGTGGCTAAAATTATGGATACATTTAATACTTCGAAATATATGGCAGAAATTTCGAAAATCTCATTAAGGACCACGAACATGGTAGCTTCCCAGGACCTACAAAAACTAGATCTGGAATCTCTCCTGAAACAATTACATTAATAGAGAATTCTACAGAACACACACACACATATATATATATATATATATATATATATATATATATATATATATATATATATATATATATATATATATATATATCAATAAATATATATATATATATATATATATATATATATATATATATATATATACAAAACTGACTGAGATTACGGCCATAATTTACCATTCCATACAAATGTGGCTCGGTTACCTCCGTACTCAACAAGATGCACGGATTATAAAATATGCAGATTTGAAAATAGACAACTTCTATTAGGGGCGGCTTTTATGGGTAACGTTTTGCTTGGTCTCATTGATCCATACATTTTGGAAAGATATCAACTCATGTGTCTTGCAGAACATTTCGTAACCATGAGTTTTTAGCACTAGAAAAAAATAAATAAATAAAATAAATAAATAGAACACCATTCCACAAATATGGAGAAAATAACCCCCCATTAGTTGTTTGTCTAAATCATTCAACATCATCAACGACCTATTTGACTTTAATTTATCAAAGGACAACTTCAATAATATCCTGTAGAATTTTTTTTTAAAGTTTTAATTGTTAAATCAAAATTTGATTTAAATTTTTTTGGGTTTAAAGTTCTTTATTTGAATTTTTATCTTTTAATATTTTTGTTTTAAATTAAATTATCTGAAATCATACATGTAAATTACAGAATAGATTTGTTTAAATAAATACATAAAAAACATGTACACGGAAAAAGGGCAATTTATTTATGTTTTCACTTTAATATATAATATTTCGATATGTATATGTAAAAAATCCGCTGAAAACCTCAGATTTTCCCCCCTTACACGAAAGTAAAAAGAAGGGTAAGTTTTTATTTTCTAAAGAACATGATTACTTAAAATTACTCGTTAGTTCTGCTTTTATTAGTTAGCAGTTTTGTTTTTCGACCCTTCGACTAATTTCTTCCCGAAAGAATTCACTACAAAACAACAAAAGAATTTTATATGTGACCATGTTCTTTAGAAAAAAAGAAATTACTTTTTTTACCATCGGTAGAGAAAATCTGTTGAAATGAGAAACAGAAAAAAATTTGCGGTTTTCATCAGATTTTTTACCTATGTTACATCGCTTGAAAAATTTCCGGTCTGACACATAGATGGTGCCACAAATTTAAAACCCATATAATTTGTAAATTCTACCAACCTTCAAATGATATGTGTCAAAATTGCATTACATTCCAATAGCATTTTTCAAAACTGCATACTTCAAAACGGCATAGGTACAAAACGGCATTTTTCAAAACTGCATTTTTCAAAACGACATTTTAAAACTGCACAAGATAGAATGAAATATTTTAGTCGGTTATGAATATATAATTATATTTTCATTAATTGCTGGAATATGACCAACAGATACGGTTATTTATTAACGGAACACGTTGAAATTTGACATGAATGAAATTTTTGCATGATTATTGGATCAAATTCTAGGATAAAGCCAAATGAAAAGGAACTTGTCTATTTCTTGGTCGGTTAAGATCAAATTTCCTATGGTAGAGTTGAATTTACAAATGATTTGGAATAAAGTTTATGAAATGAAATTGATTATGACAAATTTATTTTTCATGTTTTATATAAAAACTTTAGTAGGTATATTATAAGAAATTTACCTTCATTGGAATTACAAATTATTTGAAGATTTAGTATACATATAATATTCTCCTTCACCTAATTTTTATATAGAGCTTCGAAGTTCTAGTTAGTTACTACAATTGCATGGTCGTAGCGGATTACTCCTTATTGGAATTCATCTCATGCAAGTATTTTCTTAATTTATCGGGTTTATCGAAAAATTCGATTCAAAGATATTAGTTTCAAGATATGTAGCGTTATTAAGGTACGTCGCCACTACAATTTTTGTTTGAGCGTTTTTCCTATTTATGGTCCTGCCCAAGATAGTACATTTTTAAGAAATCACAACAATTTTATGTTTATCGCACCTATATGATATGGGGTATAGCATATGTTTACATCAAAATATCGTGTATACTACATCGAAGCTCAGGTATATATTTATATATATGGCACCTGGTATGTATTATGTTAAAACGGTTTGTAATTGATTTATTAATTTGATGTTACTTAGAAGCAGTGGGCGAAGTGGAACGGAAATACCTACTATAATGCATCGAATATTTCAGCAGCAACGAACATTAATATTTACTGCTTTTCAAACTTGTAATAATTGATTGTTATTGATGCTGCATCCCAAAATTATTCAGATTTTACCAATTTCCGTTTTTACCAACCGAACAAAGTCAAATTCCCATCTTTAGCTATTTTTCGTTTGCAGTCGTGCATTATATTTTTTGTACTCGAATTTTATTTGGTTGTTCTGTTAAATATAAAAAAATGGTACGCCTACAAAAAAATTACCGATGACATCTTTTGGTATGTTATTAGTATTAAGTTAAAATTTATTTATATAGGTATGTATTAAAGAGAATTTAAATAAACGATAAATATCGTTATGAAAAATGTTGTTTTGTACCTATGTCGTTTTGAAATATGCAATTTTGAAAAATGCCGTTTTGAAAAATGCCATTTTGTGAAATGCCATTTTGAAAAATGCCGTTTTGACCTACGTCGTTTCGAAAAATGAAATTTTGAAAAATGTCGTTTTGAAAAATGTCTTTTTGAAAGATGCCGTTTTAAAGAATGCCGTTTAGTACCTATGTCGTTTTGAAATATCCAATTTTTAAAAATTCCGTTTTAAAAAATGCAATTCTTAAAAATGCCGTTTTGAAATATGTCGTTTTGAAAAATGCCATTTTGAAAAATGCCGTTGTGTACCTATGTCGTTTTGTACCTTATGCCGTTTTAAAATATGCTATTTTGAAAAATGCTGATTTGTACCTTATGCCGTTTTGTACCTTATGCCATTTTGAAATATGCAGTTTTGAGAAATGCCGTTTTTAAAAATGCCGTTTTAAAATATGCAATTTCGACCGGGACCCTCGACTTACTTATGATATTTGTAATCCGGAAAACAAGAAATATCCAGGGCCCAATGTGGGGTCCTTGGGCAACTTCTGAGGCGACTTTAATTACTTTGGATTTTTTATCTTCAATTATCACATACTGTACGTTCAATGAGCCGTTTATTTTGAAAGTGGTTTAAGTCCATTTATTTTTATATTGAGAGGGTTTGTGTTTGAATTGATTTAAAAATATAATTATGTAATTTTCAAATGACAAAATCATTGCGATTTTGATGATACTAGACTAAAATTGTTCATAAATAAAACGAATTATAAGAATTGTGATAATTGGTACTACTAACTATTTTTTTGTAAACTGGAAATTAAACCACTTTCAAAATAAACGATTCAAATATGAGTTGAACTCAACGAATTTAACTGAGAATCCGAATATACAAAGCCCTTCAAGCGGCTTTTATTGTCAAATTGACTCAAACGCTCGCTGAAATTTTTGGCGGTACGTTTCAATTTCCTTGGTCACTTTACTAATAAATTCTGCTAAATTAGTACTTGTAGATCTCCCTGGTGTAAACCCGTGTTGTGCAATTGATAAATGGCTTGCTAATCTAGTTTTGAAAGTGTTAAAGACAATCAACTCGAACAATTTAGAGATAGATGAAGTTGCTTAATGAATGATTTAAAAGATTCCGTAATGGGCGTACAAGTAAGTTTGCAAACTTCTTTAAGATTGATGATGGTATATTGCCCGGCCCGCATCCATCGCCGAAGCCTTTCAATGCTGTCAATACATCTTTTGGGTTGGACTTGATTTTTTCCTGGATACTAGTTAGATACGAAATATATAATGTTTGGAATATACGAAATATATAATGTCCGAGTTACTGGAGTTGTATATATAAACTATCGTAATGTTGAAATGCTCACTCATCTCTTTAATAAGTAAGGCGTGCCTTACATATGGTGATATTTTCTATTTGAGTATTGTAGAACATTTGTCTTGAATACATCCGCAACACACGAAAATATCTTTAACGTCTCTGCAGTATTGTGAGCGATTTAGTTCTTTGTAGAGAATGAGGTTGTGCTCTGTCCCAGATTTGTTTAACAGTATCCGTTACATAGTATAAAATAAAGGTTTTGTAGTTGTTAAGGGACCTTAGTTTCTTTTAAGCTAATTGAATTATTGAAATTATTCTACTAACCAATCAGACTAGTTGAATTACTACCGTCAACACCATGGTGTTTAGACAAGCAGGTAGACAGATGAATTAATATCTCGCTGAAAATGCCTATTTTTTATGCTCCCGAAAACGCAACAAAAAATATTCCTTTTGTTATTGTATTTACTAGAGAATGAAAAATACGCATTTTCACTGACACATTGATTTATGTGTATTCGCTCTGACTCCTTGTACATAAATGCATATAATTTTTAAAACTATGATTAAGATTTACAGTGCAGTGATTATAGAACACGATATGATTATTAACATTACATGATTATAGAATTTTCCAAATACATTATCACCATCAGATATCTTTAAATTTGTTTCGATATCGAAATTTATAGGCCGGCTATTCTTGGTGACGTTCCAGCGGACGAGCTAATTTGCTTTTCTATTGACGGTTGATAATAATTTTTTGTTATATTTAAAGACGAGGAGCATTTGTTGCATTTTGAGCTGCTTCCGTTTTCGATTCTCTTAGTCCTCCTAAAATTAAAACAATAAAAATTATTTAATTCTGAGTCTAAAACCAAATTTGTCTTGTGGTATAGTAAGTTAACAGAATGTTACACCTTGCATGACGTCTCAACGAACGTTGAGAAAGTGAAATTAAAAATTATTTCAATTTTTAATGATCGATTGTGGATTTAAAAAATTTACAAGTTTCGTACAAACTACAGATCAAAATAACTAATGAAGATACTTTCTAAACCGGATACCCAATAAATTAAACAAATGAATTTGTCAGTCACCAAATACACCATACTGTCAATTTGAGTTCATTGCCAACGTGCGCGAATGTTCAGCGAGATTGTTTATGGGTTGTGTTAATAAAAAGATATTGATAACCGGGTAAATTTTTTTTATACATATGTGCGCATATTAAAAATTTACTTTACTTACAAAAAAAGCGTATACAATCAAATTACACATAAATAATGATGAAAAAGTTAACAATTTAAAATACAAATTTATCTTTCCATTCAAATAGCTTTCTCTTCTGGAATGAAATCATGCCTCCGACATTCATTTTTTTTGTTGTATTATTATTATTTACCTAAGTGAAATGTATGAAAGGTTTCTTAGAGAGATTTTTCTTGAATAATTGAAATTACACGTTCTTATGTTTACGGATGTAGTGGATTTACTTTGTTAATATTTTTAAAGCAGAGTTGGTTGAAGTACTAACATATACGCTGTGAATTTATATTTTTTAAAACAGCTAGTTTTAATAACATTTTGTACTTATTGGTAAAACTATCAACTCGTTAGTTCTTTCACTTTGTATACGTTTTCGATAAACCTTTATACTTTACAACTGCGAAGCAACTATAAAGTCGTGAGGGTTGCCTGTTCGTTTGTATGTACTCTTTAAAACTTTTTAAGTTTTATTAGGATATCTCAATAACCAACACACTGATATCATTAATCTATCGTCATTTATTCACACTGATATCATCAATCTATCGTCATTTGGTACTAGACTGTTACTTCAACTAAAGATATAAGAAATTTTTAACGAAATCTCTTTTAATTTATTACTTTTAATAAAATTTTTATTTATTAAATCGTCAAGTATCTCATTTTTTATAAGTAAGCATCACACTTGGCTGGTTTAAATCCTTCGGTTGGTAGGCCCCTATACAACTTTATGATTAATTTATTCGCTTCTAACTAAATTTAATGGGGTCATTGGCCAACAGATTTGTTTCTTGTAGTTTTGATGTTGGCTAATACGAAGCGTGTATCTGCTGAAGGTGGTTTATTTTTTCGCTGAAGGAATTCCACCCATAGGTCCTTAAGGGTTGTCATTTACTTAAGCACAATCGTAGGACATGGTTTTGGAATAACTCGTAAATTTTAATATTCGACTTCCTAGCGCTGTTAGTATGTTCTCCTAGATTTAAGAAATTTCCAATATGGGAATAATTTATGATATGTATTATTACCTCAGAATTAATTAATTGTTATCTTCAAATAGTTTGTGGAATGTCTTTTAGTAAGAATTATTAATTGTTCGCCAAGGTGTACCGGTTTTATTCACTTTGTAGTTATTGTTATTAATAACAACTATATGATAGGACATAACCCAGTTATTGCTTTCTAGGCACATGCAGTTTAGGTTCATATCTTCGATGGCAACGAAGACTATGAGCAACGAGTATGTAATGTTAAACGGAATAACGGAAAGTAAACAATTTCATTATTAGATACTCTTTGCTATAAGATATTTTATTTCTATTCGTATAGGCCTACTCGTACGTGCTGGTTTGTCTCCAGAATAAAACTGGCAACGGCATATTCGTTTTGAGGCAAGACAGCGACATGATTATATGTCTTCTTTAAATGATGTATCATGAAAGGTATTATGAGTATCATAAAGGGCAACAAATAGACGAAAAGTTACATTTCTTAAAGCTTTTCATAATATGTTTTTTTGAATTTATGATTCGCACGCATATCTAATATTGCTAACGGTTTTTAACTTGAATTTAATTTTTTGTTATATATACTTTCTTCTGATAACAATGTGGTATTCTATAATATTTTAGTTTGCAGAATACCACATTGTCCTTTCCACCTACGCGTCTCACACAATTTTTAAAAATAGAATTCCACACTGATGTCGATGAAAATTCTTTATGAGTAAAGAGTTTTAAGTCGCCGCCATCAAGATCGATCTTAAGAGGATAAGGGAGGTTGGATTGGTGATGGCTGCCTTAGGCTATAAAGATGATGAATTAATAGAAAATTAAACTTTGAATACAATGACTATTATAGACTCGAAGGCTACACTACACTTGGGCGCCGAAACGCATTCAATTATAATTCTATTTATTATTTTATATGGTGTAACAAGAGTACATTTAGGCAAAGTATTCAAGGAAGTCCTTCTAAATGTTTGGTCATATACTCAACTCAATTAACACTTCTTCAGACCAAATCAGGAATATCCTGTTTATTATAATATAAATTTCATCCTTTTAACACATCGTTGTGAAATAAAAGCAAGCATTTTAGAGCAAACTAAAGCGTAAATAAGCCGATCTCCTTCAAATTGCATATTGTTTTGGTATTATTGGAGAGACTGGCAACCGGTATAACATTGTATATCTGTATTTTGATAGACAAGCACAGCTTGGGTTTTGGAATTTATTATATCAACTATTTTAAAAATTCTCCGATTTGTTTAAAAATTCTGATTTAACATGCTCCTAAGACGGTATTATATATCGTAATACTATACTACATAACATACCACGTTATTTGATTCTTCACCAATCACTTATTGTTACTCGTTTATTTTTATTTGCAGATAATGTTGATGTCATAAGTGCCATAAATCTTCAACCAACACCTGTTGCAGAGCCAGGCAGAGAAACTGGTAAGTAAACATTTTTTATGCAATAGATATGATTTATAATGTAAAAATTTGAAATTTGTATGATAGTACTGATGACATAAAAATTTAGGGAGGAGAAACTTTTTCTAATTTATAAAATTCCAATTGTGCAGTATGTGTGACTGTGTTTTACAAATATATTTTGATTGATTTGTATATTGAACACTAGAAAATACTTTTCATATATTTTATACTTCGCTTACTAATAATATGTTTTGTATATTTGCATATATTAACTTATGTATAGTTTGGTATTATTCAAAATAAAACAAATTTGCATTTTTATACTTTCAGAATGTTTTTCATTTTATATTTGTCCTCGTGCAATATTTAGCATTTAATGGCATTTTGTGATTGATTTTACACGCGGTAACATTACACAATAATGTTTTTATATACTACAAAGGGTTCAATGAAATGCGTAGATGAGTTGATGTTGTTTTTTTTTATTCATGATATCGATTATGTCGAAACAATTTCTAAAGTTATAATTCGTCTCAAATCTGTCTATATTTCATTCATTAATTAACTTTAACTCAATTGATTAATTTTCTTTTGAACAATTAGTGTAAATACTTTGTAAAATTAAAATTTTTTAATTGTGTTTATTATTAAATAAATTGTTAACGACCGACTATTCTAATTAATCGTAAAAATTAAATATTAGACAATGTAAATTATTAAAAACAATCAAGTACTGTGGTTGACTTTTTTCCTTTTGAAAATCATCTGTATATCTAAAAATATTATTGGAGAGGGCCGGACCAATTTGGTTGAATAATCATCGATGAATTGTGTGCATTTTATAATTCAATTGCAAAAATACAACACAACAATGTTTTTACTAGTTTCGTGATCGTATGTAGACACATTTTACAAACAATTATTCAAAAATGCTCTTCTAACATATCAGTTTTTTTCTTTCGATCGATCATTATGTTATTACAACCCTTCCACAAATATAATTTCTACAAGGGGTAAATTGGACCATTTTGATATAGTTGCTTTACAGTTTTGGTAGTTTTATTATGATTTAATGTTTGCAATTTGTATTTTGCACCATTTCCAACTCTTTCGCGGTTCGCTTTTCACGTTCTACCTTACTCACAGTTGCTTTCCAAATCGAGGACGTACGGCTATAGGTTTGGCTTACGTAGAACTATCTGCACATTGCATAGCTCCATGCCAACCTATTATAGTACTGGCATGGAAGAAGGGGTCATAGTTGTGTTGAACTCGGAACCAAACGACGCCAACTCCACTACATTGTTATGATGCTTCAATGGTGTAGTATATGAAATCCTTTATAATTTCACTTTCGTTAATGTCGAGAAATTATGAAAGAAAAAGTGTGTAATCAATCATATAAAATTTCGCCTGGGGCATTGTAAATGCTTAAATATCTTGCAAAATTGCCATCGACAATCTTCTGAATTAAAACATTCTAAATTTTAGTAAGTAAATATATTTTCCGTGAATATGAAGCGCATAATTGTAACTTCGCGATTATCACTTTTACACAGTTGCAAAGAAATCGCGGAAATCCAAACTATACTGTCATGCATAAGTATATATGTCGCTAATATACTAAAACAAACAAATTTTAATAGTTTTATAAATCAATAATATATCAATTAGCGCAATATGATGTGCGTGCGTGTGTGTGTGTGTGTGTGTGTGTGTGTGTGTGTGTGTGTGTGTGTGTGTGTGTGTGTGTGTGTGTGTGTGTGTGTGTGTGCGTGTGTGTGTGGGTGAGTGTGTATGTATGTATGTATGTATCTATGTATGAATTTTTCTTCGACGTAGTCCACCAAGAATACACTCTCATTTTGCAATGCTAAAATTATTCCTTACATCCTAGGCATACTAGGTATTTCACAATATTTAGTTTTACTCTTCCGTCTACAGCCAAGCATCACATTTTGCACAATTATTTTAATGAAGTTATTTACAGATATTGCTGAATCACCCTTTATCAAGCCTCATTAAAGTTAGTCTAATGTTTGTCTCCTATAACTTTCACATAGTGTCGAACATACATAAAGGTTTGTACGACGATGGATTTGCTGCTTCCTGCTGACTTTTACCTTCACTTAAGCAAGAGTAAAATATATTAGCAAATTACAAATTACACGAGTACCATTCGGATAGCTACTTTGAGCGAAAAATTGTGTTGTCAGACCCGGATGCCTTATTCCTACCAACATTTTTAACAGCCTTGACCACTTCATCGATTATAACATTTGCCATTGGTTCGTCTTCGTTTGTATTCTGCGGGCTGAAACGTGTTTTGTCGCGGCAACAAGGAAGTTACAATATTGTTCATCATATCTGGCTAGGTAGGAAGATTAAAATAACCATTTCTCATAATCTGTTCCTTTTGCAGTTTTTTATAGGCAATTAAAATTTTTTTTTAATTATTCCGTATGTAAACACATTTGTTTAATTATTTCGCAAAAAAAAATTTTTTTATAAAAATTTGTTCAAAAAGTTTTAAAATTACTCGATCGATTTCGATTTGTTAGGTCATCATCAGGAGTATCTACTGATTTGTAAAAATAAAAATTTAGTTATATAATATAAATAGTAGAAATATGCAAATGGAAATAAAAGGAGGGACAAAAAATAGGCAATAAAAATTAATCGATTGATCGTTCCATCCTCTGTTGTTTACACGGAAAAATTACTAATAAAAAAGGGGGTGGAATAGGAGGTAAGCGATTAGTCATCGGCTGAGTAACAAAATTCAAAGTATATTGAAGTACATTTAATTACCCGACGTATTAGTCATATTATTAAGAACGTGAGAATAGAACAGAGCGGGATCCGTAATTGGTGCGAAACGGATTTCTCTCTGTTCATTAAGGACATTTTGGTTAAGGGAATATGGATTTTCGAATTTCGTCGGATTCTAAGGTATCTAAACGTCTGCTTTTGGTTTGTATATGTAATATTTCTAAATTATTTAAGCTAGCTGTATGATTTTCTAAAGTTAAATGATTATGGAATGTTGATTGATTGCAACCAGATAAATCTTCTTTAGTTCTAACTCCAAAATTGCGCCCAGTCTGTCCAATATAGGAGAAACTACAATCATTGCAATTAATCCTATAAACACCAGACTTGCAAAGGCGATCAACTCTAGGTTTGTTGTTAAAAACCATTTTCTCTAGTGTCTTATTATTATTTAATAATAACACACTAAGGCTGGTCTCTAAGCGACACCAATTTAGCTTTACTATTTAGCTTTTTATTTAATAACTTTAATATAGTCTTAGTTGCATATCCGTTATTCGTTGCTATTTGTAGAATTATATTAAGCTCTATGTCATAATTTGAATTTGTCAAAGGGATGATTATTGAGTGGAAAGCTTACATTTTAATATTATGGGGATGGTTTGAAGAATTAGGGATAATAGCGTCTGTATACGTGGGTTTCCGATAAATTTTGAAGTCTAAAGAAGAATTAATCCTAGTTATTGTTATATCTAGAAAATTAATACATTTATTTTCTTCTCTTTTCAATGTAAAATCAATGGTGGGATATTGAGAATTTAACCAAGTAAGGAATGAGTTTAACAGTCTATCAGTTCCATTCCATAGGCATAGTATGTCATCAACATATCTATACCAAAAGATTATATGACGAAAATAAGGATTGTTGTTTGAAAAAATCATTTGTTCGAAGAAATTCATGAACATTTCAGCTAACAAAGGTGACAGAGGGGAGCCCATTTGTGGACCATCGGCGAATTTGAAATATGTATTATCAAAACAGAAATAGTTTTGTTTAATACAAGTCTCAAAGACCAACTTCAGTTCACGACGTAAGCCCTCATCTACAACATCCCTATCTAAGTAATGACAAACTATTTGAGATAAAGTTGTAATTGGAATAGAAGTGAAAAGACTGACAACGTCAAACGAAACTAGTTTTGAATGTAGTGGAATATCAACGTCTTGAATTTTGCTAATCAATTCTACCGAGTTCTTAATTAGTATGATCATTGAAAAAGTTTATGAAACCCTTACATAGCTTGTAGGCAGGATCATTCCGATACGCGACTATTGGTCTAATCGGGATCAGAGTACTTCCAACCAGTTCCATTAAACAACTTTTGGCATTGGTTGATACACTTACTGACAGAAGTCTTAAAAGAGCTAGTTGGATCTTTACCAAGCTCTATTGCTTTGCTTTCTGTAATAAAATCAGAAATTTTATTACAGTAATCGACTTTTTCGAGCACAGTAATTGTATTGCCTTTATCCGCTTTACATGCTATCAGGTCATGGTCACGTAGCCTTTTCTTTATCGCACTAATCACTTTGAGATTAGTATTAGGAGAAGCTAGATGGACAGAAGAAGAGTTAGAAGGAGAAGAAGAGTTATCAATACCTTTCTTTATTTGTAGTGCACATACTGATTTTAGTGGGGTTGACTGGTCAAATAAGGCAGTTTCAGCATCTACAGCAAGATTCTCGAATGACTGAAGGTTGATTTTATTTAGCGTAGGAGCAAAATTAACTCCATTGCTCAGCATTTGAATCTCTGTGCTACTGAACCCGACTGAGGACAAGTTCTTAAAACGTGGATGAAATTGGAAACCAGATGAACCACTATTACTTCCACGGTTAAATGGATAAGCCTTATCCCGCTCTACAAGCGGGATAGCAGATAGCAAAATTTTTATTTTTCTAAATCAGTAGATACTCCTGATGATGACCTAACAAGTCGAAATCGATCGAGTAATTTTTAAACTACAAAAAATTTTTTTTTTTAAATAATTATAAAGTGGTGTAATGTGTTTATTAAGTATTAATGTGTTTCGCCAAGTACCTACGGCGCATAGTTTTCGCAATTTTTAATCATCTTCAGTTTAATTTCTTAAATTAATTAATTAAGATTTACGGAATTATTATAACATATTAGTTTGAAATTGTTTACACCCAATTTCGTTTTTATAGTAATAGTAGTAGTTATACCTCGAAATGATGTTACGATCATAATACAAGGAGATTTCAATACAAAAATTGGAACAGATAACACTGACTTGACAACCATCATAGGTAAACAAGCCTTATACTCTGTGCGTAATAGAGAACGACTATCGACTACTGCATCACAAACGAGCTATTGCATAGGTGGCAGTAGATTTCCACACAAAAATTATACAGAAATGCACATGGTCATCTCACAGGTGATGGGCAGAACAAGGAACCAAATAGATCACGTGATGAATACAACACGAAATTTTCACGTCAGCACAAGATGTTAGGGCAATGAGAGGAGCAGGCATTTACAGTAACTATCAACTGGTAATAAACAGTTCCAAATTAAACTTGTCGCTGTAAAATGCATTAAGGCAAGTTGGAAGAACATACGTGCACTACATCAATGTGCAACATTGATTCGACGGGCAACTTGAAAATTCACCAGTATACCACCAATAAGGGATGAATCTGGTCAAATCTTAACAACAGATGAATCACAATTGAAGAGATGAACCCATCCACCAACGGAGCAGGAAGTTATCGGTGTTATTGCTAAAATGCTGAAATATTCAAAGGCGACATATCTACAACTGCAAGAGCCCTAACACCAGTAATAACAAAAGTATGAAATGCCAGTATAATACCGGGAAAATGCAAGGAAGGCATGACTATGACTGTAGCGATTCATATAAGAAAGATGAATTGAGAGAATGTAAAAATTAGTGGGGTATATTAGGGCGACCCATTTTTCCCCATGTCTGATTTCCTACCTAAAATATTCATTGCTATTAGACACGACCTCATGTAAATTTTTAGGTCTATCGGACCACGTTTAGGGGTCGTGCAAATTGGTTTTTTGCAAAAAAAAACACTAAAACGACTTTTAGTGAGTTTTTAGTTTTTTCCTCCCTTTCTCTTCAGCTCGTTCAAGTAATGCCGGTTTGATATTTTCTAGCTATTTTTGATTATGCTGAGTTCAATGAAATAATAAAACAACGTGGTTGGCCCAGTAGAAAATTGATTTTCGGGTTGTTTTTCGCAAAAAAATTGTAGCTCATAAGTTTCAGCGACATTTTAAAATAGTACCTGTTGTTTTATTGTACTTTTCACTATTTGTGATTATAAAGTACTGAAACACGAAAAATATGAAGTATTGCACGTCATCATTACTAAAAATTTTATAGCTCTTACACGACCAAAAGCGACAAATTTATTATTTGGAATTGCCACTTGTTAAATCAATGGTTAGAGTTTATTATCAAAAAATTACTAGTACTGTCTTTGAAAATTAATTAATGTCTTAATAATTATTCTAAGATGTATAGCTTGTCACAGAGAAGTTGGGTTCCATATTTTTAAAAGATGAAATTTTGGTTAAAGGCCACGGAAAAGATTTAAAATAGAAACACATTTCATATGTAATTAACAAGAATTTTTTATTTGATACTTTTATTAGTTTTTCTGTTGCACAGAAGCCTGAATATTAGTTTTTGTTATTAAAGGAATTCTCTTATAGTGATATATGTAAGTGGTTCTCCAAGAAACAAAAGTGATAATCACCTCGCGATATCATCTCGCCTATTACGTATTTTTCCAAGTTGATCATTTATAATGGTAATAAAGGTATTCTGCTTCTCTGGTGAAGTGAAGATTTCGTGAACATTTGCGTCAGCTAAATCGGTTATTTGGTTATGGTTAAAATAATTCCACTCCCACTGATGGCAAGTTTATAACTGTTTTTTGAGATCTACTTGTTGAAGGTTGTGGATCATTAATCGCCAATGTGAAATTGCTCTCATCCATTGATCGTAATGAACGAATACTTCGTTGTTGCTCGAGAAACCACAACTTTGACGGATCTTCTGTTTTTCCAATTTTAAGACCATGACCAATGCCAAAAAGTTTCCACCCATCTTGTAAGAAAACTTCTCTTTTACTTGTTTCAGTTTCACTTTTTCTGCTAATATTTTTTTGAGATTCCGGTATGTGTCATGTAATTTTATGATGTTTTTAATAATATTCCCCTTTTCCTGATGACAAATACCAAACTTCTGCCAAATGGTAGCTATCTCATCAGCAACAGTGATAGCTGGCATACTTATACTAGTATTTGTCAGCTTGTGAAGGAATCGTCTAATTACGTCTCGATTCGTTGGAAGATTATCTTTTTGTAGATTTTCAATAGATTCACCTATGAAATTATATAACGAAAAATATTAGAAATGAGATTGAAAATACTAAGTGACAAAACTTACCAATGAACCAACATGTGGTCTGGACGTTATTTTCCATGATTATTAACCACCAACATTATTTCAGAAACTTCTTGAAAAACTAATGAAATTTTCAAACTTAAAAATCAAAAACAAAAATCAATTAATATTTTAAAAAATTTATTTTATTATTCGAATAAAGATCTTGCTGGTTCAACTTCTAAAAGAATAGTCATTGTTTAAACTAAACTGATCCTCGGATCCTTCTGTATAAAAGAATTTGATCCTTCGTAATAAATGCGTTACTCATCATGAGTCATCGAAAAGTAATATCATAAAAACTAGGCGTACACATAAAATAAGACTACATGTGTTTAATTGCACTTTATTTATCTTCACAGAAATACACTTAATAAGTACAAATCCACTAAAATAGATGTGGCAAAACAACCTTTTGGGCGTTTTTCAACAATAAAATTGTTAGTTTTTTAGTTATGTTGACGTGCAATGCCTCATTTTTCGTTATTCTTTGCTCTATAGCTTTACTCTATAGTGAAATTTAGTCACACATGATAGGCACTATTTAATAAATAAGCCGAACTCACAAGTTTTAATTTTTTTGAAAGAAACAGCCCGAAAACAAATTTTGTACTACGCCAACCACCTTTTTTGTCATTTCATTGGATTCAGCATACTCAAAAATACTTAGGAATATTAAACCGGCAGTACTTGAACGAGAAGAAGTGAAAGAGAGGAGATACCGTCATTAAGGGTCGTTTTAGTGTTTTTTTTTTGCAAGAAACCAATTTGAGTTGAGCGACCCCTAAACGTGGTCCGATGGACCTGAAAATTTGCATATTTCTAAGAAAAACGAATATTTCTAGCTCTGAGCCCGATAGAAAAAAAGAGATAAGATTTCCTCCATACAAAAATGGGTCGCCCTAGAGTATATCCGGGTCAAGGTCGAAATTGCATGTTTTAAAACGGCATTTTTAAAATTGGCATTTCTCAAAACTGCTCATTATAAAACGACATAAGGTACAAAACGGCATAAGGTACAAAACAGCATTTTTCAGAATAGCATATTTCAAAACGGCATAAGGTACAAAATGACATAGGTACAAAATGGCATTTTTCTAAACGGCATTTTACAAAATGGCATTTTATAAAACGGCATTTTTCAAAATTGCACATTTTCAAACGATATAGGGACAAAACGACTTTTTCAAAAGGGCATTCCTTAAACCAACATTTTGCAAAACGCCATTTTTCAAAACGGCATTTTTCAAAATTTCATTTTTCGAACCGACATAGGTACAAAACGGCATTTTTCAAAACGGCGTTTCACAAAATGGCATTTTCAAAAACGGCATTTTTCAAAATTGCATATTTTAAAACGCCATAGGTACAAAACGATATTTTTTATAACGACATTTATCGTTTATTTAGATTCTTTGTTAATACATACATATATAAATACATTTTAACTTAATACTGGTTACATATGAAGCAATTGCTTTCAAAAAGCCATATTTGCTTCTTTTTTTTATTAAAATTAAGTTTATGTTTGTTTCCTTAATAATATATCTAGGTTTTTTAACAAAGTTAAACCTTTAAAGATCTCATCGATAATTTTTTTGTTGGCGTACCATTTTTTATATTTTTTTTAAACAGAACAACCAAATAGCATTCGCGTACAAAAAATATAATGCACGACAGCAAACGAAAAATGGCGAAAGATGGGAATTTAACTTTGTTCGGTTAAGGGAAATTGGTAAAACTGAATAATTTTGAGATTTAATTTTCGGTATTGATGCCGCAAGTAATTATTATAAGTTTGAAACGCAGTTAATATTAATGTTCGTTGCTGCTGAAATATTCGATACATTTTAGTAGGTATTTCCGTTGCACTTCGCCTACTGTTGCTAAGTAACATCAAATTAATAAAACTATTACAAACCGTTTATAACATAATGCTGAGCTTCGATGTAGTATATACGATATTCTGCTACGTATGCTATTATATAGGTGCGATAAACATAAAATTGTTGTGATTTCTTAAAAATGTACTATCTTGGGCAGGACTATAAATAGGAAAAACCCTCAAACAAAAATTGTAGTGGCGACGTACGTTACGTTAATAACGCTACATATATTGAAACTAATATCTTTGAATCGAATTTTTCGATAAACCCGATGAATTACGAAAATACTTGCATGAGATGTATTCCAGTACGGAGTAATCCGCTACGACGATGCAATTGTAGTAACTAACTAGAACTTCGAAGCTCCATATAAAAATTTAGGTCAAGGAGAATATTATATGCATACTAAATCTTCAAATAATTTGTAATTCCAATGAAGGTAAATCCTTGCTTATGACATACCTATACTAAGGTTTTTATATAAAATATGTAGAATAAATATGTCATAACCAATTTCACTTCATACATTTTATTCAAAATCATTTGTAAATTCAACTCTACCATAGAAACATGTGAAATTTGATCTTAATTGACCAAGAAATAGTCTAGTTCCTTTTCATTTGGCTCCTAGGATTTCATCCAAGAATCGTTCAAAAATTTCTTTCATGTCAAATTTCATCGTGTTCCGTTAATAATTAACCTACCTGTTGGTCTAATTCCAGCAATTAATGAAAAGATAATTCTAGATTCGTAATCGATTAAAATATTTCATTCTATCTTGTGCTGATTTAAAATGTCTATGCCGTTTTGAAAAATGCCTTTTTTAAAAATGCCGTTTTGAAATGTGTAGTTTTGAAAAATGCCACTTTGGAAAATGATGTTTTGAAAAATACCGTTTTGTACTTATGCCGTTTTGAAACATGCAGTTTTGAAAAATGCAATTCTGAAAAATGCCGTTTTGAAATATGTCGTTTTGAAAAATGCGGTTTTGAAAAATGCCGTTTTAACCCTTATGCCGTTTTGAAATATGCAATTTTGTACCTTATACAATTTCGCACCTTATGCCATTCTGAAATATGCTGATTTAAAAAATGCTGTTTTGTACCTTATGCAGTTTTTAAATAAGCCGTTTTAAAAACTGCAATTTTAAATTATGCAGTTCTGAACGGATCCCGGTATATCCACCTCAGCAGAAGCATAAAGATATTATCAATGATCATCCTGGTTAGAATTTCACCAAAAATCACCGCAAAATTAAGAAAGGAGGAAGCTGGCTCCATACAAGGACGAAGTTGCATCTATCAGATCAATACAATACCCATCAACATTGAGCAGTTTAATGAATGAAATTCACTTCTGTACAACTCTTCGTGGACCTCGAACGTGGTAATACGCATAGGATCAACAATAATAGGATACTACTGAGGTGCTTCTGGCCCAACAATAAAAAAACAAATGTTGTGCTTTTTTGGCAAACCAAACCAAGCAGTCATTGGGTCGAAAGAGCAAAAGAAGATGGATTGGCCACACGAGGAAGTCACCGAATGATACAACAAGAAGATCTCTGGAATAGAATCCACAAGGAAAATTAAAGTTGAAAGACTAGCTGTAACGTGGAAACGAACGATGCTTGCAGAAGCGAAACAACTCGGAAAGTCATGGGAAGAAATCAAAGCAATAGCAGCGAAAGATAGTCCAACCTAGTAAACACCCTATGCTATTAAACCGGAGATAAAGAAAAAAATTGTGCCCTGTGTATGTTAGATTTACCTCCATTGGATTGCTCGTTTTGAGTATTACTTGGAATATTATTATTGTTATTATTATTATATTTATTGTTTTCAAGAGATTCTGCAGATTGTTTTAAAGTGTCTTGTTTTCCTACGCAGTGGTTAAGATTTAGATAAAATAGTTTCATTTTCTCGATTGCCGAGCCCTGGGGGAACTTCAGAAGTAACTGTGTATTCCTTTCGCTCTTTATCCGTGTAATAGTGCAACATACGGTTGTCAGAATTATCAGCAATTTTGATGAAGCTTCGTACCTTTCTAGTGTTAAGAACTTCCACCATTCATTCATTTTGTTATGTTAAATGAAAGAGTATCTAATGTTGTAAAGAGTAACAAAACAAAGGAAAAAATTTCACCAAAAAATGCATGGGTTATGCAATATAAATGGGTTAAACAAATACTTACACATCTTTATTTACCGCTATTATATCGTTTTCTATCAATAGTCACGAGTATGACAATATTTGATATAAGTAAATTAAAAAATGTATGTGTAAGTGTATTGTATAACCCATTTAAATTGCATAACCCACGCATTTTTGATGAACACTTGTCCTCTGTTTCATTCCTCTTTCAAACATTAGTTACTCTATGGTTAAATTAATTTATAATATGTTGCATAGCAATGTCGCATTATTATTATGGTCTCCTTTTTATCTCCGACCGGTGAAGAAGTCTTCTTGGCAGCAAGATAAATATCACGAAAAGTGGCGCGATCTTACTTCTTGTATGTGTGTGAATGTGTGTGTATATATATGTGTGTGTGTGTTTGTATGTGTGTCTAACTGTGTTTGTGTGTGTGCGTGTGCGTGTGTGTGTGTAACTCTTTTAGATTATAATTGTAATGTTACTGTATGTTTATCAAGCTACTGACCTAAAATGTGCTTGGCTGGTTTACATAATGCCATTACAAAATGTATAAAAAAATTATTTGTAAACCAATATAATTATCATAACAATAAATTGTATATAGATGTGGCCACCGTACTATTAGTGGACAATAATGATCGAGCATCTCATGGACGATTTTTAAATGTTAAACCATCGGTTGGTTTAATTACATCGACCGCTCGTACTTTCATCCAAGAGGGTATTACAACTGAATATGCTACCCAACTTGTTGGTACGACATTAGATAATGGACGTTTATATGCCCAATTATTATCAAAAAGTACCCGAGTTTTGTATGATAATAATGACAACCGTAAATCAGTTTACATAAATGAAGTACTTCCGCAACATAATAATTGGCGACTCGATGATGATTTACTGTTGCAATCGACAAGGTCGTTTATTAAAAACACAGATGATTATGGACAAATTAATCCGGCTTTTTTGGTGTATCCATCCCAATCTATTTTTAATAAAATTCCGGTCTATCAAGCATATACGAACAGCGAGGAACCCAATATAAATCCAATAAATATTATTAAGGAACATGATAAAAGATTACAGGGGGCACCTGCCGCACAAATTGCCAAAGTCAACAAAATTATCAATCCAGATACGGTACAAGCGAAAAATACACTACCAACTTTTACAGTTACAAATGAGTTTGCTCCTAGTGGAATTTCGTACAATGGTCAAACAAACAAGTACAATAATTATGGTGAAGGATTAAAGCAAGTCAGTCTTGAAAAACCATCGCGATCACCAAAAAATGTTGTCCAACCAGAAAATAGTATAATTCATATACAGCATTTGCCAGAAGTGAAAAATCTTACGTCTATTACTTACTATGGCTTTGCTGATTTTACAACAGTTGTCGGAGACACAGTTATTATATTTTCACCCTCGACCATTAATTCGTTCCAAAATACTCACATAACGTCGATCATAGGTGAGGCGACTTTAAATGATCATGAAATGATAACAACTACAACCTTCAAGAATATAGAGATTAAACCAACATCGATAAACTTTTCAAACGAGGATATCAATAATCGGATTAAAACGAAAACTCACGAGTTTTACAACGTCCAAAGTAATTTTATATTGGAAAGTGAACATGATGACGTCGATTATGATATGATTACCATTGAAGTCCCTGAAACGACAACTGTCGAACAACAACAGGAAATTGATACACAATCAGAAGCTGCATCAACACAAGGTATAGAGGCTAGGGGGGAAATGGAAGAAGACAACGAAGAATATGACGAAAATGGGGCTGAAAATGAAACGA
This sequence comes from Nephrotoma guestfalica, assembly GCA_963691935.1. Taxonomy (NCBI): domain Eukaryota; kingdom Metazoa; phylum Arthropoda; class Insecta; order Diptera; family Tipulidae; genus Nephrotoma; species Nephrotoma guestfalica. Next base: position 193,252 of record OY829916.1, on the reverse strand, counting down.
TAGAAGGGCATAGTAATAATATCATTAAGGAAAAACCAAGTCAGGAGGCATTCGCGACTACACCATTTATGAATTTAGAAATGGGGGAAAAAAATGTGAAGGAAGTACTCGAGCAAATTAATGCGCCAGACACTATGATTGAACCATCTGAAAAACAAACTTTATCAACGCCGATGCTTTCGACACCATCGAACGACGATATTTCAAAAATATTTGCTTCATTAGCAAGCGCTAAAGTTCAGCAAGAGCTTGAAAAACTCCAGATGAGTGAATCAACCCAAGATATCGATCCCAAACCACATGAAACTCAAGTTCTTGGAGGTGTGACAACAATTTTCTTTGAAGATGATCCATTTGCTCAATTCGAGCAACCGGGCCAAATGGAATTAAATACCACACGGCAAGAGAAACAGCATGACTACGAACCGAAAAACACAACTGAACATACGTCAGATGAAACTACAATAGAACCTGAAACTGAAACAACTATTGGTGATGATGAAACAACAACAATTACCGAGAAATACATAGAAGAGGATACAACTATACTTACAACAACTAACTCGATAATCGACCCAATACCAACAGCGAGAAACCCACAAGAAATATTGAAACCTTGCGAAGGTCCTCTTAAATTAATACCGTCAACAGTTTATAAAACTTTAACATTTTTAACGACGTATTTTATACCGGTTGAGGACAGTAACGGTATTGAAAGTATTTCAACGTCGGTTAAAACCGATCGAATGAAAACATCTGATATATCATATAATTTACCAACCGACTGCTATTACGACATGATAAACCCGACTAATATTCAACTACTTGGTGATCAAGTTGTAACAACTTTGACTAATCAAACTTCCAAACAATTTATATATTCTGAAGATAATCAAACGACAACCACAACACCTGCTATCGGTATAATGATGTCAATGGAAACTTCGACTTCGTCATTGTCAGAAAATAAAGAAACAACTATTGTGGCAGTATCGCGCGATGGAGAAGATCTTGAAGAAACTACAACTGAAATTGCACCAACCACTACAGAGAAAAATGAAGACGCCGATATCGATAATAATGAAATCGAATTAATTTATAAAACTCTCTACACAACCTATACGTACCTCACGACCTTTTTCCATGATACCACGTCAAGCATTTCCAGTCGCAAAGAAGTTGTAACCAACATAGTGTCGTCCACATTAAATTCGTTATTATTAAAAACCGATGATGCTGTGGCGAATTTAGTTTCGGGTATGTCGATTAGCCAAATACATGATATTAAACCAACCACAGTGACTTTTAATAGTGACGGCCCTGCTACTATAACAAATAATTTTATTATAAACGAAAATGATTTAGCTGGCATCGATAACATAATTCACGATAAAGATAAAATCGATCGTCCAACTCCAGTGCTAACTGATATCGCCGAGAAAACAAATATTCGAACGTATTACACAACATACACATATTTTACAACGATTTTTGTCGATGGGGAGACTGAAATTTCGAGTCGTACTGAGGTGTATACAAACTATGTTAATGTTGAACCAACAAAACACGATGTTGATAATAATTTAGTCCCAAAGTATTCTACAATGATGCGCAACGCAGGAAGAATTAGTCAAAACGAAGGCCATAATGACGCGGATGAAATAATTCGAATGATCACAGACGTTAAAAGTAGTAGTAGTAACGGTGATCGATCTTACATCGAAGAAGAATTAGATGACCAATTAAGTTCGGAATCGAACCGTGAAGAAACGATACCGGAACCATCGCTGCTGCTTTTGCAAACTAGTTACACAACATTTACATTCTTCACTACTATGTATATAGGATCCACGTCTAGTAATATATTGTCACGTCTTGAAACGATCACTAATGTTGTGACGGAGAAAATTAAACCAACTGAAACAATTGATCTAATGAATACTGCTTCCAATGACAATATAAACCTGCCGATCACCTATTTTACGACATTTACGTATTGGACAACTCTATTTAAAGATAATCGAACGATTACGACAAGCCGAGAAGAAACAATATCGAACGTGATAGAACCAACCAGCGCACTGCAGGAACATATTGCTACGACCCAGATATCGCAAATACTCGAAACAACGAAACCAAATATAAATATCGAAACTTCTCAAGAAATGCATTATATTGAACCGAATAACCAACATCTGGATTTAGCTGAAACGATAGGCATTAATATTGACCCAACGACGTATTATACAACTTACACTTATTTTACAACTTCTTATATTGGTGACGAGACTATATTAAATAGTCGGTTTGAAACGTTCACAAATATTATAACACCGAATAGTAGTAGTAACGTAACACAGAGTGAAGCTCGTGCCATTAAAACGAATTCTGATGTAAATAGTCAAATTCTGGACAGCACGATGATTAAACCGTCAAAACCACTAGTAAATGTAACAGAGGTAACTAGAACATTTGAATCGGGAGATCCATCAATTGAATTAGTATCGATTAATTATGGAAAAATAATTGATGCGGATGGTGTCAGTACTCTTTATTATACAACTAAAGCATTTGGTACGTTGATTAATAACGAACTATCGCAAATTATCGAATCAACCTCGTCGCTTAATATCGACGAACAAAAGAAGTCTTTGCTAGCTGAGATTACAAGCCAAAATAGTGAAACTGTGGCGATCGCAGGAAACAAAAACCATAAAACTGGGCTAGTTCGATCAATCGATGGTACAATAATCGCTAATCGAACTACCACTCTGTATCAATCAAAAATTATTGGAACTAATATTGACGGAAGATATGCTCAGATTATAGTATCAACTACAAGCCTCCTAATCGAAAAGACACCAAGTCCGATGCAAGGCATAAATGTTAATATAAAACCAACTGAAGTCACCGATAACAGCGACAATGTTACTCCATCTACTATTTTGGGGACAACGCCAACAATTATTGAACCATCCACTGAAATTGATGGCGACATCGATAACTCATTTGAAGATGAAAGTGATGATAATATCGACGACGATGAAGATGAGGACGATGACGAAGACGGCACAAATAGAAAGAAATCTCGTCTAACATTTCAAACACGTAAGCGAACATTTACGCCGGTTATACGACCCTTTGCGTCCAGAAATCGTCCCACTTTTAATCCGAAGCGCAAGAATGTTAATCCAACTGCAGCGACCATAATTTCGAGGTTCGATTTCACGCCAACAATAACGGCAACACCAGCCTTGAAAAATGAATTGCCATTACGTGGACGGTTCAGCGTCAACCGAAACAGCAATCGAAATAATCCGAGCACTATCCAACAAACTGCTGATCCAGGGCAAAGCGGTAGTCGTCGATTTGTTCGTCCACGTGTTACTGCGACTAGCAATAATAATAATATATCTCCATTGTCGGGATCTTATAACAGTGGTAACGGAGGAAGTACCCGTTTGCGATCGTCCATTAGTGGAAATCGTATACAACCAACACCAACAGCAAATTTCGGTGGTAGTTCAAGACGAGGTGGATTCCGAGGAAGTTCCTCAATCCAACAAAATCGCCCAGTTATTGGTGGATCTTCTTTATATTCCGGAAACGCTCGTTTTAATCGGATTCGTCCATCATCTGCAAATCAATTAGATCGCAGTACCTTAAATACTGGATTACCCACAGGAAATACAACACCAAATCCAAGCTATTCTGATGATGATTTGCTAACAACATTAAGTACCGAAGATCCTACAGATTTTACTAATGATGACCCAATCAATTTCGATATTCCAACAACAGAAACTTTGCGTCGTAATCAAAATCCATTGTTACGATTTAGACGTCCAAAAATCGGGGGTGGTACTTCCAATAATAGCCCAACTGGATTTAGTACAACAACGACCCGTCCTTTAATCACTACTCGAAAATCAGCCCTACTAGGACGCAATAGGAATATCAATAAAGTTAGTTCGACAACAAGTTCGACAAGTACGACATTACGGCCCCGAGTTAATAATTTATTTCAACGACCGACAAATTTAATTGGACTTCAAAATCGGAATCGAACTACAAATAGTTTGTTTCCTGCGCGTGGTGCCTCTAATCGGCAACCTGTTCAAAATAATGAAGACGATTTACAGAATGGAGATAATATTTCCGGGGAAGATGAAAATGATCAAGACGCTGTTGATACCTATTATGATGCTAGTGATGAAGATGAGGTGACTGAACAGGCTACAACAGATACAAAAACTCGAACAAAACGTCAAGTTGAATATGGTACCAGATCTACTAATTTTAACACGCGCTTCCGGCGGCCTACTACTTCACGAAATAAAGTCGCTGAAGAAGTCGTTGATGATAAAAATGTAGAAGAACCACCTACACCAAAACTAAAATCTCCTTCGAATCGTTACTCATTATCAGGAAGGTCACGGTCTCAAGGAAATTCGAATCAAGCAGCAGTTACACCTCGTATACGACCAACAACGACAAGCAATACAAATAGTCGATCACAATTTACGCTACGAGAGAAAGATGTTAGTTTACCAACAAAATCATCAAATTTCCGTCGGCCAACTACAAGTACTCGACGTAAACCAACTTCCGTAACAACAACACGTCCAAAAAATAATATCAATAATAATGGTAATTCAAGACTTCGTGGATACTCAAGTATTGAGCCCGCTGCACGCACACCTAATTCAAGAGCACGCACAACTGCAAGTTCTCGTGGTCGTGGAAATAATGTCGCTGTTAATAATTTTTCACGGTCACGACCCCGTACCGGCCAACAAGATTTTGATGTGTCTTATGTCCAGCCAAGTTTTGATGGAACAATCGTTATTACTCATCATATACCGACCGAAGTGACAATTCCGGTCATTAACGGCAAAAATACTGAATATAAAAATATTGTTACAGCTAAAATTAGTACTGAAACAATTGGCCCGCAACAGTATTCTACGTCGATACGAGAAAATGGAGTATCAGTATTAGTTTTGGCTAATGATGTAACTGGAGTCAACGCAAATGGGGCAACAGAAATTACACAATTCTTTCTGAATGAGACTCCAACGACGAGTATAATTTTCACGCCTACTACAATCCGAGGCCGTAAAACATCATACTCGCATATTATTCCTTCTACAATATTCGATGTTGATCGTGTTGTGACAACAATTCAACCACAGATAGCTGCAAATGCCCCATTAGCTAACATATTGCTATCCCAATTACTCTTGGGAAATTTAAACCAAAATATTAACCCATTATTAGCATTGCAGCAGCAACAACAACAACAACAACAAATCCCGGTAACTCCCACAACTGAATTAAAAACCAAAACGACGACTTATGTTACAACAGTGACTAATTCAATTTCAACGATCTTGCCTTTAACTTTCCGAGGAAAAGAAATTTTAACAACAATTGTTGATACCTCAGTCGATGTGATCACAGCTACGGAGTTTATTACAGAAACGGTTGTAGTGCAACCTACTTTGCAGCCACAAAATCAACAGCTTAACAGCCTTCTATTGCCTTTATTGTTACAACAACAGCAGCAACAGCAAGTTCAACCACAATCGCAACAACAAATCAGACAACAAACATCACCACAGCAATCATTACTTGATGTGTTATCATTCGAAGGGAATAATAATAAATTCGAGCAACCAATTAAAGAGTCTGAAGAATATTTAGAACAGGACTTCAATAGTAATTTTAGTCCAAATAATAATAATAATAACGAACATCGACAGCGCGAGACAAGTGTCATTACATTATATGTCTCAGGACGTCGGCCCGGTGAATTCAGTACGATACTCTCGACTGTGGTAAATGATCTGACGTTACGAAAACGATCTATCGAACCCTCCCGACGTCCATCGATAAATAATTTCTATGATTACGATCATAATCATGATCGTAGCATAAATAATGAGGAGGATATTGATTTGGACTACATAAATTCAATGGTACTGGCATCGTCGGAATCGCTGGCAAATCATGATTATAATGCTAAAAACACAGAGATCCTCGACGATCTGCAAATTAAAACAACACAAAACCATTTTTTAGATTAGATGACCTTATCGTAGGCACTAAAACCGTAGATAAAAATATTTCAAATTTTCTAGTTTACGATAAGGTCACTAAATTTGGTCGATTTCATCGCGTTAAACGTGATGAAAATGATTTCGTTAATAGCAATGAAAATGTTGATAGTAAAAATAGAATTTATAATAATAATCATAATAATAGAAGTAGTAATAGAATAATTAAAAAGATATATCGTAAACGTCCCAAAGTTGTAATAAGCCATAATAGTACAATATTTAGTCATAACACAATAAATCAGAATACAAGTTTGAATATAAATAATCATCGTGATCACATTGTACATACTGTAAATAATGATCATAATGTAAATATTCGTGGTGAAGATCATGATCACGCTGTAAATAATCAAAACGACTTTAGTGAAAATTATGATCCGGATCAACTTCTAATTGCGATTAATTTAAATAAATCCAAACCAAGTAAATACTACGATCGTTATGTAAATAAGGATAACAGCAATTTAACTAATAGTAATATTAATACCGGTAGCAATAAAAGTAATATTAGAATAATAAAAAGAATAAAACAAAAATTAGTAAAGACTGATGATCAATTGGTAAAATCGATGAGGCCATCACCAGCGCCATCGTCACCGCTGCCAAAACAAAAATGTTTAACAATTTTAAAACGTTTTCGTATCTATCCATCAACGGTTTCAACACAAACCCTTTTAAATGTTAATTTAGTAACAAAGACAAATATTCGTCCCCGGGTTTATACGTATATTGTCACCCGGGTAAATGATGATCAAACCGTTGTTATGTCATCGACAATGGTGCGAGATCAAACAAAATTTGAAACTGGTTTTGAAACAATATCATCATATAATTATGTAACGATAGAACCGACAAAGATACTAATTGATACAAGTACGCAGATTCATTAATTAGTAAATATTACAACGGGATATATTTTACAAATATATATATATATATATATATATATATATATATATATATATATATATATATATATATATATATATATATATATATATATATATATATATATATATATATATATATATATATATATATATATATATATATATATATATATATATATATATATATATATATATATATATATATATATATATATATATATATATATAACAAAAATATGAAAATATGTCTATGTAACTACACCTCTAAAATGCCAATCGTTTTTACGCAAGCGGAATCATCATGAGTTCCTTTGTATTGTAATTAATATATAGAATTTTAAATTTGAGGTGAGTAATTTTTAACATAGTTATTTCATATTTTGACGTACAGAAAAGTACATTTGACATTTTCATAGAATTATTACGTCTATAGCATTATTACATATAAATAACGCTGTTTAATCTGACCTTGTTGAACGTTTTATAGATGCACAAATTTTTAAATTCATAAATAAAATTTTCATACATAATTTTTCTATTTCATGCTTATATTGTTTTGAAATAACTATTTGTAAAGGTAAACATTTTCTGACTTCTTTGAAACTTTGTATCTCAATGAATATTAAAAATTGACCCCACCCCCTCTCGCCTCAAGGAATCATTCGCTATGATACTTGTAAACACCTTCCCCGTCTTGTGCGTGCCAAAGAGATCGACTGGATGATCTTTACTCAATCCTTATGGTGCTGGCTCTTGGGAAGTCTGCACCTAATTATCCTTACAAATGTATTGATGTACCTCATGTTGAGGGACTTGGATGAACGACAGTAATTCCATTATCTTTAGCTGGTTAAATGATTCTTGTATGTTATCTTACTCCTGAATATTATTCTTTGTTAACTCAAAATAATGCAGTATTTATATAGTTTTGGATTGTTGCATTTCCAGAGATGTACTCAGAAATGTTGATTACTGGTAATAATGAATTTTTTAACGGGCTAGCTCAAGTTTATCACGGACTATTTCTTGATGATTTAAAAACCACCCCGATTGAATCCTTAAAATTCCAGTTCCCTTGATTTGTGTTGTAAGCGTAGTTCTGCTGCAATCTGCAAATAATATTCTTGGTCTCCAATTCTTCCATAAAATAAATCCAAAAAAGGGGCTCATCAAATTAAATTGAATTAACGAATCATTTGTAAACATTCCTTATATGGTTCTTATAATCGGCGATATGAAAATGAGTATATTTACATCATATCATCGATAGAGTATTTAGAGTATGAACGTGATTATTGATGAGCGCATCAACATACCATCGATACCATAAATGTAAATCCTATCATTTCCTCTCTTACGTTATTCCTTTTATTTATTCCAAGTATGGCTTCCACTATACACTCAACAAACTAGATCAATTTTTTTTAAATTTACAAGAACTAGGACCACAACACATTAATGAACGACAAAATTAACAATAAATCCAACAGTTTACCATCTATTTATAGAAAATTCAAAATAAAAGTAGGAGGGGCTTAACTATTAACACACGAGAATAGTATATCAACAAAATAATTTTATACATTTATTATAGTTGTAACTGAGGAAGAATTAAATTCGAAATCGATTTCCCAAAAGTAACACAAAATAAAAAATTACACTACTCGTATAAGGAATATTTACAATTGATTCATTAATTCAATTTAAATTTGATGAGTCAAATTTCTGAATTTTTTTTCATATTCTCCATGAAGAATGACGGTTGTCACTCGTGCCTTAAACACGTTCGCGATTCATTATCCACCTTATTTTCAGGGAAGAATATTGATCTTGGAATATTTTGAAGTATCTGGTACAATTGTTGGTCAAGTTGTTCTCTAGTTAGAATGAACGGATTCAGTAATTCCCTCATTTAACGCAAGTGTTGTGAATTATTTGTAATAGTTTTAGATGATCAACCCCTGTAGCTAACATATTTGAACTTTTGTTAAATTGTTTGGCCTATCTTGATAGGTTGACATTTGTAACTTTACAGATGTTCTATTTGTAGACGTTTAAAGTTGATTCGGCTACTATCCTTTGTTTCTTTAGCAAAGCTTAGAGATACCCTTCATTTTTTTCTATATTGGATTCGTAATGTGCTCACAAAACTGGCACGTGATCTTAATTTACCATTAATTTTCAGAATATTATTTGGATCGTTAATGTGCTGCAACTGATCAAGCAGACATGCCATCGTAAATTAACAGATGAAGGTATTACCATCAATTTACTTTGGATGTGTGTATATTTGGGTTATTCGTATACTGCTTATTAATTTCTGTAGCTCGGCTCAACAGTTGCCCAAATTAAAATGAAGAGAAATGTTTTCTATTCCTTCTGAGCCAAAGTTATTACTGTGATGTTCTCGAAATAAATGTTTGGTGTAGTTTCAAAATGGTATATTTAAACCGGGGGCTGACTGAAGATTGATTGATTCATTGATATTTTAAAGCAAGTATTGCAATCGATCGATTTGATTTCATTCCAATCTATCTGGTTATTTTTTTGGTTGGTGTTCCGTTCTAAAAATTCATATCTTCTGGAAATTTCTTGTAAGGAACTTCCTTCCCTTACACTGAACCGTAATAACATGGACTCCATTTAGACCAGGATTTAACTCATCCATTTTGCTTAATGTCTATTAAGTTGATGGTAGATTTGTTTATTTGATTAGAAACTGCTTATACTGCGATTCTCTCATGCTATTTTAATCATTGTTGTAATGATGTCATCCATTTTGCTTAATGTCTATTAAGTTGATGGTAGATTTGGTTATTTGATTAGAAACTGCCTATACTGCGATTCTCTCATGCTATTTTAATCATTGTTGTAATGATGTTAAATATTTTAACGACCATATTTTCCAAGAATCTTGACTCAGCGTTTAAGCCAGCTTCTAACGATAGATTAAGGTAGACACTGTTATCCAATATTTATTTGGATTACGAGTATTTGGCATCTTGCATGCAAAGTTTCAGTACGTGGGTCTTTGCTAATTAATTTAGAAAAATGGTGATTTTTTGATAGAATAATCATATGTTTGGTCTTGAATGATACCATTGGGTTTCTTAGTTTTCCAAGATTCTAACATCTTCATTTTTTCGTGACATGCATCCTTCTGAATGTTGATGATTATTGAATATCGACTACGACTGGTAACAAAAATTTACAATTAAATAGCCTACCATCGGAATTAAAATGGCATTTTATTATTATGAGAATATAACCATAAATAAGGACAGAAATAACTATAAGGGCTGGTTCCTATTTTTTATTTTCCATTCAAATAAGAGAGCAGTGTTTTGAGTAGCACAATATTTTATAATTCTAACTAATACACGTTTGTCTGGTATAAATCCTTCATATTAATTAAATTATTTAAAACAATAAACTCAATAAATAATTTAATTAATAATTTAATTAAGGCTTAATACGAGATAAACGTGAATTAATTAAAATAAACTAAAACATCTAAATTATAATATTTTATAATTCATTCACTGGTTCGTTCTTTAAATTTTGTTGTAACCGTCGATTTAAAATAAAAATATTGCAATTTCGAGACATGATTGTCAAAAATGTTAAAGACCAAAATATATAATAATCCCGAAATTGGCGGAGATTGCCAAAGCTGTACTTTGCTCGCATGGAACAACTGCTTTGAAAGTTATTTTGGTCGATAAATGGATAAATTTAATTGACAGAAATCTGAAAAATATCAAAATTTACATATTAAACAGCCAATTCTAATGATTTTATTTTATTTATTTATTTTTCTTTACTTTTCTGTAATTTGAAAATACAGGGTATTATAGATTTGACTGCAAGGGATGATACTTTGATTAATATTGAGTAAAACATTTTATAGGAGAGGGCGAGGGGAGTCTATTTTTGAAAAAACTCTGAGTTGGACAGGATGTTGAAAAAATTTTGTTCAGAAAAAACATGCACACATTTTTTTAATTCTAACTTGCAAAATATTTCAATTGGAGCAACCAACTAAAACGTATCTTCTTAGTTTGAGAATTGATGCTTTAAAGTCAGAAAATAAAAATAATAATTTTAAACTAAGAAAAATAAAACAGTTCTTTTTGTTAAATTCATTTTTCTCAAAAAAATGCACCAATCATTTTTTTAAATGTTTGACTAAAATTTTCTATGATATTCTCTATAAATCTCCAATACATTGTTGCCAGCAGGTTCCCATTTTATGGGATATACCGCATTAACGTTAGGCATTTAAGAAATTTTTTAGTATTGACATAACAAGGATTTGCTTTTCTGATCAATAAAATAGGGTGCGTTAAGTAAATTATGTTACATGCGATATTTGTTGATAGAAAACCAAAAATAAAATGTTTTATTTTGTTTTCAAATAATATTGTCTATTTTAAACTGTAAGTTCTAAGATTAATCTAAAACATATTATGTAAATGTTCGAAATGTGTTGATCAATGCTATTTATAAATAGCATAGTACCTAATCAGTTGAAGTCATTATAATATTTTGGAAGTTATAATTAAATCATTGTGTTCACGGTTCTCCGAACAAAGATTTTTCAACACAAGTAGCTCAGAGTAGAAATGGACGTCTCTCTTTCCGTACAATATTTTACATAGAATTAATAAAGGTATCATCAAGGAAAAGCACTCAGGTCCATAGCATCCTTACATACATAAATACAATTATTAGATTACTGTTTAGGCACAATTTTATTGTAAAACGCAGTATATTACCATTGCGTATATATAAGGCCAAATCGAAGATAACTAAAAAAATACGGTTTGTATATATGTATGCAGGCCTATAAAACGTAAACGAACGAAAACTAGTCCGTTACAAGTGCTATGTAGCTTATTTTTGTTAAGTTTTTTTTGATTTTACTTATTTATATCTCGTTAAAGTGGCAGACAAATAAATATTCTTTAGCGTGAACTTTTTTTATTTATCTTTAATTTTAATTAATTGTTTTTCATTTTGAGGTAGTTTTCATTAAGAATTGCATATTTATTCGCTATGGTGTCTTTAATTTAATGATCGTCGTCTAATATGTACTCGTATATATAGCAAAGTGTTTCTTCATTGAAGTTCCACTTGAATGAACCTTCCTTTTCGCCGGGGACTAAATTCATTTATGTATTTAATGAAATTTCGCGTGATCTAATGAATGGTGTTTTTAAGGAATTTACTGCATAACAAATCAATGAATTCTTCGATGATTTTTGTAAAGAGATCATTTAGATAGTAATGAACAAGTTCCTGCAGCAATTAATACATTACAGTCCGCACGAATTTTAATTTTGTGTTGTATGGAGGGTGAATTATGCAAAAACTGACAACCAAACACTTTTTTCGTATAATCGATATAATTTCTAAATCAGCGAATCAACTAAAACGAAATTTCATAGGCGCCTCCAAGTTGGTCTACTCTGTGTATATACATATATACAAATAAAAATATAGTTTGCAACTTGTGGTACACGTGCCAGCGGGAAAAAATACAAAAAGAGACATTTCAATGCAGAAATAAAAAGATAGAAAAATGAACTAAATCTGATTTTATACGGTTTCGTTTACTCCTCAATATTGAAATAACATTGTTCGACTGGTTTATATGGTAAATTGTTTTTTTATATGAAGATTGTTGTAAAACAAAAATAATAATTTTTTTGTTAATAAAAAAAATATTTTGCTTATTTTAAGCTATTAAATAGTTTTTTTTAAATATATAAGTACGAGTATAGCACCATATCTTGATGTAACCAAAAAAATTTAGTTACAAACATTCAACAAAACACGCCAAAACGCGTGAATGGACTCAGAGAAGAGCAGCGCGAAACACCCGTTTTCGCGTGGGTGGACCGTAATGTGTTAATGCAAATAAAGGGTGATTTTTTTATGTTTTGGTTTTTCGTGTATATGTTTTTGACACATTACGCGTGATTAACGACATCTGTCAAAGTCAATTATTCTCAGTTAGCATTGCCATTTCATCATGAAAAAAATTACTGTTCACCACATTTCGCACGAGTCTCCCAATTTATGGGAAAAGCTTTAATATGAATTTTTATTCCGAATAAACAATCCGCCTTGCCTGTAGAGATCACGAATTTTTGTGAAATATAGTTCTGTTTATCAAAACTCGCCATTTCCGGTAAAATTTAAAATATGATCTGAACTAATTTTGTTTGTAATTTGATTTACAATCTTTTTATTTCAACCGTTTTTTCGTAAATTTAGCATTTACGCAATAAATATTACAATATTACAAATTTAACAAAATATTTGCAAAAATATTAGCAAAAATCTCGAGGTTAAAATTTTTAATGATTATATAATTTTTACTTTCTTTTACATAGTAAAATAATGTATAGTGTCTGTGTCGCCTCTACAGCTCAAAGGGAGTGATTGATCGGCGTGAAATTTCATACTTTTAAGCTTTTTCCATAAATCGAGAGATCCCAGTATTTTCTGGCCTAAATCGGTCTAAGTGGAAGTGGTAGCTTCCTAAGAGCTTTTTCGTTTTTTTGCAATTTGAAAAGTATCCGTATACAGGAAAAATGATTATGATCTAAAAATGATTATAAACGTAAAACATTTTAAATTAATTTTGCAACGATATCGGTCCAGATCGGTTTTCCAAAATATAAGCGGAAATGACGATTTTTGCCAACAAAGTGGTTTTCAGTAAAAATTTGGTCCCTGTACGAATTGACTGATCGGGATGAGACTTCATACCTAATTTTTGGCCGAGATCGGTAACCCCGAAATGGCAACTTCCATTGGAGCTTTTCGTTTATTGCAAATATTTTGAAAAGTACATCAATTATGAGAAAATGCAACAATATCGGTCCAAAGCCAATTCTTCAAACTTAAGCAGAAAGGTCGATTTTTGACAACATCCCGTTTTTTTGTATAGTAATCATGAACATTTTTTTGACCTCGGGTTTGGACTAAATATCTGTGTCTTCTTTACACTCAGACGGAGTGACTGATCGGAGTGAAACTTCATATCAAAGCTTTCCACATAAATCAATTTTTAGTACAAATTTGGCAGGCACGATGGTTGCTTTTAATAAGCTTATGTTATCGTGGGTCCTCACAAACTGATATTTGCCATAAAATTGCAGGCGACCTTTTAGTTTTAAGGAAGTGGTTTCATCACCATTTTCTAATTTTAAGTGACAAAACTAAGATTATGCATTTTAGTTTGGCTAGCAGAATGTTACATTCACCGTTAACGTATCATTCCAGTTTTTGTAATCCCGTTGCTCCAGCTCGTGCATTTCCATTGAAACTGTTGCGAGTTTCAAATACCTTGGAATTATTGTTGATTGTAACTGTCGAGTAGGCCTAATTCATTCAGAAGAGAGAAATTCATTCAAGAAAGCTTTATATAATCTTTTATAGTCATGAGCTCAACCGCGCCGTACATAAATCAATTTTTAGTACAAATTTGGCAGGCACGATGGTTGCTTTTAATAAGCTTATGTTATCGTGGGTCCTCACAAACTGATATTTGCCATAAAATTGCAGGCGACCTTTTAGTTTTAAGGAAGTGGTTTCATCACCATTTTCTAATTTTAAGTGACAAAACTAAGATTATGCATTTTAGTTTGGCTAGCAGAATGTTACATTCACCGTTAACGTATCATTCCAGTTTTTGTAATCCCGTTGCTCCAGCTCGTGCATTTCCATTGAAACTGTTGCGAGTTTCAAATACCTTGGAATTATTGTTGATTGTAACTGTCGAGTAGGCCTAATTCATTCAGAAGAGAGAAATTCATTCAAGAAAGCTTTATATAATCTTTTATAGTCATGAGCTCGACCGCGCCGTAATTTTTTTTTTTTGTTTACCTATTGTTTTGTTGTGCTGATTGTAGTCACTGTACGCATCATTTATAAATAAATAAATAAATAATTTGAGTTGGAAGCAACATGTCGATAAAATAAAAAAGTCTCTCAGCAATGCATTACGAACTTTTTATCTGTTAAGACCAGTAGCTCCAAAATCGGTATAGCTAAAATTCTACTATGCTTGCATTAACTCTAGGCTGAATATGCGTTATCGTGTTGAGGTGGTTGCTATCATTCAACTTTAAATTTTTCAGAAATATGCTATTCGTATTATGTGTTTTAAGTCTTCACGAGTTTCTGCTGAAGTTATACTATTACAACATCTATGTGTTTATAAAGTTTTACGTTTATTTTATTTGCGAAGTAGGCATCGATTATTGAGATCAAATGTGCGATTCTACATTAGGAAAAATGATCAGTTCTTATTTGTTGTTCCACATTAATTTAGTGAACATTTTAGAAAATATTTCCTCGTAACTGCCTCTTCTTTATTTAACCAACTTCCACTTAGCATTCGACAACACATAAAGTCGAAATCGTTTCTACAAGTACTTCAAGTTTGACTTTTTGAGCACCTTAATATCGATTTTCTATTTAGAGTTTTAGTCTGATGGAGTTCAATTTTAGTTCAAATTGTTTATCTTTTTATATTTTATATTTTTATTGTTATATTTTTAATTCGTATGTTATCATAACTTTTTATGATAATTTTTTCTTTGTTAGAGAGTAGATCAATACTGCCGTTAAATCGGTGATGATTACCCTACTCATTTATTTTTATTTTGTATATTAATATTATGTGACAAAAAATTGTATTGAAAACAAATGATAAGCCTCTGTGCTTTAATAAAAAAAAAATCGGGAGATCCCACTGATTTTTGGCCGAAATTGGTCCACAGCAAGTGGCAGTTTTCATAGGAGCTTTTTCGTTTTTTGAAAATATTTTGGAAAGTATTTCACAGTTTAGAGAAAACGGTTAAAAGCAAAAATTGTAAATTAATTTTTAAACAAAATTAGTTCACATCAGTTTTCAAAATTTTACCGGAAATGACGAGTTTAGCATGTCTTATTTCCAGGTGGGTCAACAAAGAATTAAACATAATATAAATTTAAAGATTAAATTATCATAGAATGGTTTTCTGTAATTTAATCAGGAACAACGATTTTTGATTTATATACCAGACAGGTTTACCAAAATTTCGGTAAGTTTAATTTTTCACTTTAGAAATCAAGAGTGGTGTTTTCGAGATCTATGTACATTCGTGTATTGAAAGTCCAGTATTGACCCCAACGTATTCACCCCTTCATTTGTTTTATATGTAAAAGAAAGTAAGTACAAATTGTTTCTCTGGCGCAACCAGATTTTATCGTTAGAAAAGCAATAATAGCCCCTGTCATTAATGAATTTTATGACCATATTCATTAATTTTTTAGCAGAATGTACAAAGTAAAATGCTAATTTCTCACGGAGTGAAAAATCATTACAACATACCTTTTAATCCAGGATATCATCGAGAACTTCACTTACACATACAATCACATGAAATCTGAAGTTTTTCCAAAACTAAATCAAAAATCTATGTAATTCATATGGTTGTGAGTGTTTTTGCGATAATGTGTTTGAGACCTGATGAACATTTACCGGGCGGGATACTAGACGACAATCATTAAATTAAAGTCATCGCTCGAATAAATGGAAAAATCCGAATGAAAACTGCCTTAAAAATGAAAAGCATTTTACCACATTAAATATAAATAAACAAAGTTTACGCCCATGATAATGAAAGTTTATTTTTCTGCCACACTCACGAGATATAAATAAATAAAGTCAAAACAAAACTTAACAAAAAATTTTTTAATTTTTTTTCGTGGGTCGTTATAGACCTGCATACATACAAACTCTGTATATTGTGATATGGCCGTATACATACACATATCCATACACACTGATAATACATAGTCTATCAATTAATTTGGAATATGCTTGGTATAGAGCAAATGTTTTTATTCAAATTTATTGAAGAAGGTCGCGGATGTGCAGCTATTAGAATGAATTGACAAAAAGAAGTAATGGGATAAAATAATTTCAAATAATTGAACAATGTATAAAATGTATAGTTTTTACTAATCGGTTTCTACATATTATTTTCTGAAACCTCATATAATTGAATTGGTATTTTACTTAAAATATAAATTATAAACTTCACCATCTTATGTATATACACATTAAGAGTATAATTTATTAAGCATTAACATTAGATCATTTTAATTCGTATACTAACATGATTTTACAAATTTTGTATAGCTGACTACAATTACGAAGACACTTTAAAATTAAATGTTGGTATTGGGGATGGCGCACGTCACAATCTAGCAACGCGGGTCATGTCCAATGGAGTCGAGGTAATTGTAGCGGGCGATAAAAGTGCACTACCAGGTGTCCATAGCAATGCGTTTCGAATTTTATCTAACAGCATATACAAGAATCACTTGCTAGCACCAACCACATTAAAAAAACACATGATGCTGGTTATTCCATTTGGAAATGTAAGTACAACAAATATTTTTTTTATTACTATAGTACTTATCGTATGGATTATATAATTTAAGGATCAAAATAACACCGATATCGAATTGACGTCATCGTTTCTATATCCAAATCAATTTGTAACTAAAACATGCCTTACTACATATACCTATTTGAAAACGTATATATTACATGGTGAATCGAAAATCGAAAGTTTTGAAAAAGTGATTTCGAATATAGCAACCGAAGAAAAAAACTACGTTAATGTGGAACCAACTTTGATACCTCAGATTATTTTATCAAAAGTACCAAATCTAGCCGTTGGTACACTTCAAACAACCTACACATATTTAAATACAGTGAACGATGATATACCTGTGGTAATTACATCAAAGCATACTGTGACAAATACAATTACAGCGCCCGATGACTATTTATCGTTGTTGCAACCGTCTGAATATGCAACTCCAGTAACCGATGTAAATACGTATTACAATACCATCGAACTGACAAAAACGTTAAGCGATCTTCATATTACAAAACGTATAAAAACCAAAGAAACTATAACACAGGTAATTATTACGGAATCTCTGCCTCAAATCCATATAACCCTACTACAGACAACCATACATCAAAGTGTAGAAGGACAAGGTGCAATCAAAACAAACGACATTTTTAAAACTTATTTCGTAACATATACGTATTATAATACGTATTTGGACGATAACAATCGTACAATAGTTCGTACGAATGTTTCGACCACCAGTCAAGTTGATACCAAAAAAATATTTTTATATCCATCGACTTCACAACAGGATGTTTATAAAACAAGAGATCAAAATGTACATATTTATAGCACAAAAACTTATTTAACCACATTTAAATTTTTTACTACTCTATTGAACCCCAATAATATTTACGAATCGACTGTAATGACGTCTAATACAAGTGTAATTGAAAATGTAGTTACTGAATCAATACCAACAAATAGTCTCGATGTTAAAGTGATTGAGGAAATTCGTAAACAATTAATGACCCAGGATGATTTGGTAACATTGGTTCATCTTGGCGGTGGAGAAAATATAAATGTAACGGCTGTTAATTTAATCCTACCGACAAAAGTGAAAACAATTATAAATACGGTGAATGAAATTTTTAAAGCGTCTTCAGCTCCAATACAAGAACTGAATTACAATAGTGAAGATTCAAATAATTCCGATGAACTGAGCGATTCAATTGAATCCAGTGAGCACGATGGACAAGACGACAATGTGCTAGATGGAAGTGAGCTTTCGGGAGTTGTTGCTAAACCTGTATCTGAAAATGTTTCGAATTTAATAAATTCATTGCGATTACCATCTTTGCCATCGTTGAATGCACTCGGACCTATGATTAATGCGATGGCTGGATTAATACAAAACAATTTTGGGCGGCGAAATAGTTCAGCAAATCATGCACCAATCGCATTACCGTTTACACAGCAGTTAAATGAAGAACCAATTCATGGCCCGATTTATATTCCAGTGAATGGAATTGCTCCACCGGAAGGAGTCCATAATGAACTGTTACATGTTAATCAATTTGGCCCGATTGCAGAAAAATGGGTAAACGAACAAGATCAGCGGAAAAAAATCGAAATAGTAATTGGTAAGCCAACACATAAAGCGTCTCTAGTGAATGGCGGCATTCCAATCTCACCCGGCGATGTGATAACTGCCAATAGTGATGTTATTATTGGAAAACCGGCTGTTATTGGGCCTCGTTTACCAATGTCACATCTTAACTCTTACGAAGGGGATCTACAACCTCCCCCACTACTACTACCTATCCAGTACAGTAAATCGAAAGGAATCCCATTCTTACGAAATCATGTTTCCGTTGGACATCAACATCAAATCTCATTCCCAATGCGAAATAATATTAATATACCAGCATCAGCCCCGCATCGACCATCATACGAGGATGATACCATAAGCATCACTGGATCAAATGGCGGACTGTTCCATTCAAATATTATAATACCCAGTGAAATTTTTAATCATAACCAGGACGAAATAATTGAGATTCGAAAAATTCCCGAAGTGTTTAGTACAGATTTACCGGCATTTCACGTAAATAATTTCCATCAATTTTCACACACCCAATCCAAACCATCTCGATATTTATATAACAATAATATTATATCGCAACCTGAACCATTGTTAGTTGATTTGCAACCATCCCAGTTAGCTAATGTACTCATTCCGCATGGAAGTACTAGCGGGATTTTATTCGGAGGGCAAAATGAACCGTTAACAAATGGAAAATATTTTGATGTCCCACTTCCTTATGCTGAAGTATCTTTTAATACCAAAAAACCAATTTTAGAGCACAGCGATGCTTCTGACCTGGGATATGAATATCATTACGGGAACAAAGCCCATATCCAATCAT
Source organism: Nephrotoma guestfalica (assembly GCA_963691935.1). Classification (NCBI taxonomy): domain Eukaryota; kingdom Metazoa; phylum Arthropoda; class Insecta; order Diptera; family Tipulidae; genus Nephrotoma; species Nephrotoma guestfalica. The sequence continues at coordinate 173,381 of OY829916.1, read as the reverse complement.
CACAAGCAAACCAAATGAAAATAACAAAAAATTACAATGGAATGAATCTAAATGTATCACCACTACCGAATTTGCAACAAATAACAAATAAGAACAAACCCCTAAGCTCATCACATTATATTGAAACAACAAACCGAATTTATTATCCATCATCGCAGTCACAGCCCTCGCATAAGTACTCACAACCAAGGCCTCTTCAACCAATACAAATGGCGGTTAAGAATATTAACGAAAATATCGATAGTATGATGGCTGAAACAAAATTTAGTGCAAATACAATTCAGAAGACATCGACACTGGATGATATCGAATCGGATTATGACATAGACGGTGGGACTGTTGTCCACGAAAGAACCACACATACACTTCAGCCAGTCAAACTGATACAAATTGCAACAACGACCCCAGCATCAGACATCGTCACCATGTTTTTCAATAACACCTCTCATACGTCTATGATGGTACCTCAACTGAATACGAATTATTTACCAAACTCATATAGAAAGCAAAATCATTTTATAAGGCCAAATTACAACCAACACCAACCGTATCCTTTAAATCATCCATCAATGATGAACAATATGCGGCCTCTACCGCAAATAAGACACACAATAAACCCACGACCTTTATCTTCACCTACACCACAAATTACGCCATCACTTTATAATCCAATCAAACAGTCACAAGTACCTGGGCAACAACACAGATTATTTGGGATATTCAAGCATGAAAAGATGGATAACCTTCAAAAATTAAATAATACGATCACAACAACAGTGTCAGATCAAAACTGGCATCAAAATGGGGTGACACGGAACAAAGTAGAAGATTCTAAATCAGAAATGTTACTGAATATTGGAGAAATTACGACAGAGAAAAATATAAACAAATCACTAAATCAGTTAGGCCGATTGACGACGCCTCATTCTCACCAAGAAAATGATTTGTCGGAAATATTTGATTTTAAGGAAACCATAAATCCCCATTACGAAATTTCTATAAAGGAGTATAAAACCACTCGAAATGGGCAGCCATCGAAAGAAATGAAACCACCACTATTATCATCGACTATTTCTGTACCTACGTTAAGGCCATTATTACGTGGTCGTCTACCGGGAGCGATAATGGTTCAAAATATTTCGATTTCTGTGCCAGAAACAATCACTATTTCAAGGGAAATGGTGACAAGGGGTACCACGGAATATACAAAGAGTTCGTTGAATAATCGATGGAGTATACCGACGCCAAACTCGACAACATCAATTACAAACAATGCATTCACTTATAATCAAAACACCATCACAAGTATTCCTAACACCACTGATGGTGTTACAACTGCTAATAATATTACCCCATCCAATAAAAATACTACTACCCCTATATTCATAACCACGGAGAAGCTGTCTAAACAAATAGAAAAACCACTCCTTTCTACAATTCTACCACAAATAATAAGTATGGAAGAATCAACTGTGGACAGAAATTTGATGCAAACGCCGTTATCACCAACACAACAATCACGAAATAAAACAATCGAGTCCGAAATTGTTTCGGCAACTGCAGTTATCATAACCAAACCATCGAATTCTAAAGATGACCAGGTGATATTTAAATCATCTTTTGCTAATTCTGTTATTTCAATCGCCCTTAAACATCTGCCAACTATGGAATACTCATCGATCAATTACGAATCCGATAACATAACTGACTATGACGTAATCGGTGAGGAAGATAAAATGGTAAACCTAATAATGGGCTCCGAGGCTAATATACATTTTATGAATGGGATGGAAGTTTCGGTAACTGTTGCCACCGAAAACATCCCAACACCTATATTTATATCGGCAACAAAGCTTAATAAAGATACAACGGTATTTAACGATTTATTTAATACAGAACTGATGGTAAAAGCAACGGCGGCAGGTCATAAGAAAACTAATTTTTCAAGACTGCAAACAATACTGACGCGGACAAAACATAAAATCGATACAGTAGTAGAAACCCACAATGTAGATCTACCTCCAATAGTGGCGCCGACTACCTCATATAAATTAACTAATCCTCCGAGTTTGTATAATAATAAGAGCGATGATCAGGCAGTCGATGACATCCTTGATTCTTATGTGATTAGTTACAGTGAGCAACCCAGATTAAAATTGTCTACACCCCATCCAAACAGCCATCATCCATTAAATAATGATAGTATTTACGTTGTATTGACTGATAAAAGAGAGCCTGGTAAAATTACTCCTGAACTATCAGCAATGTTTAATAGCAGCATTGATTTTGTCGAAGGAGAGATCGATTACGATGAATTAATCGCGATTCGAGATGAGGACGATCATACGAACGATGTAAACCGTGTAATGCTCGGTGGAATTTTGATCGCTTCACCGCCACATCTTCCCATTGAAATGAGCCTTGATAATGACTGTAAACCGCAATGTAAACCATCACGAAACGAAATTTGCCAACAAATTATACGAGTGAAGCAATGTATATGCCGCCCTGGTTTCGCACGAATGTTCCCTGATCGATTATGCAAGCGTAAGAAGTTTTTATATAGCCCAATTATATTTAATTAATTATTTCCACACTATTTCAGCTACTTACACATATACAATAAATTTAGCGGTCGCTCGAAAAGGTAAGGAACGCTTAATGTATGTGCCCGAGTTATCAGACTCAAATTCGTCAACTTACATAATGTTGACCGAAGTAGCACACGAAGGTATTGATCGAATGGTGATGCAATCTGACTTCCGTGATGTTTATCATGGCATCCATATAACAGGATTTAATAAAACAAACGATGTCAGTGAACAAGTCGTCATCGAATTTTATATACAGCTATCCGATAACGCTGATGAAAAGCGATTGATCGACATTTTTAACAAGCATTTACGGAATAATAATAACAGTCTCGGTGGAACGGATTTATATGCTGATGCTGAAATTAATGGTGAATTAAAAGTGTTCGATTTTGATGAGTGCGTAAGCATTGAATTTAATGACTGTTCTTCGAATGCTCATTGTTTTAATCTCCGTGGCACGTATACATGCAGCTGTCGTGAAAGTTTTATCGATTTATCCGAAAATTCTATATATCCTGGAAGAATTTGTACCACTGCCTTAATTGGGTGTGAAAAGTGTAAATATCATGGTTCCTGCTTGACCAGTGACGAAAATGTTCAATATTGTGAATGCTTTCAATGGTACATGGGGCCTAAGTGCCATATAAATTTGAAGATTCTGCTGATCGTACTTATTACTATTGGTTTGAGTCTATTGACACTTTTGGTGATCTGTATACGAGTGACTTGCATACAAAAAAATCAAGGCCAATCAAATAAAAATATATTTTTAGTGTCCGGAAAACGAATAATTACGAGCCAAGTTAATTCTCGACGACGATCGGGTATTTCGAAGATTGATAAGAAATCCATGATTGATGATGATGTTAACAGTGAGACTAGCAATGAATCAAACACCTTACCGTATGTTTCATCAATGGTAAATATTGTTGAATGTTAATCGTATTTTTTATTTTATATGTTTTTTTTTTTAAGAAATCTAAAACTGTAAAATACAAAACGGAATCGAACCAAAATATAACGGTCGCGACTAATCATTCTGCCAATGAACAAAATAATATCAACTTTTACCATGGTGGTAAGAATGATAAAATCATGACGGTTATGATACCTCGCGCTAAATATCACTCATCCGTCCAAGGTGCTTCTCTTATAAATATAGAATCAATTGATAGGAGTGGTGGCGGTACAGTTGCTGTTGGCGGTGGTCCGTATTCGGCTTGTAGTACTACCGAAGCTAAGCTCCTTAACTATTTGGATAGCAGCCCAACTATGCCTAATGTATTTATTCAAAATTTAAGTTTACATTTACAATGTAAACATTAATTTTTAATTTTTGTTCTTTTCTGGTAGATCTCAAGCAACCAAATACCTTCAGGATGCATGAATAAAATCCAGAATACTCATCACGTACTGCCTTCAGGTTTGTGATCTCAATATTTTTTATTTATATTACGATTTTAATCACAGCGTCCAATGTTGTACAATCAAATGAATTACACTATTATTTGCATGTAAACAATTGTATTAATTACATGATTCTTTTAACATAACGTATGTAATAAATGCAAAAAATATGTAGAAATTTGGCACATACTATTTAAAACTACTAAACTATGAGTATTAACCTACTTTGTTTTAGTCAGTTCGGTATAACAAAAGATGCATTTAAATTTGGTGTTTAAAAAAGCTAATTAATTATTCTAAATTTTTAATTATTTAAAATTAATAAAGTAATGTTAACCTATATAAGCATGTATATATATTAGGGCGACCCATTTTTCCTCATGTCTGATTTTCTACCGGGCTCAGAGCTAAAAATACTAGTTTCTATTAGAAACGACCACATGCACATTTTTTACCACGTTTAGGGGTCGCTCAATTGGTTTTCTGCAAAAAAACACTAAAAGACCTTTAGTGACTTTTTTTCCTCCCTTTCGCTTCAGCTCGTTCAAGTAATGCCGGTTTGATATATTTTAAATATTTTTGAGTACGCTGAATTCAATAAAATAATAAAAAAACGTGGTTTTTCTAGCAGAAAATTAACTTTCGGGTTGTTTTTCGCAAAAAACAGCTCATAAGTTTGAGCAAATTTTTAAAATAGTAACTGTTGTTTTATTATACTTTTCACTATTTGTGGTTATAGCACAGATAATTATAATTCTCTGTAGTTATACAGCAATGAAACAAAAAAATATGAGGCATGTCATCATAACTAAAAACTTAACAATTTCATAGCCTTTAAACGACCAAGAGAGACAAATTTCAAATGTTTGTTTGCCACTTGCTAAATCAATGGTTAAAGTTTATTAATAAAAAATTAATGAGAAACTTAAATAGATAAAGAAATTTTACTAGTACTGTCTTTGAACATTAATTAATGCCTTAATTAATGATTCTAAGATATATAGCTTGTGACAGAGAACTTAGGTTCTATATTTTTAAAAGATGAAATTTTGGTTAAAGGCCACAGAAAAGATTTTAAATAGAAACACATTTCAAATGCAATTAATAAGAATTTTATATTTGATATTTTTATTAGTTTTTCTGTTGCACAGCAGCTTTACTATTTGTTTTTGTTACTAAAGGAATTCTGTTATAGTGATAAATGTAAGTGGTTCTCCAAGAAACAAAAGTGATAAACATAAAAATTCTTATTATCATCTCACCTATTATGTATTTTTCCAAGTTGATCATTAATAAAGGTATAAAGGTATTCTGCTTCTTGAACATTTGCGTCAACTAATCTGGAGTTTATTTGGGTATGCTTAAAATAATTCCACTGGCTTTTAAATCTCTGAAAAAGCTGAATATCGGGCCCACTTGATACTTACTCTAACAAGCTACCAAAAACAGCAGATACAATTAATTCATTCTTATATATTATGTCTGCAAGCAAACCACAATAAATGTCTGCCAAGCCTTTTTTGCAAGAAGTCTGAATGCTCCATTTAGCATACCGACGTTGCTGGCCGATGTATAAGCACAATATCCTTTAATATTTTATATTATATTCCAGTCTTCAAGAATTTTATATGCCATTTTACACTGCTCTATGCCTCTTCTATGTGTAATCATTGGAATTCCCATTAATTTGGTGTTGCCATAACCGGATACTATAACGCACAATCGGTCAACCACTGTTTTCTCTGCTATATATTCAGACATTTTTCCATCCCAATGAACAGTTAGAATTGAATCAGAACTGAATGACTTAAATATTTCATCATTGATTTCGTTATCGATGGCGACGTATGGTCTTTTTGAAAACTGCAATTGATTCTAAATCATGCCCTAATGCATTTGCGTGGTGGCGATTAGAAGAGCAGCTCCTAAATTGCTTATTTTCGATCAATCCAACGCACCTTCTATATTCTTATCAATCACGTTCTTCATATATAGCAATGAGTGAGATGAAACTGAATTTTTTGTTTGCTTAGTTTCTTTTCTACTGGTGCTTGATGTTCACTGCCGCTAGAAGACGATGTAAGTGAGCTCGTGTCCGCAATGATTAAGTTTATATCTGTTTCTTGAGATCTACTTGTTGAAGGTTGTGGATCATTAATCGCTAATGTGGAATTGCTCTCATCCATTGATCGTAATGAACGAATGTTAAAAGCATTAATATTTCGTTGTTGCTCGAGAAACCACAACTTTGACGGATCTTCTGTTTTTCCAATATTAAAACCATCACCAATATAAAAGAGTTTTCATCCATCTTGTAAGAAAACTTCTCTTTTACTTGTCTCAGTTTCACTTCTTCTGCTAATATTTTTTTGAGATTCCGATATGTATCATGTAATTTAATGATTTTTCTAATAATATTAAATAATTTTCTAATAATATTCCTCTTTTCCTGATGAATAATACCATACTTCTGCCAAATGGTAGCTATCTCATTAGCAACAGTGCTAACTTGCATACTTATACTAGTATTTGTCAGCTTGTGAAGGGATCGTTTAATTACGTTTCGATTCGCTGGAAGATTAAGATGAAATTATATAACGAAAAATATCAGAAATGAGATTAAAAATACTAAGTGACAAAACTTACCAATCAACCAACATGTGTTTGTACGTTATTTACCATGATTATTAACTACCAAAACTGTTTCAGAAACTTCTTGAAAAACTAATGAAATTTTCAAACTTAAAAGCAAAAACAAAAATCAATTAATATTTTATAAAACTTATTTTATTATTCGAATAAAGATATTGCTGGTTCAACTTCTAAAAGAATAGTCATTGTTTAAACTAAACTGATCCTCTTTTATACAGAATTTGATCCTTCGTAATAAATGCGTTACTCATCATGAGTCATCGGAAAGTAATATCATAAAACTAGGCGTACACATGAAGTAAGACTACATGTGTTTAATTGCACTTTATTTATCTGCACAGAAATACACTTAATAAGTACAAATCCACTAAAACAGATGTGGCAAAACAACCTTTTGGGCGTTTTTCAACAATAAAATTGTTAGTTTTTTAGTTATGTTGACGTGCAATGTCTCATTTTTTGTTATTCTTTGCTCTATAGCTACAAACAGTGAAATTTAGTCAAACATGATAGGCACTATTTTGAAAATTAGCCGAACTCATAAGTTTTAATTTTTTTGAAAGAAACAGCCCGAAAACAAATTTTGTACTACGTCAACCACATTTTTTATAATTTCATTGGATTCATACTCAAAAATACTTAGCAATATTAAACCGGCAGTACTTGAACGAGCTGAAGTGAAAGAGAGGAGACACCGTCACTAAGGGTCGTTTTAGTGCTTTTATTGTAAAAAGCAATTTGAGCGACCCCTAAACGTGGTCCGATGGACCTGAAAATGTGCATAAGGTTATTTCTAATAGAAAGGAATATTTTTAGCCCTGATCCCGATAGAAAAAAGAGATAAGGTTTCCTCCATACAAAAATGGGTCCCCCTAATATATATGTATGTATGTATATTGCTATTATTTATAATCTTTAATTTTTTTTTTTTTTATATTTCATTTGCTAAGGTCTGAACCGAAATCCATACGACCAATATTTTTAATGAATATTTACATGTTTGAAATTCGATAAATAATAATAAGAATAAAATTTTGATTAACTTGTCAAATTATATGTAAGGAATTATATGTTAGTTGTTCGTTGAATTTATGATTTGCTATTATAAGTTGCTTCCTATTTCCTTTAGGTAGTCGCATAGCATTTTGTAGTCATTGACATTCTCTGATTTTAGAATATCTATTAATTTGGTGTTTAGTAATAATGCATATTTACTTCTCGTCTGGCCGTATTTTGTGCATTTTTCCACTATGTGCTCGTTGTCTTCCAGTGTGTTGCATACTTCACATAGGTTATTGTCTTCTATTTTCATTAAGTGTTTAAATTTTTTGTTTTTAGCGTGTCCCGATCTCAGTCTATTTATTTGTCTTATATTGTAAGCGTTTAGATTTGAGTTATGATACCATGGTTTAGTTGGAGGTGATATATTGATAGTTTTGTTATATTTTCCAACAGTTGTTGTCCATTCGTTGTATTTTATTTGCCATTCTTTGTTTATTGTTTCTTTTATTATTTGATACGAGTCCTTTATGGTTATTGGGTTGTTTATTATTTCGTTGGGATTTTCTAATGCTTCTTTAGCTAGTTTATCTGCTCTCTCATTTTCTTTTATTCCCAAGTGTCCCGGTATCCATTGTATAATTATTTTGATGTTTTTTCCTTTTATCATGTCAAATATTTGTTGTTCGTAAAATTTGTATTTGCTCTCTTCGTTAGCTCGTTTTATTGAGGTGCAGCTGCTCTTTGAGTCTGTAAATATTATCATATTTTCTATACCCATTACTATAGCTTTCTCGATTGCGGTTTTTATAGCTAAAGTTTCTATCGTTTTGATTGATGCTTGGTTTTTTAGTTGTATTTTTATCTCTATTTCTGAGTTTTTGAAGTAAATTCCAATTCCTCCTTGTTGTGTTATTAGCGACCCGTCTGTATATATTTGTGCATAATCGTTGTTGTTCCGTATTTCGTTGTGGTGTGATCTTGCAATCACCTCGTTTAGGGTTTCTTTTCTTGTTTCTTTTGTTAATATTTCTTGAACTAAGATGTTTTCGGTTTTTTCCATAACCCTGCTTTGCGGTTGCTCTATTTGACGTAGAAAATCATACTCTAGATATAGGTTTGACAGTTCTTTTATAGAGGAGTTGCTTTTTATTCTTTTTCCGATATCGCTATTCTTTTGTAGATGGTTGGCTATATACTTTAGCGTTGTGGCCTTATTGTCGAGTTCTGCCGGTAGTGTTGCTGTTTCCGCCAGTAAGGTGGGGATTGGTGTAGTTTTTAGCATTCCTGTGCAGATACGCAGGTTTTGGTTTATTATTTTTTGTTTTATTTTTATGCTGTTTTTTATGTTTGTGGGTGTTATTATATCTGCATACTTTGTTCTCGATTGGATTATCGCTTTATATACATTGGTAACTAGGTATGGGTGTGCTCCACCATTTTTGTATGTTATTGTTTTTAATAAATTTGTTGCATTGATTATTTCTTTACAATTATTTTATAATGTGGCAGTAGTGATAATTTATTGCTTATTGTTATTCCAAGTAGTTTCATAGTTCTTTCCTCTTTGATGGTTACATTGTTGAGGATCGGTTGAAAATTCGTAGGTTTGTTCTTGAATAATCTCATGAACGAGCATTTGTTTGGGTTTAACTTTAGATCTATTTTATTTAGTCCTTCCTTTAGATCTTTCAGCGATTTGTTAGCTGTTGTTTGTGCTTCTATTTCGGTTTTCCCTGTTATTAGCATCACTATATTATCTGCGAATTGATAGATGTTGTTGTTATTGTTTTCTATAGCATGGAGTTCCCTGGTATAGATGTTGAATAGACATGGGCTTAAGCTGCTGCCTTGTGGTAATCCTTTGTTGGTGATTTGTTTTATTGTTGAAGTTTCATTATTGTATATTATCACTCTATTCGTAGGAATTGATATATCCAATTTGTGATATGGTTTGGTGTATTTATTTTAATGAGTTTATCAATTAGTATATTTTTGTTTACGTGATCGAAAGCTTTTGATATATCGGTCGTTATTATTATTATTGTTTTGTTATTATGTTTTTCTGATGCTATTTTACTGAAGAGGTCCACGAAGTAGTCCATAATATTTATATGTTTTCTAAAACCATATGTTTTTTTTGGTAGTATATTATTGTTATCTAAGTGTTGGTTTAGTTCCTCAAGAATCATTTTGTTATATATTTTCGAAAATGTGTTCAGTAGGCTTATTGGTCTATAATTTTCCGTTTCATACTCATCTTTATTAGGTTTTTTAATGGCTATTATTTTCGTAACTTTCCAGTTTTCTGTTTATATTTGGTTTTTATAGATGTTATTTAGATGACTTATTATAATGTTTGTTAACTTCGGGTTTGTTTCTATTATGTTTTGAATGGTTTTATATGATATTTTATTTTCTCCAGGTGCTGTATTTTGCTTTTGTTTTATTATTTTTTTTATTATTTCATTATTAAATATGTTTTCTGTCTTTCCGGTATTTACGCAGGGTGATCTTATTGTTTCTATTGTTTCTGGGGAGTTTTCGTTTATAAATTTTTTCGCCATATCGTATTCCTCTAATAGATTGAATCCTTTATTTCCTTTCTTATGTCTTAGTTTATTAATTTTGTGCCAAAGCTGATTCGTATTTATTTCCCTGTTTATGGTGTTAATAAAGTTTTCCCATGAATTTTTTTTTTTGCTATTTTGATCTCGTTTTAGTACTGCTATTGATCTGAGTAGTTCTGTAGCCGTGTGAAGGTTTTTATGTCTATTATAGCATTTCTGTTATCCGGATTTTGTGTTCCATAATCTTTGAACATGCTCGTTCCACCATGGTTTTGGGTTATTGTTTTGATTTATGGTTATGATTTTTGTATTTGTTTGAATGATTTCTTCTGTTTTGGATTCAATATTTACTAGGTTATTGTCTTCCTGTATTTCTGATATTTCTTTTATTATATTTTTCCAATTGGTGTTTTCCTTTTTTATGTATTTGTTTACGTTTACCTTTATTATAATTGGCAGATGGTCAGATCCTATGTTATCCTCTTTGCAGTCCCATTCGATTTTATTGTATAAATCGGTAGTACATAGGGAGATGTCTATCGCTGATGTTGTATGCGATCTTAAATCTTGTCTGGTGTGTTTCCGGTGTTTAATAATAACATGGTGCTTTTAACTATTATTTCTGCCAATATTTTACCAAGTTTGTTGCCATTGGTTATTTGATCCCATAGACTACTATGGGCATTGATATCTCCTGCTAGGATTGTTTTGTTGTTGCTTTCTGCTTTCTTGATTAATTTTTTGAAATCCATAACTTGTACATTTGTGTTACCGTTTGGGGGGTTGTAGAAACCGATCAAATACATTTCTTCCTCTCTAATACATTTCTTCTATTCTCTTCCTCTCATTTCTTCCTTTTCTTTCATTTCTTCATTTTATTTTTATTTGTTCTGCCTCAATATGTGTGATGTTTATATTTAGGTCGACTTGTTTGGCTCCAATGTTGTTTTTTATTAGAAACCCTATTCCTCCATATCCCGTGTCTCTGTTTTTGTTATGAGTTTATATTTGGGTATTCGTGGTATATTGTTCTCATGTGTCCAGGTTTCATTTAGTATTACTACGTCTATTTTTTGTTTTTGCATATACATTTTTAAAAGGTTGATGTTACTGTTTAGACTTCTTATGTTTATTTGTAGTATTTTTATACTACTTTCCATTTATTTTGTTTTTATATTATTTACTAACTCTTTTAGTTCAATGGTTAGTAGATCTGGTATATCATATCTTTTATCACTTAGTCGAATGAATTTCTCCTAGGTGTTTTGTAATTCTAGTATTTTTTCTCTTTGTGCCTTTAGAATTAATTCCTGCCTTTGAGTTTTATCCGTCCAGATATTCATTCTGTTTTCTTCGTTTGTGTTGATTTGAGGGAAATCATTAATATCCTGGTTGATCAGCACGTTTCGTGGGTATAGTGCAGCTAGGGTTTCTCTGTATGATGTTTTGTTTTTAATCATGTGGATTTGGATTTGTGTTTGTTTTTTCTTTTCTTGGCAGTTTCTTGAGTTTGTATAATGCTCTACTCCTACACAGAATTTGCATTCTGGGTTTTCCTGGCATTCGTGTTGTTCATCTATTTTTTTAGGTTTTGCACACTTAGTGCATCTTGTTATTCTTGATCGACAAAACTTTTTTATGTGCCCATAGCTTAGGCATGATGCACAGAATTTTAATTTAGGTATGTAGGTCGCCGTTTTTATTTTTACATCGTAAAATAAGATTTCTTTTGGCAATGCACTTGCTCTTATTTCCAGTTTTAAAATGTTCGTATTTTTTAGGGTTTTGTTTACTCGGTCCCATGTTTTGATTATTTCTTCATTTGTGATCGGAAACTCGCATGTTATGTTTTCTTTACTTTCATTTATTTCAAATTCGCCTACTAGTCCTTATAACCACACCTTCAACATGTGTATAAGTTTTCGGGATGAAGGCGTTGTATTCTTTTTCGGTTAAGATTTTATTAATTGGGTCATCTTTCCTTATACATTTATTTGCTTTGTCAAAAGTTTCGAATTCTATTCTTGCCATATTTTTATTTATTTCAATGATGCTTTTGGTTTTTATATTGTTATTTTTGAAAATTCTTGCAAGAATCACTGAAATCATGTATTTTGGTGTACTCGACTTTATTAAAACATAGTATGGTCCCTTATCAGTGTTAATATATTTGTAATCTGGTTGTTTTTGTATGGTTGGTTGACTTGAGGCCTCGTCCATTTTGCTTTTGTTAATTTCCTCACCTTCGTTTGTTTCCATTTTTTCACTCAATTTATTTTCTTTGTTAATATATGTTTTTTTATTTGGCGTGATTTCTTCATTTTTCCTTCGATAGTGATTTCTGATTTATTTAATTTTCTTTTTAATTTTTTATCATAAAAATTAAAACCTTTAAAATCATCGTCGGATGGTTCTTCTTCGTCCATATTTATTGGACGGCTTGGGTTACCGCCATTACCTATTTTGGTTCGTTCACTAATTTTACACTTTTTTAGTTTTTTCAATGTCTTTTTATCTTTTATTAGTTTATCCTTTATTGAATTTTTATTGTTTTTAATCAAGTCAATTTCACTTTTTATTAAATTTTTTATTTTCAGTTTTGAAATTTTTTAATATTTTCTATTAGGAAAATTCTTCACTCACAAATTGAATTCTCTTGTTTCGCGTCGATAACTCGGATGTGAACTGTAATCTTTAATTATAGAAACAATTCGTTTTTCTTGTAGATGACACTACGCTTTTATTATATTTATTATACATATCATTTACATTATTTATTTGAAATTCCGGAAATTAAAATCCCGGAATTTAAAAATATCCCGGAAATCGAAATCCCGAAAACCAGAAAACCTGGATATCATAATCAATTTCTTGAAATCCATGATTTTGGTTTCCTCAATTTTTATTTCCGGGATTTTAAATCCGGTAATCAAAATCGTGGATTTTAAGATATTGATTTTAGATAGATCATGATCTATCTATCTATCTAAATTGATCAATTTCATATGGCATTTCATATATTATATTGAGGTGTAACTCAGTTTGTTTTTTGCAATAAAAATGGGTTTTTGATTTGAGTTCGAAATACAGATTTGGAATATTGACAATTTAAATGTAACTACACCATTTCTCAACCGATAGAGATTGTTAGTAATTTGTTTAGTTTGATAGACATGGTTTTTGGCAAATGTTCAATGCGAATCAAACCAACCTGTTTCGCAACCGATCTTAAACTATTGGCATACAACTCTGTTAGCATTATGATAATTGGGTTTCAATGAGTTTCAGGTGTGGCTCTGAAAAATGACAATAGTGACTAGGACTTAAGCACTTTAATGGTTTATTTGAATAAAGCTATGCCATTTATATCCGTTAGAGATACAACTTTGTTTGAATAACGAGAATGTGAGATTCTAGTATGAGATTTGGGTGTGCTTTTGGACAATGACGCATTTAAATTTAATTTTTTCCCCATTAGGGTAACATACACAAATCGAAAAGATCGACTGATCGTCGTACAGGAAAGACATGTTTTTGTCTCTCCTTTAAATAAATTAATATTTTACTTCAAATCAGTTTAAATTAACTAATAAATTAATAATATACATATATGTGTTGATAAATAAATAATAATGTGAATAATAATTTGTGTGAATTTATTTAATGAAGTGAAAAGTTATACATATTGTATGGTTGTATAATTTGTATAATGGTGCGCTTGCAATAATGTAGAATATGTATACATAACAATTTTTGTTTATATGTGTATGTATTTTGATACCGTCGCTTGAATGCATCATATGCATTGCATGCACACCTTCTCTAAACGAAAGGTTCAGGTAAATCTCTAAACGAAAACTACCCCAATATGTTAGTAGTTTTTGTGAGCGCACAATAATGAATATGTATATAATAGTCGATGAACCTGTGCTCATATATGTGTTTTCGGACGTCTCGCAGTGTATGGACTTTGTATATACATATGTATATAAAGCGTTGACACGGGAAAGAGCTTTCACTGTGCGTTTATACTTGTGGAAATTGGTGCGGCGCTGAAGGAATATATACCTGTGGGAGCGAATGTGATATATTGGTGTCGTGCTGGTTTCTGCAGCTATAAATGCAGTCATACGGGTGATATGGGTTTTTTGAAGATTTTTCTTATGATTTTATTAGTTTGCTTTTTATAGGTGCATTGAAGAGATAGATTTACATTCTCCTGAGCGTAAACTTTAGTTATATTTGGTTTTGGATAATTGTTTTTTTATTTTGGGGTAGTTTTCGTTTAGAGATTTACCATTTTCAGCGGTGATGCCTTTGATTTGGTGATCTCGTATAAAGTGTGTATAGCGTGGTTGTCGTATGCATAAAGAGTTGTGTTTCGTTCGTTTTCTTCGCGACGTCATTCACTCTACGTGCATATACACATTTTGTTCGGTATATTGTACGATGATCATCGGATTAGGGACTTCATAATGGGGAATGGTGATGTTCTGAATGAGGATTGAATCAAGAAGGTGAAAGCAGTTTGTCGGGATTGAGGGTGGATGGGCAGAGTTTATTCTCGGGTGACTGGAGGTTTGTTTCTCCTCCGCATGTGCAGGATGTGGATGGGCAGGGTCGTGGGGCTATGGCATTTATTTGAGGGTGTTTTTTCGGGTCTTCGTTGTTTGGGCCTGCATGCATACAAACCGTATGTTTTATTTGTCTTCTACTTGCCGTATTTTTATTTCAGAGATTAACTAATTTTAGTATTATTCCTCTATCCAGTTATTCAGCTTCTGAGTAATAAATTATTATTGTTAAATTAAATTAATTATAAATTGGGGTAATAAGAGCTAGATTTTATTTTGCATGATATTAGTAATTGGATCATAATTATAGTAATATTGTTTTCTCGAGTTGGATGAAGGAAATGGTTAATCACTCATAATAATTAGGTTTTAGGAAATTTACCAATTAACAATTTTTTTTACGATCTTGATTGCTGATTGTTTGTATCCAGAGGGCGGAGTTATTGTGCCGTCTTGTGCTTTATTAACTGTTGACTGCTTGGGTGTCTATAACCGGATCGAGTCTGTCATGTCTGGTGACCTTTTCTTTCCCTCCATCTTGTTATGTGAAGGGGGGGGGGTGTACGGTGGGGCCGGCGTATCCGGGATCTCAGCTTGGTCTTGGCCATACATTCTGATCAATCAATCAAACAAATAATTGATTGTTTTTATTTATAGTTATTTTAATATTTTAATATGTTTTCGTTCCTTACTTTAAACAATTCTATAAATTGAAATTTTGTCGAGTCCCGACTTAAAACATTGTCGACAAATATAATTCAATTCATTTTTATTATTAATAAAATAAAAAAATTGAACATACCAGAATGTCAAGATTGTGGATGCAGATTGTGGAAAGATTGTGATTGCAACATTCTTGATCAAGGGGTCTATTTAATTACTTACGCTTTGAGCATAAACTTAATACAATCAATATGTTAACGATCCAAAGACTTTTTGCTATGGAATGTTGTTTTTCGACGATCTCTTCAGGTTATGTTTAAGCGAAGTTGTGTGAACGTTAGATATAAATTAACCTTGCTTTTAGTTGAATGAATGTAAATATAGGTAGCTGAATGACAATACCGAATAAAAATTTTTTTTTGTACAATATCAACGGAATATTTAGGTCATCATATGTATGATAATACTGCCGAGTCATTACGAACGTGAAGTCCCTCGGTTAGATGGTGTTGGATGGGAGATAGGGAAGAATAAGGTTACAAGCAGTATATGATGAGATGACCCGTAGATGTGAATTAAATAACCTAACCAGTCTATTATGACTGATGCCGAATACATATGATGAATATTAGTATCCTTTACCTCCACCATAACTAACCCAAATTAATAAACTAACAAAATCTAATCTAGAGTGTGAATATAATTGAGACTAACATTTTAATATATTTAAGTAGTTAGAAAATGACTTTCCTGCGGTTTCGCCCTAGTTGTTTCTGTGATTAACATCCTTTCCTAATTAACCTTATCTATTAAGGGTGCAGGCAGGGCCTGGGCCCGCATGATGCTGAAATATTATTCGCCTGCAGATAGAATCTGTCATTTGACTGTTAAAATATTTCAGGATTATGGTAACATACCTAGGATCGCCGTTATGGCTGGCCTGTACGCCTTTATCATATCATATCATATTAGGGTAACATACACAAATCAATGGAGGTGGAATAATTACGAAATTATAGTATTATAATAGTATGAAAATAATCGGTCTGTCGAATAAAGGTACCGTCGCTCATATAACGGCAAAGGGCGAAACAAGCGATGCGCGGTGTACCTTAGAAATGGACTTTTATTATCTGCTGTAGTGGGTATTGTGCGGTTGTTGGTGGACAAATGCTACAACATACCTCGAATAATTCAAATTAACCTTCAAACCAAAGTTACCTCGACAGCTTTTCTTCTGAGAGATAATTTAGTTCAATGGGTAAATAAAAATATATTATGTGGCTTTATAAAGAAAAGGTATACAATTAAATACTCAAATTGTGTACCGAGATAAGAAGGATACATTTGATAAACTGGGGCTGCTAGTTATCAAAGTAGAAAACTAGAAAATTGGTGTTATTTTGATGTGATGTCGTGGCACAGCAGTTAATATGGGATAGCACGAACATAGTCTCATTTTTAATACTTATTAAACACTAACTTTGTACATGCGGCAATAGCGGCAAAAACCAATATTTTGAAAGACAAGAGATCCTGACACCTCTATAGCTCTCGCCTCCTGTGTCAATCTAAACATTCATCTAGCTACCTGGAATGCCTTTAGAAACCATACAAATACAAACTGGGGCTAAATTTTTAAAATTAGAAAATATTATGTAGACAATTATCGTTAACGCCTGCAACTTAAGATGGTTGCTCGGTGAAACTGGGTACCTAGCAGAAAGTATGTAAAGAGAAGGGCTTCTCGTTTCCAGCGCATTTCAATATTCCTGGAAACCGGGTGAAAAATGCCTAGTCCCCCAGACTCCAGAAATTTTACGATATTTTTAAATTAGCTATTGAATTAGGTTAAGCCAAACATTTTTGGGCTTAAACAGATCCATTTAAATAAACGAAATTAATATTTCCTAAATAAACGCTTTAGGAATGTTTTGAAATCCTTAAATTGAGTTTTATATTGCGTGTGTGAATATGACTCCGTCCGTTCTCAATAGGTGTTGTTACTAGTACTGCTTACGTGTGCTATAAATGGGCAATACTGGCATTCTGTAGTACTCAATGTCAGCTGTCAAACGCAGTATGCGACATTTGGTTGAAGTATAAACAACTAGTATTTTTAACTCTTTGAAAATGTCGAATTTTATTCCAAATAAATTGCAAAGAAAAGTGCAGCGGAAACTTATCGTTTGCTTGTGGAAATTTACGGTGAGATTTCGACGATTTAGAAATGATGTTTTTGGCATTGAAGGTAAAGAGCATGGAAAATCATCTAAAAAAGTTAAAGATGCTGACTTAGAAACGTTATTGGCTGAAGACTATTCTCAAACATAATCAGAATTGGCTGTAGCATTAAATTTTGTTATCGATCACTGTTGCAAAACGTTTACAAACAATCGCAATGCATATAATATAAGTTATAATACTGTGGGCAAAAAATAGTAAGACTTTGTTCATAATTTTAAAATTCTTTATTTAGTTCTCCAAATCTATTTCGTCCCCCTCAAAGTAATCCTCCCCGGCCTCAATACACTTGTGCCAACGTTTTTTCCAATCCTCGAAACAGTTGTTAAAGTCAATTTCCGGAATAGCCTCCAATGCGCGTAGTGATTCACGTTTAATGTCTTCAATTGACTCAAAACGGTTTCCCCGGAGCGGTCGTTTGAGTTTGCTGAACAGCCAGAAGTCACACGGAGCTAAATCAGGCGAATATGGTGGTTGCGGAACGATATGGGTGCAGTTTTTGGCGAGAAAATCACGTGAAACCAATGCAGTATGAGAAGGTGCATTATCGTGATGCAAAAACCAAGAGTTGTCGACCCATAATTCCGGCCTCTTTTTACGAATAGCTTCGTGCAAACGACGCATAACACTCAAATAGTATTCCTTGTTGACAGTTTGGCTGATCGGAAGCAATTCGGAGTGCACCACACCTCGATAATCGAAGAAAACTGTCAACATCACCTTGATTTTTGACTTGCTTTTAACGTGGTTTTTTCGGCTTCGGCTTACCTTTGGCACGATATTCGGCCGATTGATCGTCTGTTTCCGGGTCGCAAATATACATCCAAAACTCATCGCCAGTTACAATACGTTTCATGACATCCTGGTAGTCGGAAAGCATTGTTTCACAGACGTCAACGCGACGCTGTTTTTCCAAAAAATTGAGTGATTTTGGAACCAATCGTGCTTTCACTTTTCTTAGACCCAAATGATCTTTCAAAATGGTTTTCACTGATCCTTATGATATTTCAACGATGCCAGTAAGGTCTCTGACTGTTAACCGTCGATTCTCGAGCACCAATTCCTTGATTTTATTAACGTGTTGATCATCAGTTGATGTTGAGGGCCGTCCTAGACGTGACGTCGTCAACACGTTCTCGACTCTCCTTGAACAATTTGTACCAATCAAAAACATTTGCTCGCCACATACAATTATCACCAAAGGCCTTTGGCAATATTCTGAACGTTTCGGCACCACAAATGTGATTCCGCACACAAAATTTAATGGAATTTTTTTGTTGAATAATTTCACTCATACTCACTTCAGAAAGACAAGCGTATACTAAACACTAAAGATTATTTTGATGTGATATTTGGCACAGATGGCACTGACAGTCATATAGTATAAAAACATTTTATATAACAAATGATTCTGCTGCGGCTTTATCACTATATTTAGACTCGTTATAACAAAAACCACAATTTAACTTTTTGTTAGCATATACTTTACATAACATATACTTTTTATAAATATTTATTTTATTCTTTTGCAAATAAACAATATTTCAATAAAAACTATAGTAACAAATTTACATTTAAGTGATAATTTAATTTTACTAAATTAAAGTAAATTTTAAATAATTATTAATAAAATAAAATAATAAATAATTATTATTAAATAGATAATCAAATTTTACTAAATCCACCGAAATATCGAGGGAAACTAGATTCGGACGTTTGTTATTCTTCAGTCCAGTCTTGTACAATTCATTGTACAAGAAGAAGGACGATGGAACTCAAGAAGGACGAACGTCCGAAACTAGCTTCCACCGAAATAGTAAAATTAAATTATCACTTAAATGTAAGTTTGTTACTATAGTTTTTATTGTGATATTGTTTATTTTCAAAACAATAAAATAAATATTTTTAAAAAGTATATGGTATGTAAAGTATATTGATTGATTGATTGATTGATTAGAATGTACGGCCAAGCCTAAGCAAGGGTCCCGGATACGCCGGGCCTACCGTACACCCTTTTACACATAACAAGATGGAGGGATAGGAAAGGTTGTTAAATATGATAGACTTGACCCGGTTACAGACACCTAAGTAGTCAATAGTTAGTAAATTATTAAGCACAAGACAGCACAATTATTTTTGGTTTTATGATATAAAAGATCAGCATCCTGAAAGAAAAAAAAAAAAATTTAATAAATAATTAAGTACCCATATCTAATGGTAAATTTCCTGAAATAAGACTGTATTATTCTTAATTAAATTTCATAAACTAAATAGTTCAATTTTCGATAAACTATAAATTAAACCTGGTGAAAGAAAAAAGTAGAAAAATTTCAAAAATTAAATAGTTCAATTTTCCATAAACTAAATTAAAACGGAGGAAAAAAAAAAAAAAAAAAAACCTTCCACCCCCAACTCTTCAATGCTCCATTTAACCACAGTCGTTTGATCTATTAAATGTTATTTTAATCAATTGTCGGCAAGACAAATTAAATCCCAAATATATAATTAAATTAAATTAAAATTAGGATTCAACCTATAAATAAAAATATGTATTAAATAGACATATCATCATATAATACAACAAATACACCCACATATACACACCCTACATATATGTGTAGATATGTATATATATTCATACATTCATACACATATGCACACATCCACATACATATATACACTCATAAACACGAGTATACATATAATTACACATATACTATATTACCTATATGCATACATATACATATAAACACCAACTCCTATACCCTGCATAAAACATTCAAACATCTACCTCCAAATATATTTATATAAGCAGACTTATACAACCTTAATAATAATTCTCTATTACTACATTCAATGCATGTATGTAGGTTGTAATTATTAACATATAGCATTCAATAGTACACTCAGATAATTTTAAATCATAAACATAAAATAAATATTTATTAACTAATAATATACTAAAACTTCAGGATTCAATAATAAGCAGCATGTTCCATCAAACCGATAAGCAAATTCAATGTTGAAGTACCTAACCACCACACTTCTAAAAGAGTTAATAGATTAATTATTAAATAATATTGCACCACTAATTCAAGGAATTACATTGCTGGACTTATAACTGGTAACACTATTGCCAAGTAACCCTATAAAATTTCCTCCACCTACTACAATAACCCATATAAGCCTAGTGTTTTAATCTATTAACAAAAATATTAAACCAATTGACGTAAGCCAACTTAAATCCTATATACAATTAAATTAAATTTGAATTAAAATAAGAAAAGAAAAATAGTAATTAAACTAATCAAACTAAAACATAATAAATATAATAATTTATTACTCAGAGACTGAATACTTGGATACAGGACTGTTACTAAAATTAGTTAATCTCTGAAATCAAAATACGGCCGAGTAGAAGGCGAACAAAACAACACGATTCGCATGTATGCAGGCCCAAATAACCTAATTACGAAAAAACATCTTCATACAAATGCCATAGAAATTTCCTTTTGTTAAGATTTTCGCCGACCCTACCCATCCTTATCTCGTACATGCAGCGTGCGCATAAACTATGCCCATCCACCCTCAATCCCGATAAACTATACCTTTCACTTTCAAGCCATTCCTCATTCAGAACTTCACCATTCTCCGCTAAGACGTCTCTAATCCGACGATCACCGTACCACATGCAGAGCAAAATTTGTGTGTATGCACGTGTGGATGACGAACGAAATTACCACTCTTCAAGCATATACCCCAACCGCGATCTATACATTTTATACGACGATCATCAACCCAAAGACACCACCGCGGAAAATGGTAAACTTCTGAACGAAAACTAACTACCCTAACAATAAATAAACAATCCACCAAAACCAAAGATAAATAAACCAAGTTCATGCTTAGGCGAATGAAAATTCATTTCTCCGCCGCATCTACAAGATACAATCTAGTAAAGTGAAAAAACTCTTCAAAAAGAAAATTCCATAGCATTTGTATCAAAGTTTCTTCTCGAGTTTACGTTTTACGTGCACACATACAAAGTCTATATATTGCGAGACGGCCGTATACACATGCATAGGCCCTGATTCATCGTTTATTATATATTCATTTCTACGCGATCATCATACACGCACACATTGAAAGAAATAATATACGAGTAAATATGTATAGATAAAACAAAAGGTAGTCGTCGATAACCAAACATGCTTACTCTTCTTAACAAAAACAACAGCAAAAATTGTTAACAAGTGTAGCAAAATAGAATAACAGAATTGAAAACCCTTTCTCGCGTAACCAATACTCGAATAACTCACTACATGAAAATACTAGTACTCTACACCTTTATGTAATATAAAGTACAGTTAAAATATATGTTTTTAAAACAAATGAATCAAACAAATTAAAAAATTGAAAAACACTTAACTTAGGCATCCCTTGGCACCAAAAAATTCCTACATCTTGATGATTTACATACATTGCGTACGATGCATTCCAGCAGCGGTATCAAAATACATATAAACGAAAATTGTTATCTGCATATTTTACACCATTACAGCGCACCGTACACAGATTAATATAAATATTCAATACGTACAACTATTCACATCACTTATTAAATTCACGAAAATTATTATTGAAATTATTATTTATTTAATTCATCGACACTACAACAATATTACTTATTTATTAGTTAATTAAAATCTACATTTAAAATAAATTATTTATTTATTTAAAGGAAAGACAAAAACACGTCCTTCCTCTACGACGATCAATCGCCGACCCCCTATGGTATGTAAAGTATATGTTAACAAAAAGTTAAATTGTGTTTTTGTTATTACGAGTATAATCGGAATGGTTCAAAATGCTGGCGACTGGGTTCCACATGAATTAAAAGAAAGAGATCTCGAACGCCGAAAAACCATTTGTGATATACTGTTTCAAAGACAATAAAAAAAATTTTTTTCATCGAATAGTTACTGGAGATAAAAATGGATTAATTATGAGAATCCCAAACGCAAAAAATCTTGGGTGAAGCATGGTGAAGCTAGTCCATCGCAAATAAAAGTGAGATATTAATTCCAATAAGCTCATGTTCTGTATCTGGTGGGATCAGAAAGGTGTGGTATATTATGGATTGCTGGAATCAGGTGAAACTATCAATGGTGATGTTTATCGCCGATAACTAATACGTTTGAAGCGAGCTATAGAGGAAACGATTCTGGTCTGGATGAATAAACACAACAAATTAATTTTTGAGCACGACAATGCAAAACCACATGTTGCAAACGTTGTGAAAAATTATGTAAAAGAATAGGCCTCAATGTTCTATCTCAAAGGGTACTCCGAGATGTCTTGCCTTATCGAGATTATTTTTTCAAATGTAACCACTCCCAGTTACTTGGTTAAACCGGATGTCTAATGTACTTGGGAAATCTTTGGAGATTCTTCGTTCCAAGAACCTTTGTGGACTTGATGGAACTCTTTAACGGATTCAGAGTTAGTCTTCTTTACCGAAATCCAAATTTCTGAAACTTACGCCTCTTCATGCACTAGGCTAACTTTTACTGGTACAGTAAGATATTCGGTTTTTGTTAAGCAGTACGCTGAGGTGGACGCCGAACTTTTTCCTTAGAGTACAGAAAATGTTTATAGCTTTGTACTAGGAAGCAGTGGTAGATACCGGCTCTGTTGTGGTAATATCTATATTTATACGTAAGGATTGAATATAGAGTAGAGAACATATAACATATAAAGTAGAGCCAAAAGTCACACACGGTATAAGGGGCAAAGAATGTACTTTTTCGAGATTAATGAGCATTTCAACATCCAGGTAGTAGGGGTTTCTGGTCACTCGAGCGACTTGAACAACGTAGGGTGGATAAACCTAGAGACAGTATAATGCTTACCTTGAAACGGAAAGGATAATTTTGGAGCAGTTTATAACGGAACATAGACTTGTGCTTTGGAAAGAGACGGAAGCCTTTAGACACGTATGACAACAACTTATTTTGGATTTTGTCTTAATACGTTAATTTCTCTACGAAGACAAGGGTTCAAAATTTTTATTAATTGATGTTGCTTTCTAAGCTTCTCGTTTGCTCTCTCTTTTCTTATACAAAATGTATAATTAC
This sequence comes from Nephrotoma guestfalica, assembly GCA_963691935.1. Classification (NCBI taxonomy): domain Eukaryota; kingdom Metazoa; phylum Arthropoda; class Insecta; order Diptera; family Tipulidae; genus Nephrotoma; species Nephrotoma guestfalica. The sequence continues at coordinate 149,541 of OY829916.1, read as the reverse complement.
GCGATTTCAATTTCACTCGCGGTTTTTCACTTTAATTTTACTCGTTTCAAAGTTAGTCTTTCAATATGATTAATATTTTGGATAGTCATTATTCTTGGTTAATGAAAATCATTAAGTTTTTATAATATCGGTTTTCAAAATCCAGGTTATTATTTTATTGTAATATTTAGTAAAATAAAGTATATATAGGTCATCAGGAAAATTTTCAACCTCTAAAATTTCGCAGATTTGGCATTTCGCTATATCGCCGAATTCTGAAGTGGTTTTCAAAAAGTTCTCTGTGTATAAGTGTATGTGTTGCCGAGCTAACTAAATTTGTCCCTCTACAGTCCAGACTGATTAACTATATGATTGAGATGAAACTTCAAACTTAAGCATTGTTCATAGTTTGGAAGGTCCCAGTGAAATTCGGAACAAATCGGGAAACCGGAATACGCAGCTCCCACAGGAACGTTATCGTTTATGTAAATATTTTAAAAAGTATAGAATTTAGTAAAAACGATTATGAATAGAAGAGTTTAAATTAAATTTGTAACAAAATTGGTTCAGATAAGAGTTCTAGAAAACTGATTTCTCACCAAAATTCAGCGTCTGTACAGCCCAGCCGGATTAAGATCGAGTTGGTACTTCATTTATAAGTTGTTTCCATTAATTGAGAAATCCTAGTAAAATTTGGAGGAAATTTATATACCGGAACTGGTTTGATGTTTTTTTATTTGTAGCCTTAATTGATGTTCTGTTAAATACTAGCCAGCTCAAAAGTCTGATAGCTACTGTCATGCTGGGGGATAGTTTTCCTTTATAGCTATTTTTGCCCAATTATGTTTTTTCATGCGGTCGGTCAAATTTGTATATAACCCAACCAACGATTACTTGAAGTTGGGGCTAAAGTTGATGTTAGTTTTCCTTTATCTGAAACTCGCTGCACATGGTTTCATCTTTCGTTCTTTCGGAATCATCCGATCCTATGTTTTAACTTTCAAAAAATTGAGAGTACCTACTCGTAGTAGACTAAGGCTCTTATACACGTAGCAGGGAAGACTTACTATAGCTCTAAGGCGCGATAGCACTGAAATGCTTTGGCAGGGCGGACACTATACCATCATAAATTTTAAAGAAGTATGCAAACATATTGATATAACCATAACAGAATATTTAATACCGGTGCTAGAAAGTACAAAAGTACATTCATTTTGTACAGTTAAATTCGTGGAGTGGTCCAACTCATATTTAAGACTGTACACAATATGTGATAATTGAAGGTAAGAAACCCAAGGTAATCAAAGTTATAGCAAGAGTTCCCCAAGGATCATACCTACATTGAACCCTACATATTTCTTCCGTACGGTTATCATAAGTAATTCTAATTTACTTTTCTTATACGAGGATGACATTAAAATGTTTCATACCAATAAAGAAATGCAAGGTACTTATCGATTATAACAGGACATTAACAACCTAGGTAAGCTATGTGTCTGCAATAAATCGTACTTTAACATTAACAAATACAAGATAATGTCATTCCACAGAAAAAAAACCTTAAAATCAACACTTACAAAATCAACAACATCGGATAGTAGAGAATATATGAAACAACAGATTCAGTTAGAAATATTTCTTTTATTAGAGAAACCCGATTGGTAGTCTTACCGCAATATACCTTTACAAAAGAATGTAGTGCGACTACCTCCATATACGACCAGAGGCCTGAATTATAATCTCTACACTCTCGAAAATGAAGAATCCTGTTGGATTCCTGTTTACTAATTTACCTCTTTACATACTCTAATTTTATTTTTATTATTAAACGTTCTGCTTACATTTTTTTTTGATTTTTCAATCTTAATTTAAACGTTTTTAACTTGAAACGTTTTGCTTTTATATTTTTGATTTTAGAATTTTAACTTTAATTTTACTAACTCGATTTCTTTAAATAAATAAATAAATAAGTTTGTTCGTCTCGTTCCTTCCAACAAAACAATGTATCCGCTAAATTCTTTGTGAAAACGTAAACTTTACGTACACCCATTTACTATGGAATACCAATACACGTGTACAACTATTTTTTGATATACATTTCTATTTCGTCTGGTATTCGTAAATTTTATACGTGCGTCGTTCAAATAGTGTTTTCGATGAATAGAATCGCTCATTTGTGATCTTCATTTTGTTTTTTTGTGTTAATAATTTTAGTAAATAAGTATTTACCGGTTTTTTTAATAAATAGCTTTGGAAAGGAATTCTCCGTTTTTTAGTTTTGAAAAAATATTTATCCACAAAAAAAGGATCCAAAATGGTAATAAATTCCGCGTAAAAACGAACAAAAAGCGAAGTGAAATGTGTTTGCATTCACTTGTTTTAATCGTTCGTTAACTCTACACGAACGCGTTGAATTTACAAAGACGCTTATTGTCACCAACTCATGTACAAGCATTCGTAAAATAATTTCATTTCTCTTGTGACTAGGTGTTCGTTTTTACAACTTTTTCTTTTCTTTTATGCGTAAGACTTTAGTATAACCAAGTCTTCGCAAACTGTACGTAAATGTTACGCAATGTATAGAGGGGTTGTATTGTGCTACGTCATTGTTTCGGTAGATAGTCATGTATAATATTAAATTGACATACAAACATACAAGTATGCAATAACTTTAGATTTATTAAATTCGTTTTATTATCTGAATATGACATTTTACAACTCTTAATCAGAACGTCCGATTGTATTTCGTATATGTTTTGACACTTATATTTCATTTCTACAGGTGCTCTAGTGTCAGCGGGATTTGAAGTATCTGCAACAGTCGGTTATGAAAATGAAATTGATCAGAAACATATGATCGGAACAACCCATCATGATGAGAATGCTGACTTTAAAATTATAAGTGCAATGGAACAACTAATTGCTCCATCACATAAATATACCGCACAAAGTCTAGTACTTGGAATTAACAGCATTGCTGAAGACAACGAATCACATTTTATGATGAAACAAGCGCATAGGTACGTGAGCGGCGATTGACGATATTACACATACATATTTTACACATTAATTTTCGTTTTTGCTGATACAGCACGGTATCGGAAGCAAGATCCTACGATGAGACAACCATAAAACCACCAACCAAGTCGTTAAACAGTCTTTATGAGAAACGATCTTCACATTTATTGAACGATGAGGCAAATACAATGGCGGAACGAGATCTGGGATCAACATTTTTACTTCCGCATACGCATTTGTACAAGCCGGACAGGGTATGTATAACGGACACACTATATTAGAACGAGTACCAATTAATTTCTATTTTGTAGGGAAGTGATATATCGGGATTTGATTCATTGTAACGTTATGTCATTAACAATAGGTTATTTACTCTTAATTTATTTACTTAATATTTAAAATTAAAAAGGCAAAAATAATTGTTATGCGAACCTTATATATACAAATTACTGTGAGAGGCGCGTGAAGGGAGGCGTTTCCAAGGGTTACTGATATATGTATTTGTCCAAATCACATATAAACATGGAAGGGTGGATTATAAATGAGTTTTTGAATGATGTGGTTTTCTAATCTGATCATAACCATTTGTGAAAGATACAAACGAAACTTTCTTAAATTCATTTGGCTGTATTCAAGAATTAAAAATAAACGAATAATTGAAAGGTTATATCGTTAACTTACGTTTGTTATTACACATTTTAAGCACTTATTTATAAAATGAAAAACATGTCTTTTGAATATAAATAATTGAGACTAACGTGGCCACATTTGTAAACACAACTAGCAACATATCATGCAGAAGTGCCTTACAAAAATATTTTTTATTGCTCAGATTTTAAACTTAACAAAGGGATATGTGATCTGTTTTGTGTTTAAAAATTTTGTAAATTATTATTTTTTACTTGTAATGATTTTTGTTAATTATTATCATATCTAATATTAAATATACTTATAAATTAAATATAATAATTAAAATGAAATCATACTAGTGCCAAAATGGTTTTATTTTAAATAACTTTTAAATTAAACAAACATAATATATCAAAAGTACCATGTGTTTTAATAGTAATAAACATGTATCTGAAATCTATCTTAAGATGATTTAGCGAGGTAAGTCAACGACAAATTGAATTTTTTACTTTTTATAAACCCTGAAAACTTCATTTATATAAATAAATAAATAAAGTTTTCGGGCTTTTTAAAAATAACTAAATAATAGCTTATAACTAGGTGTACATATACAGAAAGAAAATATATACATTTCATATATATATATATATATATATATATATATATATATATATATATATATATATATATATATATATATATATATATATATATATATATATATATATATATATATATATATATAAATAAATAATAAATAATAGCTTATAACTAGGTGTACATATACAGAAAGAAAATATATACATTTCATATATATATATATATATATATATATATATATATATATATATATATATATATATATATATATATATATATAAATATATATCTATATATATATATATATATATATATATATATATATATATATATATATATATATATATATATATATATATATCTGTGGCAACAAAACAAAACGTGATAACTCGAGTTATTCCGAAAGTGAGTAGTTGTTAGAAAACGCCTTGGTTAGGTAAGAAGGATATTTTAAATCTGACTATTGTAATTAATAGCTACTAATATAATTCATTCAGTTTCAAAAAAGCCAACCCTTATGTGTAAACGGGTTTTTTTTTTAGCAAAGTAGAGCTTTTACTACTTTAAAAAATTGAAAATTGACTTATTACGTTTTACCTTGTGGCCACAGATATATATATATATATATAGATATATATATATATATATATATATATATATATATATATATATATATATATATATATATATATATATATATATATATATATATATATATATATATATATATATATATATATATATATATATATATATATATATATATATATATATATATATATATATATATATATATATATATATATATATATATATATATATATATATATATATATATATATATATATATATATATATATATATATATATATATATATATATATATATATATATATATATATATATATATATATATATATATATATATATATATGTTTGTTTTGTAGCAATTCAATTATTCGCAAAATAATTGATACTACAATCGTCGACACAATCATCGACACATTCAACTCATATAAATAATCAACCGTGCGGAATTCAAGCGACATTTACTAACCGTCATTTAATAATCAACTTTCATAATCAACTGCACGAGAGCGCGACACTCGTGAATTGGCCACATACACTAGCATTGATATTTTTCTCGTTCGTTTAAAACGTCCAAAATAAAAAATAAAAACATGTGTTTTACGTGATGTCTGTCCTCACAAAGTCAAAAACATCGGACGCGACGATAAAATTATTATTACGATTAACAATTTAATACATAAAATGAAGAATGCAGATATATATAATTATTGACGTGTATTACACGTATATATAATATAATAAATATTGTTATAGAAAATTAAAAATCAAGTGAAACGAGAGTGTAAATTAACACCACATATTCGTATAGTTTTAACAGCTTTAATGTCCAATACCCTGACGCCATGTTGCGAGATTATACTCAAATTTTATTATTTCTACAATTTCGGTATGTTCTTAAATATTCTCCATATATTTATGATGCATGATTTTTAGTATTTCAATAGTAATGCCTTTTTCTGTAATAAATACAACCAATTATTAATCGTTAAATTTATTTGTTCAATAGTTTCTTACCATGCAAAATTTTAAATAAATTTATTTGTCCCCAATCCATCAATAGAGATTTCAGATCATCTTCCTGGTTTTCGGAAGGCTGCGTTATGTTGTTTTGAATATCGACAGGAATTTCATAATTTTCCAATACAACATAAGCTGGGTCGTAACCGATGTCATATAATAGATTAGACCCGTCTTGCATTTGGTTTCCTTCGTAGCTGGACATATTTTCTCAAACAATAATTTTTAGAAACATATAATTACAACGGAAATAAAAGAAAAGTTAAGTTGACAATTTTATTCTAATATGAGATTGGTTCTTTTGAAAATTGTATGTCAGTCGTGAAAATCAAGAAATTTAAAAAAAACAAACGTTGGAAAATTAACTACATTTGATAAAAAGAGCACTATAATAGAACATTAAACCATTCTTTTAATCTTAACATATTCTTTCATTTTGCAGTTTTTATTAACGTAATTGGTGGACCGACAATATCGTTAAATTTTAGAATATGATATTCTCCTAAAAGTGTTGAATCAACTTCGTACGCAATGTAGTGCTCATTATATACAATGTTTCTCAATTCTTGGCAACATAAAAAAACGTCCCCATTTATTTTTAAGATATGTATTATGCAGTAAATAGTATAATTATCCTTGAATTTGGCTACATAATAATCTTTCTGGAATGTTATTCCATTATATTCTATCTTATTGAACAACTGAATTAGATGTTGATGGTTGCCTTTAACTTTATTACATATTATTGACCTAAAATTGCTATTAGTTTCTTCTTGGCATTTTATTTCAAAATTAACAGGATTACTTTCGTAATTCATCATTTGTTTTGCAAATTTCAGTTGGAATTTTTTGGCAATAGTGAAGCAAATATTTCTACGTGACGTAATATTATGGGTATACATTTTAAATTGCTTATGTTTTGCTTCGAATCTAAAACACCACAAGTTTCTAATTGGCCCACATTTTTGGAGAATTGTTGGATAGTGTGTCAAGATATGAAATTTAGGCTTTAAAGAATCTTGGAAAAGTTTAATGTACTGAGTGTGGTGGAATTTAATTTTTCTTTTAACGCAATAATTACGATAATAATTAACGAAAGTTATTCTTTAACAACATATATAAGCATAATGCAACAATACAAAAAAAAACATAATGGGACTATAAATTAACGAACTGCGGTTCTTACTATTAATGCATACAGTTTTAGAATTTGTTTTGTTTATTTTATTTTCTACGTTTATATTAAGATTTTTACATTAATAGTTGGAATTTGAGTTAATGAATGATACTCTTTAAAAAAATACGCAAAATTTTATACCTTTTTCTTTTAAAGAAAATCTTTTTCGTTAAAAGAAATATCATTTGCTTTTCCTTCATTCTCACTTTTTATTTGAATTTGAAATTAAATCTCGTGATAAAAGTGCGCAACAAAATAATGTAAAATAATAGAGCTAAGTTGTTTGACTGATGCGAACTGCGGTTTCATTTCACAGATTCTCGTTTTGATTTGTAAAGCTTCAAACATGAGAAAAATTGCTTGTAAATATTAGATTCAACTACTTTTGTCCATTTTTTTAATTAATAATAGAAATTTTTTATTAGCATTAAATTACAAAATTAATTATGCAAATATTTGTAGAAAATTTCAAAAAAATTACAATTCTGTTAAATATTCAATTTAAATCTTAAAATGGCTAAATCACTAGCTCTCAAGATTTATATTTTAACTTACATTCTAATATCTCATAGGGTTATCCTAGTTATTTAGAAGATTCTATGCAATAAAATTTTTTGTTTGCAAATTAAAAATGCTGAAAACAATTCTCATTCGATTTCTTTTTGTATACCTTTGCGTATACAAAAGGAAATCGCGATATTATCCTTTAGATAAAAGTCGGTTGTTTAATAATAGATTAACAAAAGAGGTAAAATCTCATCCTTGTTTTCCATTCTTTATATTTTAAAACAAACTTGTTAGATAATGGTTATTATATTTCAATTAATTATAATACTTAATCTCTATCTTAAGTTTATATATTACGATTATTTAACCACCAGTATCTTTGTGTGGCTTTAGAATATTCTTTTAGATCTTTGTTTGACTGGCTTGTACTAAATCTAATCATACTTGCATCATTAAAGTGTAGTTGATCAAAGTTTTTAATATTATTTCTTCGAAAAATATGATAAATAATTGGGACGCCAATTTCGTTTTGAATGTATTTGTTCATATCTAAATAAATAAAACATTCTGGAGGTGGGAAGCCAAATTCTATATAACTTTTGTACAGGGTGTCCGTCGGGATGGTATACTACTTTGTTTGTTTATGATTTTTGATTAAATGAAAGAGAATGGATCTTATATTGATAAATGTTTTATTTAATGTTGGCAATTATGTATGGAATACAATATCAGATAAATGTCCGCCTCTGTTAGCCTCACAAATGCGAGCCCTTTTGCGCACATTTTTCATTACATTCTCACACATTTCACGCGGTATTTCATTAATTTCATCACGAATATTTTGTTTGAGTTGCTCAAGCGTTTCTGGTTTGTTTGCATAAGCCTTGCTTTTTAGGTATTCCCACAAAAAGAAGTCCGGAGCTGTCAAATCAGGCGACCGTGGAGGTCAATCAACATCACCATTTTTTGAAATAACTTGTTGTGGAAAGAGTTCTCGCAGTAATTCCATTGTAATCCTGGCTGTATGCGATGTGGCACCGTCTTGTTGATACCACATGTTAATCAAGCCCAAAGTATGCAGTTGTGGCGTTAAAAAGTTTTCAATCATATCACGATATCGCTCCCCATTCACAGTTACCGTTACGCCGTTTTCATTTTCAAAGAAGTAAGGTCCAATGATTCCTCCTGACCAAATTGCACACCAGACTGTCACTTTTAATGGATGTAAAGGTGACTGATGAATAATGTGAGGTTTTTCCATAGCCCAGAACCGACTATTCTGTTTATTCACATATCTATTTAAATGAAAATGTGCCTCGTCACTCATTATGATTTTTTCATAAAAATCGGGGTTGTCATGGGCGAGCTGTAACATCCTATTGGCATATGTACGGTGGCGTAAATGGTCTTGTGGAAGAATTTGCCACGTGTCTACTTCACGACTGTCAAGTATGAACTGTCAATACTAATATTCGCCTAAATGGCGGCAAACAAAGTAGTAAACCTTCCCGGCGGACACCCTGTATGTAGTCATGTCTGTTAAGAAAGGTCCATAAACTAAAGAATTCTCTTGATTCATGCAGCAACGTTCTATGTGCTGTTTTATTAATTTAATTATATGTGAATCTATACGTGATATGTTAGCGTAATTATATAATTGTTTATTCGATATATATTCTTGAAAGTTATATAACTTCCTGTATTTGGATGTGCATGCTCTTAAACACATTCGTTCTATCACTCTAAACTTTTCCATGCATGAGCTGCTTACATTATACCAACAAGCCGCCGCGTATGTTAAAATTGAACTGATAAGTGCTGTATATGCTGTTTTTCACTTTTTGATCAATATGTTTCGAGAAAAAAAGTTTGTGTAACATCTTGAATGCTAAATGAGCCTTACTGATTTGTATTTGGAACTAAGTTAACTCCCAGATATTTTACAATTATTTGCGGTTTTAATTCTACACCGTTTATTGCTATTTTTAGGTTTTTCCAATTTTTTCTTATATTGCTGTTTGAAACAGATAAAGGACGGCGAAATATTATAGTTTCACATTTATTTGTGTTGATTTTATTCTTCTAATTATTTAAGAAATTGTATATAAATTCAATTACTCTTTGTAAATTTGATCGTATTCTTAAAATATTATTATCCGAAGAGTATATTATGAGATCATCAGCATATGCTAATGTCTGGCATTTTGATGAGTTCAGTAATGGGTCTTGTAATAGCCGTGTAATATAAAGTGAGAATAACATGGGTGCTAGGATAATACCTTGTTGCAATCCGTTATACAGCTTAAACTTATTTTCGGTAACCAATTTACAGCTTGTTACGCAACATTTTATTTGGTATAAAAACTGAATTAGTATCAAAATTATACTTGTATTAAATTTAAATTCATTAATAAATTATTATTATTATTATAATACGCTATTTATACACTCATTATATTCTTATTATTATTATAATTGGTCCAATAATTGAAGTTTACTTATTATAAACCAGTGTACACTATCTAAATTTCGGGCTTTGCTCGGTGCTCTTTTGTTTCGCTTTGCAAAAGTTATAAAATTAAAATGAGAGTGGCGGCTTGAAACCGGATGAAATCGAATGCGAGCTACGCGCACTTTTATCTGGATCTGACGATGTCCTAGTAGTACTGCAGCAACATGTAGAGGCAGAGAGGGATGGAAGATCGGACGTTCCGCATCGAATGCATAGTCGAGCAGCCAAAACGCCAAATGCAGAAATTGAATGTTGTCGCGGTAAACTTATTCGACTCCAAGAAGAAATTGTGCAATTAAAATCCATTTCGACAGTGGAACAAGCATCTCGAGCCGAACAAATATGGCCTCGCATGTCACACTTCCCCGCCCAATAACCAACATCATGTTTCTCAGGTGCAATTCTAGGGCCCCGGTCCGAATTTTGTGGCGACTAACAATATAATACCACCTGCCACGCTTATGGCTACTACGCACAGCACAATTTCATCTTCAGTTGCAAGCAATTTTGTACGCATCACATCACTTTTAATTCTCCGAATGCCGAGGGGCACAATATAACAATGGGAAATACGGGATATCAGACTTGTAATAACCATTTCACTGGTCGCCGGCAATTATCTCGTAGTGATATTTGTTTTTCTGGGTCCACATAAGGGATAACGGTGGACATGTTATTGTTTCAATTACAAACCGTGGCAGCGTCGATGGGCTTAACTGAAGATATTCGTTTGGTTGAAGTGAGTACTGTGCTCAAGGATATTGCGTTGCAGTGGTACTGAACGTACCGTCGTCATAACTCATTGGTAACATGTAAAGATTTAAAAAGGGAAAAATTTAAGGATAGGCGCACAGTATATGAAATCCGTAGAACTATTGAGGTCCGAAAGCAGAAACCGGGTGAATATTTCATAGACTTTTACCACCACGTGTGGGCTCTTACGCTGCAGTCCCGGAACCCCACCGCGACGGGGAATTGGTACAGCTGTTGATGTCAACATGACTCTTGCCTTACAATACCACCTGACTGGTCAACGTTTCGAATCCATAAACGCTCTTATTAAAACTTGCACTGCATGGAAGATACGTACAAACGTTTCCGCATTTCATCCGACAACGTACTATCGATTCGACGTAGTATAAACGAGCTACACCAAGCCAACCAAAATACCGCTTGCCACTACGAACAAAATCAATCAGAGCGGCCTAGGGATGAAACGGGCGAAGCATTTTGTTCTTTGAAACCACCACTCAATATTGCACCCAAACCATCATCTCGATTTATAAATGTACCACAAAACAATATTCGCAGGCATTCGGATATTGTAGCAAATAATCCAGTCTGCTACAACTGCTCGAATATTGGTCACACATTTGTAGTGTCCAGTACCGCCAATGGGCGTGTTTTGTTACCGTTGTGGCCACAAAGTCACAATTACACCGAAATGTCCGAGGTGCTCGGGAAACACTAAGGGGTCAATGGAGAACTGGGATCCAGGTGCCTCCGAATTCTACAGTGTCCATACCAGCCCAGGAGAAAACACATGCAGTGCCTCCTCGGCGGTAAACTCGTTATCCACCACCGCCAAACCACCTACTATATCGTCGAATCGAAAGATCTTTATGCTTGATCCACCCAATCCTTGTATTTTGACCAAGTCCGTTGCTCCATCCGGTCTTGTTGATCTCGGAACATCAATGGATTCAAATACTTGTGCCTATTTATCCAACACGTAATCAGAAATGTCTTGTAACGCTACGACTAAGGGTCAATAATTGTGGGGTTATAGAACAACAATTTAGTTGGCTGTTTATCGTAATGTTGACAGAATTTCCCTGTAGTCCTACACATCGGTGACGGGCAGCACGTTTGCCAGCTAGAAAAAGAATGAAGGGCGTACTTCTTGTCACCGACTACATGGAACAGTGATGTGCTGCAAGAATTACACACCTAAAACCAATTGAACAATTGAACTTAAAAAAAACAAACAATCATGAAATGCTTGAAACCGTAATTATGCCATAATACCTAATATCACAGAACGGAAACTAAACTTAGTAGAAGGAATAAATAAACAAATAAAGGGAAGTAGTCATTATGGTCGGCGATTGAACGTCGTAAAGGAAAGACGTGATTTTTGTCTCTCCTTTAAATAAATAAATAAATAGTTTAAATATGTGTTAATAATTGATTAATTATAATATTAATCATAATATTATTTATTAATATATGTCTTATGAAATAAATAAATAATAATATTAATAATAATTTGTGTGTAAAGAAGTAATAAGTAAAGTGAAAAGTTATACGTATTGTGTGAATATATTAATTTGTGTGCGGTGCGCTTGCAATGGTGTAGGATATGTATATAACAATTTCGTTTATATGTTTTTCGACACCGTTGTTTGAATGCATCGTAAGCATTGTATGTTAATATTCAATTTGTAGGACTTTTTTGACTACAAAGGATGCTTAAGATAAGTGTTATTTTTATTACTTTATTTTACATTATACATTATATTTTATTACATAATAATCAATGAATCGTATGGATGAGTTATTTGTGTTGTTGTGGTATGAAACAGTTTGTGACGACAGTTGCTAGCATTCATTCTATGTAATCTGTTTCTATGAAAAATACTGTCGTGGTCTCTAATTTTTATAATTTTGTTTTTTCTCTCGCATACGTATTGTTTATAGTTTTTTATGTACGCAGTGATTTTGTTGAATTTCGTTATATGAGTAGATGGTATTTTCTTGGAAAAGTTGAACAAATCACGACCAAAAAGCTAATTTAAAATTTGGATATCAAGTCTTTATTGCATGTTGTACTGAAATCCTTATTTCTTTTAATTTTTTTATTTAAGGATATACATATAAGTGAAAATATGGTATATGGGATGCGCAAAATATAAACAAAATGATCGTATAATATTCTCTGCTCTCTCACGGTTGTATTTATATTTTTGTAGTGGATTGCACTAAGACTTCGTATTACGTTGTCTAAATGTGCGAATTTCTTTGGATTTGCACTAAATGTTCTTGAATGTGGATGATTCAATTTGTGAATTGGGAAAGTCGATTAGACTTTAATTGTTCGTAATTTGTTGATTTGTTATATGTATAATAATTTAGACTTTTGTTAACTTTGTGAGATTTTTTGCCGTCGTTGTGGAGAGGCGGCTGACGTTGCCCTCTCCTTGTCGACCTGGGTTGGCGTCATCGGCAAGGGGTGGATGTTGTCGCAGGTCGAGATCGCGCAAAATGAATATTGTACATATAAAGGAATGTATATTTTTGGCGATTGGGAGGGGGTTATACTTTTTCTCTGTGGTGCGAAAACTGGATTAGATTTTGACGAGTGGTGTATGTGTGTGATTGGTTTACACAGGATGTGCGGCGAGGATGTGCTGCAGCTGTATTGCAGTGAATCTTTTTTGATATTTGGAGTGATTTGAGTGGGTTTCGTTCATGGTGAGTAAGGGCTCGGTGTCTGCGGTTTGTGGTGGTTGTTCGTTGAACGTTGTGTTTCTCAACTTGCGGAGAGTTGTGTTCATGTGTGTTCTGTCGTTACCTGTATTTATAAGGTATTTTTGACTGTTTTGAGTTCTTTTGTTTAGGACTTGAGGTAGTTCTCATTTGTTAGTGTATGAGGGCGGATTTGCAGTTTTGTATTGAATCATTGCCTGAATGTTGGATTTGTATGTCCAAATTGGTTTCTTTGCTGAATGCTTCGGGTGTTTTTGTTGGAGTTTGCCGTCGATTTGGCGGGGGCTGAATCATTTTGGGAGTTTTGGTATGATCGGTCGTACGCTGAAGTTTTTGGGCTGTAGGGTTGCCATGGTTCGTTTGTGATCTGTCATGGATTCGTCACGGCTTTGTGAAGCGTGGTTTTTGTTGAATGGTGGTGTTGGCAGGAGGTCGCTTGGTGGATGGTAGTGGTTTCATGGTGGGAAGATTCATGCCGTCTGTTGGGATCGTTTCGAGGTAATTTTAGCTCCTGGATGGACATTGCATAATTCTCTTGGTACATTTTACTACGATTGTTTGTAGAGGTGGTTTCTTCCACGCTTTGATTTCGGAGATTTTCGGAGAGAGCTATTTTGGTGATGTTCCTTCATCCTATTATTCAGCGTTTGATTAGCGATAGAATTTTCCGTTTCCGTATTTCTTCTGTGCATTGAGAATATAGTGTAGGTAATTTATGATTAGCTGTTTTCTATATTGTATTTCCTTCATAATCCATCATTTTTGCAAGATTAATTGCAACTATGTTGGAGTTGGTAACGAATCCTATTATTTACCGCAAAATTGCCTTTTTGTGACACTCAATGGGTTACTAGTATTTTCTCACAGCTTATTAGCGATATTTTTGCTTTATAAAAAGAAATATTATTTGCATTGGATTTGGGATTTTAACAATCTTAACACAAAGAGTTGTTTATCGGCAACTTCGTTATATCTATGTAACTGAAAAGCTAGAAATATTTGATATAATTAATATAATTATTCAAAAGAAAGAGAAGGTTTGTATACTTCAATACACCAACGACTGGATGTTTGTCATAAAATGCAACGTTGCCAATCTTGACTGTTTTAGTACAAGAATTATAATTATTAATTCCCAATTTCAAATCAACCCTAAATATTAATCTACATGTACAGTGCCGAGCTATTATATTAAAATTATTCGGTTCTCAGGAAATCTCATTCAAATATATTTAATATACGAGTACATATTATCCCTCTTTTAAGATACTGGTACGATTTATATTTAATTATAAAAATTATAAAATAAACTTATTTATCATTCATTTTAGAATAATTTTTTCAAATTTTATCTAGTTGCCTTTACTTAAATATTACCTTCCAGCAGGAAAGCCATTGACGACACACTAATTACTAATTTACGTTTGTTACCAGTCTGAGATGAATCGTTTATGACAAGTCTAATACGAGGTGACAAGTCATAGACGAGTCGCATGTGTCATGTCTGAGATTAATTTTATGTGATATATCCCCAGCAAACGTAGAAGAAGTTCCAGAACTAGTGCAAAAGTAGTGATAAAAGTATTTGTTTCCTTGTGAAAAAGGATGGGCGTCGGGAAAAATTCATCAGTTTTATAAAAAAATTTTAGACATATAAATATTAAACATACGAAATTTTTGCGAATTCTAAATTATTTAGGATATTTTAATGGATGGATATTTTAAGGGATATTTGAATGCAATCCGGTAGTTAATCTAGTTAATCTGGTTTTTTTTTTTTTGCTATTTCGTGTTCGCCCAATTCAACGCTTAAATACTAATGAATTTTAGAGTTATTTTGAATATAGTTCAAATAACTTTGGTTTCAGGAAATTCTACTGTAATTTGCGGAGTTGCAGAATGATTAAATTAATAAATGTTTCAATTATTTAGGAAGCCGGAAAATATGAATTTAGAATTAAATTTCAGGAAATTTACAGATGCTTGTGAATTAATGCTTCATTGTAATTGCTGATTGTGTAGTTTAGAATTGTGTTGTCATTTTATTACTAACGACTTTACATAGGTGTCTGTAACGGGTCGAGTCAACCAATTTTGGTTAGGAAGCCGAAAAGTATTAATAGAATTAAATTTCAGGAAAATTCCAGATGCATGAGAAATAATAATATTTTTTCTTAGGTTGCCGTTTTAAAGAAGCAATTGTTGAAGACCAATACCATCGTTATCCATTAACCTATTAAGCCTTTATCCTTCATCTAGTAGATTAGAATTGTGTTGTCTTTGTGTTACTAACTATCGGCTATACCTAGGTGTCTGTAACCGGGCCGATTCTGTCCCACTTAACTAACCTATCCAATCCTTCGGTTTTGTTATGTGTAAAAAAGGGTGTACGGTGGACGCGGCGTCATCCGGGAACTCAAGCCTAAGAACTTGGTCGTACATTCAAAATCAATCAATCAATCAATCAATTAATTATAAAAATAAGGCCATCTAACCAAACCGAATCAAATGCACGTTCAATATCTATTAACACCGTTCCAGTGATTCTATTGGGGTTGAAATTTCTTGTTACATCGGTGATTAATTTAACAAGTGCATGTGTAGTTGCATGTCCCTGTCTAAAACCAAAGTGATTATCTGATAATAATTGATTTCCATTCACATGTTCAATTATTTTGTATAAAATATATCTTTCAAAAACCTTAGCAATATTAGGAACTAAATTTATTGCTCTGTAGTTCTCGCACAAATTCGGATTTTTCTTTAATTTTAAGATTGGTATGATTTTAGATATTTTCCACGATTCTGGTATGTATATATTATTTATCATGTTGTTGAACAGTAAACAGTATTCAAATACTAAATTCTGTAATATGTATTTCAGAGCGATGTTTGGAATTTGATCAATTCCAGAAGATTTTTTATTATTTAAATTTTTAAAGATTCCTAGTAGTTTTTGTGGGTTTATAAAAAATATATTATGTCGATTAATTTCTAAGACGTCGGCTTTTTTTTCGTTATTGAAGTTTGTTTTTTGACATTCTTGGAGTTTTATAAATTTAAATTTTTGGATGGTCATTTTTGTTGTTTTGTTTTATTGTTTTGTTTTCATTATTTTGGACATTAATTTTTTCTAGTTTAGTTCGACAATATTTGTTTACTTGAATATTTATATTTTGTTTAATTAGGTTTCTGATATTATTTAAGACTGATTTTAAATGATGTATTTGATTAATTATAATGGGGAAGGTTAGATTGAAAAAATTAATTCTTTTAACGTTTTTTATTTTAGTTATTATATTACTTTTGAGTTTGAATAATTTATTTATTAGGTGATTACCATATCTATCTTTAAGAGGTTTGAATTTTATTAATTTTGGTGCTACTTCTTTCATTGATTCAATAATGATCTTGTTAATTATTTCCAGATAAAGGTCGATTTCATCATTCGATAAATTTCGATTATTTGGGACCATTTGAGCAACTTCATTCTCAATAATATATTTATTATAATGTTTTGATACTGTTTTTTGGTAACTCCTCCAATTTATACCATTTAACCAAATATTTTCCTTTTCATTATTTCGTAGATTTTGTAGGAATAAAATTTCATTTGAGTTTCTAGTAAAGTTAGTTAAATTTAGTGCAAACAGGATTGCCCTATGATCACTTTCATATCGAATTGTAGATAGTGAATTCCATATTTCTAGTCTGCTATCGTAAACTACTAAATCTAGAAAAAATTTATTCGGGATATAGGTGGGTTTATTAGAATATTTCAAGCTTAATTTATAAAAATTTGAATTATTGTCTAACCATAATCTTAGTGCCGTTCCTCTTGTGTTGCCATTCGTATTGTTCCATGTTGTATGTTTCGCGTTAAAATCTCCCGCTAATATAAAATAATTATTTGGGTTCTGTAAATTTAATTTATCGAAATTTAATTCCCAATCCGTTAAAAATATATTATTTTGACTATTAGGAGAGTAGCACGCCCCTATTATTAATTTGTTTTGTTGGTTATCTAGTTTTAGCTCAATCGTCGTCATCTCTATAGTATTTAATTTGTATTGAAAAAAATTTAGAATTTTAAATTTAAAAGCTTTTTTTATAAGAATTACCGTTCCTCCACCCGCACAATTCTCCTTATTATGATCGCTACGAATAATATTATAACCATTAAATGATATTTTATGTTTCTTATTTAGTTTTGTTTCATTTAACAATACTAAATCAGGGTTATGTAACTTTAAAAAAATTTCGAAATTAAGTCTTCGATTAATAGCTACTATCGAATTAACGTTAATAGCGACAATTTTAAGATTTGTAATTATATTATTAAGTCTAGACATACAAAAGGATATCGAATTAGATAAGAGAATCATTTTTATTCATAATTGTGGTTAAGATTTTCATTATCTTATCCATTTTTTATCATTTTCTATCATATAGTTTTTAAATAATGCTAAATTCATATTGTCTACATTATTGTAAATATTTTTATTATAATTTACGTTAGTTCTATCATCTTTGTTAAGTATGTTACCTTTATTTCCGATAGACGTATGGAACTGATCCGCAAACGATACTCCATTCTGATACAATGAATTAAATTTATAGTTATTAATTTTTTTATTCGCTAATTCTGTCTTTCTGTTCTTAATTTTGTCTATTAAGACTTATATACGGGACATCCTTTATAAGATGCCGGATGACCCTCTTGTTTGTCATTAATACAGAATGTAGTTTCTTTTGCGATCCTTTCCATTTCATCATTCGTTGATGTAGTGTTCCTCTGTGTCAAACATTGTCCTGGAGTGTGTTAATTTTTGCATTTTACACATCAGTATTCCATTCTACAATTTATTGCTACAAGTCCGTAGCGTTGGCAATTGTAACATTTTATTATTGTTTACCGCTGTAGTGATTCCCAAAATATTCGTTGATAATTTATAGTCTTAATTTTGGATAATTCCCTCAAAGAACTGCCTGCTGTTATTTGGATTAAGTAAAATGGTAACTTTTTTATTCTGTTTTGATGCCAATGATTGAATGATGTCACTAACTTATTTAGTACCGTAAATAATTTTTGCTAATTGATTTTACGCATTGACTTGCGTGCGTGAAATAAGCCTTTTCATGGTTTCATTAGAATAGAATACCTATTTATTCAATCGTATCTAGCCGTTCGAAATTAGTGTACGTTTTCAGGCAACTTTTTATATTTCTCGTTACTCTGAAAAAAACCGATAAAAATCGTTCACACCTCGTCTAATGTACTCTACTTGTATAATAAAGCAAATCTAAATTTTAGACACACGGTCGGAGAACGTAGCACTACATTAGATTGTTTTTCGAAACGTAGCCCGAAAATAATCATTATTTTTGTAATAAAATTTAACAATTTCTAAACTGTGTATCTTTTCTTAGTGATTTGTCAACCAATACTACAATACAAATGTCAATTTTGAAGAGAATCTGAAAAATGGCCGCTCTTATGTTTCTAAAATATATAATACTAATTTGATTACCCGTTATAGGTAAGCGTCGAATAAACGCCAAGTTGCTAAACAGACCCTTACAATTTTTACCATGTAAGATTTGTATAGCAAGAATAAACCTTAGAAGCGAATTGTTTTCAAAATTTATTTTCTTCGAAATACCTGATGAACAAATGTTCCTCATATTTTCGGAGTTTTGAAAATAACTGGTGCAAATTTCAGGATATCTCTAACAAATTCAAATAAATCTTATAGTAAAATACTAATACGCTTCATTTACTTAGAATATGCGGTGTTGTACCTCTATGCGTATTTTCACACTATTTAAATTTTGATGTAGACAATAACGTAAACATATGTATGTGAAGATAGCCCAAATTCCATCCCCGAAAAGTGCGATGGCAACACTAATTATTGCTGTCATGACATTTTTTACTCTCAGCCCAAAAAATCTCGACATTTTTACTCTCAGCCCCGAAAATACTTCTATCACGATAGATAAAAACTGTCATGCCAGTTGAAATTTTCGGGGCTGAGAGAAGATATAATAAAGTAAGTATTAAAATATGTTTGTAAAGTAAGCCCAATTTTTATAAGAGTGAGAAGATAGGCCAAATTGGAGTCTAAAAAGAATGCGATGGCAACAAAATTATTGCTAGCAGGACATTTTCTATTGTCAGCCCAAAAAATCACCAAATTTTTACTATCAGCCCCGAAAAATCTTGCTATCACGATAGTTGAGAACTATCATGACAACCGAAATTTTCGGGAATAAGAGTAAAAAATGAAGGGACATATGTGCGGTGCATATCGTTCGATAGGTGACCGTTTACGGAGCACGTACGATTTTTTTTAGAATTTCTCTATGTTTAGGAGTTGAGATATAGTCCATAGAAGACAGAAACTATTAGTTGGCCCAACTAGCGGTGCATATCGTTCGATAGGTGACTGTTTACGGAGCACGTACGATTGTTTTGAGAATTTGTCTATGTCTAGGAGTTGAGATATAGTCCATAGAAGTCAGAAACTATTCGTTGGCCCAACTAGCGGTGCATATCGTTCGATAGGTGACTGTTTACGGAGCACGTACGATTTTTTTTAGAATTTTTCTATGTCTAGGAGTTGAGATATAGTCCATAGAAGTCAGAAACTATTCGTTGGCCCAACTAGCGGTGTATATTTCGTTCGATAGGTGACTGTTTAAGGAGCACGTACGAGTTTTTTAGAATTTTTCTATGTCTAGGAGTTGAGATATAGTCCATAGAAGAGAGAAACTATTAGTTGGCCCAACTAGCGGTGCATATCGTTCGATAGGTGACTGTTTACGGAGCACGTACGATTGTTTTGAGAATTTTTCTATGTCTAGGAGTTGAGATATAGTCCATAGAAGTCAGAAACTATTCGTTGGCCCAACTAGCGGTGCATATCGTTCGATAGGTGACTGTTTACGGAGCACGTACGATTTTTTTTAGAATTTTTCTATGTCTAGGAGTTGAGCTATAGTCCATAGAAGTCAGAAACTATTCGTTGGCCCAACTAGCGGTGTATATCGTTCGATAGGTGACTGTTTACGGAGCACGTACGATTTTTTTGAGAATTTTTCTATGTCTAGGAGTTGAGATATAGTCCATAGAAGTCAGAAACTATTCGTTGACCCAACTAGCGGTGCATATCGTTCGATAGGTGACTGTTTAAGGAGCACGTACGATTTTTTTTTAGAATTTTTCTATGTCTAGGAGTTGAGATATAGTCCATAGACGTCAGAAACTATTCGTTGGCCCAACTAGCGGTACATATCGTTCGATAGGTGACTGTTTAAGGAGCACGTACGATTTTTTTTAGAATTTTTCTATGTCTAGGAGTTGAGATATAGTCCATAGAAGTCAGAAACTATTCGTTGGCCCAACTAGCGGTGCATATCGTTCGATAGGTGACTGTTTAAGGAGCACGTACGATTTTTTTTAGAATTTTTCTATGTCTAGGAGTTGAGATCTAGTCCATAGAAGTCAGAAACTATTCGTTGGCCCAACTAGCGGTGCATATCGTTCGATAGGTGACTGTTTACGGAGCACGTACGATTTTTTTTAGAATTTTTCTATGTCTAGGAGTTGAGATATAGTCCATAGAAGTCAGAAACTATTCGTTGGCCCAACTAGCGGTGCATATCGTTCGATAGGTGACTGTTTAAGGAGCACGTACGATTTTTTTGAGAATTTTTCTATGTCTAGGAGTTGAGATATAGTCCATAGATGTCAGAAACTATTCGTTGGCCCAACTAGCGGTGCATATCGTTCGATAGGTGACTGTTTACGGAGCACGTACGATTTTTTTAGAATTTTTCTATGTCTAGGAGTTGAGATATAGTCCATAGAAGTCAGAAACTATTCGTTGGCCCAACTAGCGGTGCATATCGCTCGATAGGAGACTGTTTAAGGAGCACGTACGTTTTTTTTAGAATTTTTCTATGTCTAGGAGTTGAGATAATGGCAATATAGAATGTCCAAATATGGGCAAAAGTAACAGCAAAATAATCAAAATATTATATAATACGTTTTAAATCAAGTCCAGGTACAGCAAAGGTCGATAGTTTTAAAAAAAACTTTTTATAGAATGAGAAATAAACACGATTCGAAGTTTCAGATAACACAACTGAACAGCACAAAATCTAAAAAAATAATGAAATGAAACACAAAAAAAAATTTCTTTATATACTTAATCCGAAAAATTTTTTTTTTGTTTATATTATTTGCCGATACGGAAAAAAACTATTTTAACTCACGTGAGTATGAGAGTAATATGAATATTATGAATTTATGTATAGAAATTTGTATTAAGTTATGTAACCATAACTTAATTTAATAAATATTCAATTAATTTGTAAAATAAATACCAAATTTAAAATTTAAAATTATTTTTTTAAATAAATAAAACAGTTTAGGCATAATTTTAAAATTATACTGTATAGGTATAACAAAACAATTTAACAATTACCAAACAAGTGTTTATACAAACAAACCAACATAGAAAAAAGTTCATTAAAAATTCAACTAGAGACTTCTAAGTTACTACTACTGCTACTTACACAGTAACCTAAACGATCACCTCTAAAATGATATGCACCGCTAGTTGGGCCAACGGATAGTTCCTGACTTCTATGGACTATATCTCAACTCCTAGACATAGAAAAATTCTAAAAAAAATCGTACGTGCTCCTTAAACAGTCACCTATCGAACGATATGCACCGCTAGTTGGGCCAACGAATAGTTTCTGACTTCTATGGACTATATCTCAACTCCTAGACATAGAAAAATTCTAAAAAAAATCGTACGTGCTCTGTAAACAGTCACCTATCGAACGATATGCACCGCTAGTTGGGCCAACGAATAGTTTCTGACTTCTATGGACTAGATCTCAACTCCTAGACATAGAAAAATTCTAAAAAAAATCGTACGTGCTCCTTAAACAGTCACCTATCGAACGATATACACCGCTAGTTGGGCCAACGAATAGTTTCTGACTTCTATGGACTATATCTCAACTCCTAGACATAGAAAAATTCTCAAAAAAATCGTACGTGCTCCTTAAACAGTCACCTATCGAACGATATGTACCGCTAGTTGGGCCAACGAATAGTTTCTGACTTCTATGGACTATATCTCAACTCCTAGACATAGAAAAATTCTAAAAAAAATCGTACGTGCTCCGTAAACAGTCACCTATCGAACGATATGCACCGCTAGTTGGGCCAACGAATAGTTTCTGACTTCTATGGACTATATCTCAACTCCTAGACATAGAAAAATTCTCAAAAAAATCGTACGTGCTCCGTAAACAGTCACCTATCGAACGATATGCACCGCTAGTTGGGCCAACGAATAGTTTCTGACTTCTATGGACTATATCTCAACTCTAAGACATAGAAAAATTCTCAAAAAAATCGTACGTGCTCCGTAAACAGTCACCTATCGAACGATATGCACCGCTAGTTGGGCCAACGAATAGTTTCTGACATCTATGGACTAGATCTCAACTCCTAGACATAGAAAAATTCTAAAAAAAATCGTACGTGCTCCGTAAACAGTCACCTATCGAACGATATGCACCGCTAGTTGGGCCAACGAATAGTTTCTGACATCTATGGACTAGACCTCAACTCCTAGACATAGAAAAATTCTAAAAAAAATCGTACGTGCTCCTTAAACAGTCACCTATCGAACGATATGTACCGCTAGTTGGGCCAACGAATAGTTTCTGACTTCTATGGACTATATCTCAACTCCTAGACATAGAAAAATTCTCAAAAAAATCGTACGTGCTCCGTAAACAGTCACCTATCGAACGATATGCACCGCTAGTTGGGCCAACGAATAGTTTCTGACTTCTATGGACTATATCTCAACTCCTAGACATAGAAAAATTCTCAAAAAAATCGTACGTGCCCCGTAAACAGTCACCTATCGAACGATATGCACCGCTAGTTGGGCCAACGAATAGTTTCTGACTTCTATGGACTATATCTCAACTCCTAGACATAGACAAATTCTAAAAAAAATCGTACGTGCTCTGTAAACAGTCACCTATCGAACGATATGCACCGATAGTTGGGCCAACGAATAGTTCCTGACTTCTATGGACTATATCTCAACTCCTAGACATAGAAAAATTCTAAAAAAAAATCGTACGTGCTCTGTAAACAGTCACCTATCGAACGATATGCACCGCTAGTTGGGCCAACGAATAGTTTCTGACTTCTGTGGACTATATCTCAATTCCTAGACATAGAAAAATTCTAAAAAAAATCGTACGTGCTCTGTAAACAGTCACCTATCGAACGATATGCACCGCTAGTTGGGCCAACGAATAGTTTCTGACTTCTATGGACTATATCTCAACTCCTAGACATAGAAAAATTCTAAAAAAAATCGTACGTGCTCCTTAAACAGTCACCTATCGAACGATATGCACCGCTAGTTGGGCCAACGAATAGTTTCTGACTTCTATGGACTATATCTCAACTCCTAGACATAGAAAAATTCTAAAAAAACTCGTACGTGCTCTGTAAACAGTCACCTATCGAACGATATGCACCGCTAGTTGGGCCAACGAATAGTTTCTGACTTCTATGGACTATATCTCAACTCCAAGACATAGAAAAATTCTAAAAAAAATCGTACGTGCTCCGTAAACAGTCACCTATCGAACGATATGCACCGCTAGTTGGGCCAACGAATAGTTTCTGACTTCTATGGACTATATCTCAACTCCTAGACATAGAAAAATTCTAAAAAAAATCGTACGTGCTCTGTAAACAGTCACCTATCGAACGATATGCACCGCTAGTTGGGCCAACGAATTGTTTCTGACTTCTATGGACTATATCTCAACTCCTAGACATAGAAAAATTCTAAAAAAATTGTGCGTGCTCCGTAAACAGTCACCTATCGAACGATATGCACCGCTAGTTGGGCCAACGAATAGTTTCTGACTTCTATGGACTAGATCTCAACTCCTAGACATAGAAAAGTTCTAAAAAAAATCGTACGTGCTCCGTAAACAGTCACCTATCGAACGATATGCACCGCTAGTTGGGCCAACGAATAGTTTCTGACTTCTATGGACTATATCTCAACTCCTAGACATAGAAAAATTCTAAAAAAAATCGTACGTGCTCCGTAAACAGTCAGCTATCGAACGATATGCACCGCTAGTTGGCCCAACGAATAGTTTCTGACTTCTGTGGACTATATCTCAACTCCTAGACATGGAAAAATTCTAAAAAAAATCGTACGTGCTCTGTAAACAGTCACCTATCGAACGATATGTACCGCTAGTTGGGCCAACGAATAGTTTCTGACTTCTATGGACTATATCTCAACTCCTAGACATAGAAAAATTCTAAAAAAAATTGTACGTGCTCCGTAAACAGTCACCTATCGAACGATATGCACCGCTAGTTGGGCCAACGAATAGTTTCTGACTTCTATGGACTATATCTCAACTCCTAGACATAGAAAAATTCTCAAAAAAATCGTACGTGCTCCGTAAACAGTCACCTATCGAACGATATGCACCGCTAGTTGGGCCAACGAATAGTTTCTGACTTCTGTGGACTATATCTCAACTCCTAGACATAGAAAAATTCTAAAAAAAATTGTACGTGCTCCGTAAACAGTCACCTATCGAACGATATGTACCGCTAGTTGGGCCAACGAATAGTTTCTGACTTCTATGGACTATAACTCAACTCCTAGACATAGAAAAATTCTAAAAAAAATTGTACGTGCTCCGTAAACAGTCACCTATCGAACGATATGCACCGCTAGTTGAGCCAACGAATAGTTTCTGACTTCTATGGACTATATCTCAAAATTACATTAAATCTTCCTCCATCGACATACATACGTCTGTAGTTAGGTCAACGAATACTTGCTGAGTTTTAGCTGAGCTTTTGCACTCTTTCTGCTTGCTAGGAACCATATTTCTGCTTAACTTCTTCTAATATATTTTTTTAACCGACAAGGTATTTTCGGGGCTGTCCTTTATACGTTATATTGGTGCTAGTAAAATACTTATCTTGATTTGACGATTTTCGCTGTCAGTATATATTTTGGAGAGTAGAATTTTTTTATTTTTTTATTTAGACGTTGTAGAAACGTTCTGTTTTTTTTCTTATACTCATAATATTTTTATTTATTATTTAGCTATTATTCGAAAATTTTTATACTCTAATTTAGATTTATTACAATAATTGTGAATTAAATGTCGCGATAGTATAGATAAACTTGTATAGTATTGCCATAACCAACATTTTCGATTTTCGGGGATAGAAATTTGGGCTATCTTCACAAAGGTCGTAAACATGACCATAAAATTGAATCAAATCATTTATGTTGAACCTTTCATAGAACGCGCATTAAACTTTCACAGAACTTGTTCTGTTTGAGATTACGAAAATCACGCTTACCTGTAGAAATTGATGATGATTCGTTTTAGTTCCAGTTGGAAATGTACTCCAACGTTCTGATATAAATAATTTAATTTAATTTTTTGGTGATTTTGCGAGGAAATAGAACGTCTGCCAAATATAATATGCGTTATGTACAGTTGAGCTGAGTTCAATATATTGGGCGAATGGAAGTACTCTAATTTGTTTCTTTTTGAAATCTTATATAAGCACAAATTTTCTCTTAACTTTTGAAATGATTAGACTCCTGCGTTTTATAAATCTGAAATGTAAACATTCGATATGATTATGCTAATCTTACGGAGTGTATCAAATTATTATTCCCGTTTGCACACTAGAAAAAAAACTTATTTTTCAACTTAAATAAAAAGTGAGAATATCGTTTTCTATAAGTGATAATTTTTATTTATTTTTATTTTGTATTTTGGACTATCGTTTGGACTCCTATCGTTTAATAATTGTGGATTGTTCCTGTGCTGATAAATCTTATACTCCTCTATTCTATTCATTTATTCTCCTTTTTTCATTTTTTTTCATTCCGTGTAGGATTTCTAACGTTTGTAGCAAATTTTATTCAATCTTATCTCTTAGCTCAATTTGTGACTTAAATTATAATATTTGGCTAATACTTTTGCTGAGAATATCTGTTTCTTTAAAAGAAACTCTTTTTTCGTTAAAAGAAATATCTTTTGCTTTTCCTTCGTTCTTACTTTTTATTTGAATTTGAAATTAAATCTCGTGATAAAAGTGCGCAACAAAATAATGTAAAATAATAGAGCTAAGTTGTTTGACTGATGCGAACTGCGGTTTCATTTCACAGATTCTCGTTTTGATTTGTAAAGCTTCAAACAAGAGAAAAATTGCCTGTAAATATTAGATTCAACTCCTTTTGTCCATCAGTAAACTTAAATGTTTCGTTTTCGCCTTGATAATAAATAATTAGCTCACACCGCTCAGAAAATCAATGTGGGGAGGGTTTATTGCACATATGCATCGTAATTTAATAAGTATCTAATAATGACCGTATACCAATTTAAAACAATCAGAATTTTATTCCAGGAATTTCATTTTTCTGAATTTTGGTAAATTTTCCGAGTAACAACCGAAAATTTTCTGTTTAAAATAATCGGTTGGTAATCAATTTTTCCCAGTGTTATGCGAGTATATATTACGGTTAATTCTGTTTGAAATTGTATTCTGATTCAAATTTAATAAACAAATTTAGAAAAACATATACGACGAAAACTTAACCATGGAAGATATCTCCACTGCCAAAGTGAACAATGTAGACGTGGTAACCGATAATATGTGGATTGTTTGTAACACTTTATTATTAAGAAAATCGAAAGCATATTTTTATGTCATATTTTGCTAGGATCCTGGGTAGGGTTCAACGGATACTCGTATTAAAATTGATCATGTAAACTTAGAAATAAGGTGGCCAAATCCCTGAATGCGATGTAGAGCTAGCAAAATAAATAAAAATGTTCATCAAAATTAACGTCTTTAACGGTATTCACGTTTACACTATGCATTGCCGTATACCTGATGTTTGAAACCATCGCAACTATGTTACGGAATCAGCAACATAACATATAAAACATTAACAAGCGAATTTCACCGCGATCTAAAACATATAAAATCATTCTGTAGTATATCATGTAGTATATCATAGTACAATTGTAAGCCGTTCAATCTTTTAGTAATTTTTTTGTTAAAAATTATCTTACAATCTATTTAGTTTGCTAAAAAAATGTACTAACGAAAGTTAATTATCGTTATTATGATCATTATCAAAACAAACAACTCACGGTTACGTTGAAAATATAAATGTTTCTTACCGTTGTTTTAACTAACTTAATACACCAACTAGTGTATTAACAACACGGCCTGTGTCGTACGGTAGTACGTTGTGCTTATGTGCAAAATTGAATATTGATAACATACACAGACATCATTAAGCTAATATTTTTACGAATAACAACTTCATTCGTTGGTTTGTATTGCAGAGACTGTTTTCTCTATCAGTTTGTCTCGTCACAAATTTTCTATATAATTTTGATGTATTGGTTCTTATCGGATGATGATAATATCTCTCTTTTAAATTCAACTCATTTATTACTGTACGATCAGTAACAACATTTTGTAATTACTAGTTGTGTAATATTCTTGAATAATTTCTATTGGAATAAATTTAAGTGCGACGTTTGTAATTTTATCGATACCTGATGATGTTTTTTTATTAAGACATTTAAATATCTCTTCTTTATATTCTATATCTATGACACCTAAATTTTCCGCATTTGCCAGAAAATCGTCGCTGAATATCACTTTGTGGGTGTGTAAGTTTTCTCATCGCTCTGAATTTTTGAGTAGTAGCTTCAATTTCTTTTTCGAATGATGGAGTTAGTATTATTTTTGATTCACTTTCATTGAATGCTCCGATTATTTTTAGTTTGTCGTGTTCGTCGACACTATTATCCAAATTAATATTTCCTATTTCTGTATTTCTCATTGACTTCACACTAAATTTGTCCACCATCAGATCGGCAATTTCTATTTGATCCTTTGGTCTAAATAACGTGTTAATTTTTTTAAATATATTTCTATTTCCGTCATTTATCTTAATTTTTTCAATTTTTCTTTTCCAGTATTTATTCACTTGTAGTTTAATATTTTGCATTATTAATATTTTAATATTTTTTATTACTGATTTTAGTTGGTTTAGTTTTTGTACAATTGTTGGGTTGCTTAAATCATAAAAATGTTGCCGTTTTATAGTTTTAATTTTAGTGATGTACTGGCTTTTGGTTTTGTATAATTTCATAATCATATTTGTTTTAAAGTTTTCTGTCCTTTGGTTTCTGGTGTTGATGATTCTATGGCTCCCAAATTAAATGATTTATTTGCTTACGGTGATTGCATATTTCAATGTTTGATAAATTCTTATTGTTTGGGACTATCTTTGGTTCATTGTTCTGAGTTAAATGGTTGCAATAGCTTAATATCATTTGTTTTTGGTACTTTGGCCAATTAATGTTATTTATAGAATTATTTCTAATACCATTATTACTTGCATTATTATTGGCAATAATATTGGCCATGACATTGGCAAATCACCATTGTATAGCCCTATGATCACTCTCGCATCACGCATCGAAGAGTGGTTATTGTATTTGAAATTTTTAGTCTACTATCGTGAAGAATTATATTTAAATATGACGCACTTGGAATGTATGTTGGTTTTGCCGAATATTTTAACTGCATTTTATAGAAGTTTTCCATTCAGATCTAACCATTGTTTAAGCATAGTCCCGGTCTCTACTTCCTCTTACGCGATCTGCATATGTTATCCCTTCTTTCCTTATTTATTTAAATAGGTTTCTATTGTTATGTTAGTGGTTATTATTGCTTCTCTCTATTAGTTTGTTTTTCTTTAAATTTAGGTTTTGTATCAACGACTTGTATATTGGGCAGTCCTTGTTTGATGCTGGTTGCTCCTTGTTTTACAATTAATACAGAACGTCCTCACCCATTTCCGTTGCGTGATCACCAACGTAATTTGTGTAATTTAAAGTTGCACATTGTCCTGGTGTGTGTTTATTACTGCATTTAACATATCTCTACTCAAATATACAGTTCGCTGCTACGTGGTGATATCGTTGACAATTATGAAATAGCATTAATTTTTGGCGTATCATTGGATACCAGAATATTCGTTGATAAATTATATTTCGAATTTTAGCGAATTCTGTTAATTGATTATCTGGTGTTATATGAACAATATATATAGGTACATTTTTTTCTGTCGTTTCGAACTAGGTGTGACTTATAAATAAATGCATCAAATCAACAGATTTACAAAGATTCTATCCGTTGAAGAAATCGTGTCGTCAGTTCCTTTCCTGCTTTGATATACGAGTACTACAATATTTGGTGATTTATGGATTCGATTTATTTTATTTTGATTTAATTTGTTTTAAGAGAACCAAGTTAATTTAGTTAATACTAATAATAACATTACATTTATTTTATTCAACTATAATTTAACTCATAATAATGACGTTTTATATCAGGAAATTTACTGCATACATTTTTAATTATAATTATAAATAGTTTTTAAAGATGCTGATTGCTGAATATTTATATCCAAAAAAATCAAAAATTCTTGTGCTAACCGCCTTACATTATAATTTCAACTAACTATTGACTACTATATGACCGAATTGACCCGGTTACAGACACCTAGTAACCGGGTCAATTCGGTCATATTTAACATGCCTATCATATCCTTCATTTTGTTAAATGTAATAAAGGTGTATGGCGGGCTGTGGTGTTGCGTAATGGAACGCAACCCATTTTTAGTTATAGTTTTAGCCACTACTGGCGTTATCTATGAATATGTATAAAAAGAGTTAGAGTTTTTTAGTTAGAAAAAAACAAGAATATGTACAAGGTGAATAAACATATTATAATTAATAAATGAAGTCGATACAATTTATAAACACGAGTATTTAATTATTTATGGATACACTACATTGGCGACGAGGATTTATTTTATTTTTGTTTGTTAATGGTGTATGTAAAGAATAAAATATATAAAAAAAAGAAAAAGTTAATTACGTATACAGTAAAAGTTCAAGATGGCTGCTACATCCACAGTGTTGACTATTCCACAATTTAATTATCCGGAAGACGAATGGATGGTATACAAATCTCGTTTCGAAAATTTTTGTGCGAGAGGGAAGATTGACGGTGAAGATGATAAAAAGGCATCATTACTGGATAGCATTGGCGGATCCACATACAAAATATTGTATGGGTTGTGCCAACCGAACGAACCAAACGCGAAAACCTACGATGAGTTGTGCGAGTTAATGTCTGCATATTTTTCGCCGCCAACAATTTTGTACGAACAGAGACAAAAATTTTATCGTACAAAGCGCGAAAAAGACGAAAACGTACAGCAATGGGGTTTAAGATTAAAAGTTTTGGCGTCCAAATGCAAATTTGGAAACGGACGGCGGCACGTTTACGAAACTTTGCGATGAAGACGAAATCACGTTCGAGAAAGCTACGGAGATTGCGCAAAAACACGAATTACGAAAGAAGAATTACGAACATGAGCCGGAGATTTGTTACGTTAGACAACAAGTGTTACCATACAGAAATCAACAGGGACGTTATAATACAAGTGTCAAAGCAGCTAAACAAATGAATTCAACGCCGTTAAACAAAAATACAAGACGGAAGTGTAAACATTGCGGTTATTCAAATCATTCGGATGTCGAGTGCCGTTACAAAAATTTCATCTGCAACAGATGTAACATTAACGGACATGGATTGATTTAGATTAATCAAAAAAATCGCTACATGGAGTACGCATATTGGAAATTTCACGATGAACAGGCTCCCATTTGGCGTTAAGTCAGCAACGGGAATTTTTCAAAGAGAAATCGAGAAAGTCTTATTTGGTATACCAGGCGTTATAAATTTTTTAGACGACATAATAATAGCAGCACCATCATTTGAACAGCATAACGAAAGGCTGCATGCAGTGTTCGACAGATTACGAACAAATGGATTAAGGCTAAATAAAAGTAAATGCAGTTTTGCAAAAGATAAAGTGGAGTTTTTGGGACACAATATATCTGCTAACGGGCTGTCAAAGTTAAACAGAAACGACGCTATTTTAAAGGCACCGCCACCGACGAACGTTTCTGAGCTTCGTTCTTTTTGTGGGCTAGTGAATTATTTTGGGAAATTTATCCCTAATTTGGGGGCAAAAATGTATCCCTTATATCAATTGCTAAAAAAAGGCACGGAATTCTGTTGGAATGACGAATGTAAAACTACATTTGAGAATATAAAAAAAGAGATAGTATCGGACACAGTATTAACGCATTATGAACCGAATTTACCGCTGAATTTAACCTGTGATGCCTCGAAAGGGGGAATAGGTGCAGTGATTTCTCACATATTTCCAGACGGAACGGAAAGGCCAATCGAATTTGCATCACGGGTACTTTCGCCAGCGGAACAAGGATACGGGATGGTACAGAAAGAAGCATTGGCAATTATTTACGGAACAAAAAAATTTTTCCAATACTTGATTGGCAGACATTTTACATTGGTAACGGATCATCGACCGCTACTAGGCATTTTTGGGGGAAAAAAAGGGTTGCCACAGATGTCAACAAGTAGATTACAACGGTGGGCAGTGCACCTGCAATCATTCAATTATACTATTAAGTACGTCGAATCGAATAGAAACTGTGCAGATATGTGTTCAAGACTACCAGAGGCTGATGAACAGGCGGAAGATTTGGACGAGGGTGAGTCCTACCTGTACTTCATAAGCGCCAATGGCGAATTGCCCATTAATTGCGCAAAGATCGAAGCTGAAACAACGAACGACGATACAATGTTGGCGGTCCTTGAAGCAGTACGTGAAAACGATTTTACAAAGTTAACAGACGGCAAATTCAAAGCTTTTATTAAACTTAAAGACGAGATGGTGGCGGAGAATAATATATTGATGTGGGGCTATAGAGTCGTGATTCCGGAAAATTTGAGGAGTGAAATATTAGAAGAAGTCCACAGTTCACACATGGGCATCGTCAAAACCAAGGCATTAATAAGATCATATATTTGGTGGCCGGGAATAGACGATGACATAGAACGTGTTATAAAGTCATGCGAGTCGTGCTTGTCGGTGTTACCAAATCCTCCAACGGTGCCAGATATGACTTGGGAAATACCCGATCGCCCATGGAGCCGCGTGCACATCGATTATGCAGGGCCGTTGTTTGGTAAATACCTATTAATTATGGTCGATGCTCGCTCAAAGTGGACCGAAGTATTTATAACGAACAACGCAACAACCGATTTTACGGTAGAAAAACTGATCGAACTCTTTGCGCGATTTGGGTTACCGGATCACATTGTATCTGACAATGGATCTCAATTTACCTCGGATGTTTTCAAAAGATTTGTAAGAAGCTGCCATATGAAGCACACCATGACTCCTCCGGGCTACCCAGCGACTAATGGTGCGGCCGAGAACTCCGTAAAAACCATAAAGAAGGCAGTGAAGACGGGAAAGAGAAAGAACATGAAGGAAAGCATGCAAGTAATCATACACAGGTTTTTGTTAGATTATCGAATCACACAACATTCGACCACGGGTATATCTCCCGCAGCAATTATGCTCGGGTACACGCCAAGGATTAAATTGGACCTTTTACGACCAAAGAAGCAAATGGAGAAAAACGAAGCACATTTTGTCACACCAAAACGTACGTTTTCGGTAAACCAACCAGTAATTATCAGAAGTTACAAGAATCCGAACGCGTACGAGTGGGTGAACGCAATTGTAATAAAGATTTTAGGCCCACTGTGTTACATTTGTAAATTAGAGTCTGGGCGAACCATTAAACGACACGTGAATCAAATGCGCCCAAGATTGGAACCCAATACACTATCACTTAAAAGGGTGGTCGTAGAACCACAGGGTCCTCTCAACACAGTGGAAAGAAACGTAGTAATAATAAGAACCAATAATACTGAGAATATTAATAATAGTCTTCCTTTTAATTTAAGGGATAGGAAAACTATTCAAAAACCTTCTCGATATAATTAAGAATAGATTTAGTTATAATGTAAACTTAGGGTGACGATTGTGGTGTTGCGTAATGGAACGCAACCCATTTTTAGTTATAGTTTTAGCCACTACTGGCGTTATCTATGAATATGTATAAAAAGAGTTAGAGTTTTTTAGTTAGAAAAAAACAAGAATATGTACAAGGAGAATAAACATATTATAATTAATAAATGAAGTCGATACAATTTATAAACACGAGTATTTAATTATTTATGGATACACTACGAGTCTCGCTAAATTGTCGGGTCATACATTTCAATCAATCAACCAATCAAGATGTTTTCTTATATTTGTTTTGATTTTTTATTGTTGTAAATAAATCCTGTTGTATATAATTATTATCACTGGCCTGATTTTGTTTTTACTAAATATTACTATTTTTAATTTGCATAATATTATTATCACTATTTCTTAAATTCGCTGGTATTAGTTAGTGTTGGTATAATTTTCGTCGCATGTCAAAGGTTTCTAATCTCTTACTGGATCTGGCCATATTTGTATTATTTATTTGTGTATATAACTGTTCCAACATTTCTTCGAGTTGTTGAATTTTGGCTTTATTTTTCTATTTCCGATTAATAGGGCATTTTCACACTTTTTTCGATTTGTAGTTGCTTGTTTACTTTCCATTTTAGCTACTGCTTTTGATGGTTCCTCATTAGATTCATCCATTTCGCTGGAAACCAATTCTATTTCAGATTCGGATGATCTCATATTTATATCATTTATTGACACGTTTTGGATACTAATTTTTTATACATTTACATATTTGTTTCCGACATGTTTTTGTGAGTAACTAAATATTTCCACTACTACTGTATTTATAATTTGTTTTATTTGTTTTTTCATCAAATTAATTTTTCACTGACTTTTTAATTTATTATTTGAGTAAAATTTCACTAAAAACAAATTTTATTTAATTATAGGTTGACGAGCGACACAAAACACGTCTACAGCGTCTCGTTGTCAAAATGCTTTATCCTGGAAACCAAATCATCTTTCAGCATTATTACACTTTATGTGTTATAGGAGATTTCGATGGTGAGTCATTTCGTTTTCTTCTCTCTTCAATCTTTTATATTATTTTGTATGATAATTAATGATTTCGCTGAGTTGAATTAATTTATTTAAGTTTTGCTATGGTTTGGGACTTGTTTTAGTTCTGGTGGAAATTATTATCACTTCTTTGATTTGTTTAGTAGTTCTTTATTAGCACATTATTCTTTAACAAATCATTTTCTTTCCAAGTTTGTTATTATCATTAAATGAATTACGTTTATTCGCGTTGCAGGTACTCACATCCATTATTATCCGTAACACTTACTCACCGGTTCGAATAGAATCATTATTTTTGTAATAAATTTTAACAGTTTCTAAACTGTGTATCTTTTCTTAGTGATTAGCCAACTAATACTACAATACAAATGTCAATTTTGAAGAGAATCTGAAAAAATGGCCGCTCTTATGTTTCTAAAATATATAATACTAATTTGATCATCCGTTATATGTAAGCCCTCGAATAAACGCGAAGTTGCTAAACAGACCCTTAAAATTTTTACCATGTAAGATTTGTATAGCAAGAATAAACCTTAGAGGCGATTTGTTTTCAAAATTTATTTTCTTCGAAATACCTGATGAACAAATGTTCCTCATATTTTCGGAGTTTTCAAAATAACTGGTGCAAGGATATCTCTAACAAATTCAAATAAATCTTATAGTAAAATACTAATTCGCTTCATTTACTTAGAATATACGGTGTTGTACCTCTATCCGTATTTTCACACTATTTAAATTTTGATGTAGACAATAACGTAAACATGACCATAAAATTGAATCAAATCATTTATGTTGAACCTTACATAGAACGTGCATTAAACTTTCACAGAACTTGTTCTGTTTAAAATTACGAAAATCACGTTTACCTGTAGAAATTGATGATGATTCGTTTTAGTTCCAGTTGGAAATGTACTCCATTTTTTCTTTTGAAATCTTATATAAGCACAAATTTTCTCTTAACTTTTGAAATGATTAGACTCCTGCGTTTTATAAATCTGAAATGTAAACATTCGATATGATTATGCTAATCCTATGGAGTGTATCAAATTATTATTCCCGTTTGCACACTAGAAAAAAAAAACTTATTTTCCAACTTAAATAAAAAGTGAGAATATCGTTTTCTATAAGTGATAATTTTTATTTTGTATTTTGAACTAGTTTCGAGAGTTCTTTCTACGTCAGCTATTTTCTCTATTTTAATTTCTGGTTCATAAATATTCCTTTATATATTCGTAAATTTCGTTGTACGACATCCTATCGTTTAATAATTGTGGATTGTTCCTGTGTTGATAAATCTTATACTCCTCTATTCTATTCATTTATTCGCCTTTTTTCATTCCGTGTAGGATTTCTAACGTTTGTAGCAAATTTTATTCAATCTTATCTCTTAGCTCTTTTTGTGACTTAAATTATAATATTTGGCTAATACTTTTGCTGATTCGCCTGATCACGAGATTTAATTTCAAATTTAAATAAAAAGTGAGAATATCTGTTTCTTTAAAAGAAAATCTTTTTTCGTTAAAAGAAATATCTTTTGCTTTCCCTTGATTCCCACTTTTTATTTGAATTTGAAATTAAATCTCGTGATAAAAGTGCGCAACAAAATAATGTAAAATAATAGAGCTAAGTTGTTTGACTGATGCGAACTGCGGTTTCATTTCACAGATTCTCGTTTTGATTTGTAAAGCTTCAAACAAGAGAAAAATTGCTTGTAAATATTAGATTCAACTCCTTTTGTCCATCAGTAAACTTAAATGTTTCGTTTTCGTCTTGATGATAAATAATTAGCTCACACCGCTCAGAAAATCAATGTGGGGAGGGTTTATTGCACATATGCATCGTAATTTAATAAGTATCTAATAATGACCGTATACCAATTTAAAACAATCAGAATTTTATTCCAGGAATTTCATTTTTCTGAATTTTGATAAATTTTCCGAGTAACAACCGAAAACTTTTTCTGTTTAAAATAATCGGTTGGTAATCAATTTTTCCCATTGTTATACGAGTATATATTACGGTTAATTCTGTTTGAAATTGTATTCTGATTCAAGTTTAATAAACATATTTAGAAAAACATATACGACGAAAACGTAACCATGGACGATACCTCTATTGCCAAAGTGAACAATGTAGACGTGGTAACCGATAATATGTGGGTTGTTTGTAACACTTTATTATTAAGAAAATCGAAAGCATATTTTTATGTCATATTTTGCTAGGATCCTGGCTAGGGTTCAACGGATACTCGTATTAAAATTGATCATGTAAACTTAGAAATAAGGTGGCCAAATCGCTGAATGCGATATAGAGCTAGCAAATTAAATAAAAATGTTCATCAAAATTAACATCTTAAACGGTATTCACGTTTACACTATGCATTGTCACTATGCATTAACAAGAGAATTTCGCCGCGACCTAAAACATATAAAATCATTCTGTAGTATATCATGGTCACAATTGTAAGCCGTTAAATCGTTTAGTAATTTTTTTGTTGAAAATTATCTTACAATCTATTTAGTTTGCTAAAAAAATGTACTAACGAAAGTTAATTATCGTTGTTATGATCATTATCGAAACAAACAACTCACGGTTACGTTGAAAATATAAATGTTTCTTACCGTTGTTTTAACTAACTTAATACACCAACTAGTGTATTAAAATCACGGCCTATGTCGTACGGTAGTACGTTGTGCTTATGTGCAAAATTGAATATTGATAACATACACAGACATCATTAAGTTAATATTTTTACGAATAGCAACTTCATTCGTTGGTTTGTATTGTAGAGACTGTTTTCTCTATCAGTTTGTCTCGTCACAAATTTTCTATATAATTTTGATGTATTGGTTCTTATCGGATGATGATAATATCTCTCTTTTAAATTCAACTCATTTATTACTGTTTACGATCAGTAACAACATTTTGTAATTACTTATTGTGTTAGTTTGTGCAAATCTTTTGGGAGTGATACACCAGGTAACTGGTAGTAATTCGAGTGAATTTAAAATAGAAACTTTAATTTTATACAACTTTTTCGGTTGAAAATTTGTCATCATACTAAATTGATCTCGTTTGTGTAGTGTTGTTCGCCAGTGGACATAATATTGTGCGATTTGGATAAATTTATTTTTATTTTCTCCTGGTTTTAATTAATTTTAAGTTTAGTTTAGTATCTAGTTAGTTTCGTGAATAATATGGGGCTGGTGAAATATGCTCATTAAAAATATTAAACTGATAACAATTTGTTAAAACAGCACTGCCGTTGTAGCAGCGTAAAGATACTGTGCTTAGCAATTAAGTCATCTTTCAGCATTATAACACATTATATGTTGTGTGAGATTTCAATGGTGAGTCATTTCGTTTTAAAACATTTTTTTTATTATAATCATTATCGAAATAAACAACTCACGGTTACGTTCAAAATATAAATGCTTCTTACCGTTATTTTAACTAACACACCAACCAGTGTATGCATTAATAACATAGTCTGTGTCGTGCGGTAGTGCGTTGGGTTTGTGTGTAAAATTGAATATTGGTTGATTATTGATATGACGCTCTTTTAACATCTATTAAGGTGGCTCCTGTAACTTATTTATTGTTAAAATCTTTTATAATATCGGATGTTAATTTGTTTATTGCGCGGATCGTCGAATGTCCTTGTCGAGAGAAAAATTTGTATATGATTGTATATGATTATTTCAAATATTTTACTAATATTTACTAATAAGTTTATTGGCATATAGTTTTCACATTCGTTTGGATTTTTTTTCTGTTTCATAATTAGTATAATTTTAGCTATTTTCCAAGCACTAGGAATGTAAAGGTTTTTTATTATGTTGTTAACTATTGTACAATATTCTTGAATAATTTCCATTGGAATACATTTAAGAGCGACGTTTGTAATTTTATCGATACCTGATGATGTTTTTTTATTAAGACATTTAAATATTTCTGAATTTTTGAGTAGTAGCTTCAATTTCTTTTTCGAATGATGGAGTTAGTATTATTTTTGATTCACTTTCATTGAATGCTCCGATTATTTTTAGTTTGTCGTGTTCGTCGACACTATTATCCAAATTAATATTTCCTATTTCTGTATTTCTCATTGACTTCACACTAAATTTGTCCACCATCAGATCGGCAATTTCTATTTGCTCTTTTGGTCTAAATAACGTGTTAATTTTTTTAAATATATTTCTATTTCCGTCATTTATCTTAATTTTTTCAATTTTCTTTTCCAGTATTTATTCACTTGTAGTTTAATATTTTGCATTATTAATATTTTAATATTTTTTATTAATGATTTTAGTTGGTTTAGTTTTTGTACAATTGTTGGGTTGCTTAAATCATAAAAATGTTGCCGTTTTATAGTTTTAATTTTAGTGATGTACTGGCTTTTGGTTTTGTATAATTTCATAATCATATTTGTTTTAAAGTTTTCTGTCCTTTGGTTTCTGAGGTTGATGTTTCTATAGCTTCCAAATTAAATGATTTAGTTGCTTACGGTGATTGCCTATTTCAATGTTTGATAAATTCTTATTGTTTGGGACTATCTTTGGTTCATTGTTCTGAGTTAAATGGTTGTAATAGCTTAATATCATTTGTTTTTGGTACTTTGGCCAATTAATGTCGTAAATATATAGAATTATTTCTAATATCATTTTTACTTGCATTATTATTTATATCAGAAATGCTATGTCGTTTGCCATGCCATTGGCAAATCACCATTGCATATCCCTATAGAGATCACTCTCGCATCACGCATCGAAGAGTGGTTATTGTATTTGAAATTTTTAGTCTACTATCGTGAAGAACTATATCTAAGTATGACACACTTGGTAATATATGTTGGTTTTGCCGAATATTTTAACTGCATTTTATAGAAGTTTGCATTCAGATCTAACCATTGTTTAAGCATAGTCCCGGTCTCTACTTCGTCTTAACGCAATCTGCATATGTTATCCCTTCTTTCCTTATTGATTTAAATAGGTTTCTATTGTTATGTTAGTGGTTATTATTGCTTCTCTCTATTAGTTTGTTTTTCTTTAAATTTAGGTTTTGTGTCAACGACTTGTATATTGGGCGGTCCTTGTTTGATGCTGGTTGCTCCTTGTTTTACAATTAAAATAGAATGTATTTTCCGCACCCATTTCCGTTGTGTGATCACCAACAAAATTTGTGTGATTTAAAGTTGCTCATTGTCCTGTTGTGTGTTTATTACTGCATTTAACATATCTCTACTGAAATATGCAGTTCGCTGCTACGTGGCGATATCGTTGACAATTATGAAATAGAATTAATTTTTGGCGTATCATTGGATACCAGCATATTCGTTGATAAATTATATTTTGAATTTTAGCGAATTCTGTTAATTGATTATCTGGTGTTATATGAACAATATATATAGGTACATTTTTTCTGTCGTTTCGAACTAGGTGTGACTTATAAATAAATGCATCAAACCAACAGATTTACAAAGATTCTATCCGTTGAAGAAATCGTGTCGTGAGTTCCTTTCCTGCTTTGATATACGAGTACTACAATATTTGGTGATTTTTATGGATTCGATTTATTTTATTTTGATTTAATTTGTTTTAAGAGAACCAAGTTAATTTAGTTAATACTAATAATAACATTACATTTATTTTATTCAACTACAATTTAACTCATAATAATGACGTTTTATATCAGGAAATTTACTGCAACTTAATTAATTAAACATTTTTAATTATAATTATAAATTGTTTTTAAAGATGCTGATTGCCGAATATTTATATACAAAAAAATCAAAAATTCTTGTGCTAACCGCCTTACATTATAATTTCAACTAACTATTGACTACTTAGGTGTCTGTAACCGGGTCAATTCGGTCATATTTAACATGCCTATCATATCCTTCATCTTGTTAAATGTAATAAAGGTGTATGGTGGGCCCAGCGTCATCCAGGAGTCTCGCTAAATTGTCGGGTCATACATTTCAATCAATCAACCAATCAAGATGTTTTCTTATATTTGTTTTGATTTTTTTATTGTTGTAAATAAATCCTGTTGTATATAATTATTATCACTGGCCTTATTTGGTTTTTACTAAATATTACTATTTTTAATTTGCATAATATTATTATCACTATTTCTTAAATTCGCTGGTATTAGTTAGTGTTGGTATAATTTTCGTCGCATGTCAAAGGTTTCTAATCTCTTACTGGATCTGGCCATATTTGTATTATTTTTTTGTGTATAAACTGTTCCAACATTTCTTCGAGTTGTTGAATTTTGCCTTTATTTTTCTATTTTCGATTAATAGGGCATTTTCACACTTTTTTCGTTTTGTAGTTGCTTGTTTACTTTCCATTTTAGCTACTGCTTTTGGTGGTTCCTCATTAGATTCATCCATTTTGCTGGAAACCAATTCTATTTCAGATTCGGATGATCCCATATTTATATCATTTATTGAAACGTTTTGGATACTAATTTTTTTATACATTTACATATTTGTTTCCGACATGTTTTTGTGAGTAACTAAATATTTCCACTACTACTGTATTTATAATTTGTTTTATTTGTTTTTTCATCAAATTAATTTTTCACTGACTTTTTAATTTATTATTTGAGTAAAATTTCACTAAAAACAAATTTTATTTAATTATAGGTTGACGAGTGACACAAAACACGTCTACAGCGTCTCGTTGTCAAAATTCCTTTTCCTGGAAACCAAATCATCTTTCAGCATTATTACACTTTATGTGTTGTGGGAGATTTCGATGGTGAGTCATTTCGTTTTCTTCTCTCTTCAATCTTTTATATTATTTTGTATGATAATTAATGATTTCGCTGAGTTGAATCAATTTATTTAAGTTTTGCTATGGTTTGAGACTTGTTTTAGTTCTGGTGGAAATTATTATCACTTCTTTGATTTGTTTAGTAGTTCTTTATTAGCACATTATTCTTTAACAAATCATTTTCTTTCCAAGTTTGTTATTATCACCGGACAAGTGGTACAGTGGTTAAAGCTTCGGCACTTGGACCGGGAGGTGCTGGGATTCGAATCCCATCAGAGGCTAGATGCAAATCGAATTTTCATCATCGATTACGATCGGTGATGCTAGTAAATACAACTAAGACCCTCTGATGGAGTGCAGAATCCCGTGTCACGCGCCGACCCACCTTCCATGTCAATGTACAGGTTGACATGGAGCTTGCAATGTGCAGGTGGGTATACTGTAGTTGTGTGAGTAGGTGAAGTAGGTGGGTTATTAATGTGGAGTGAATGAGTGGTATCACAATGGTTTAGGCCCAAATGTGCAGTTAGCAACCACTGAAACCTAACCTAACCTTGTTATTATCATTAAATGAATTACGTTTATTTGCGTTGCAGGTACTCACATCCATTATTATCCGTAACACTTACTCACCGGTTCGAATATAATCATTATTTTTGTAATAAATTTTAACAATTTCTAAACTGTGTATCTTTTCTTAGTGATTAGCCAACTAATACTACAATACAAATGTCAATTTTGAAGAGAATCTGAAAAAATGGCCGCTCTTATGTTTCTAAAATATATAATACTAATTTGATCATCCGTTATATGTAAGCCCTCGAATAAACGCGAAGTTGCTAAACAGACCCTTAAAATTTTTACCATGTAAGATTTGTATAGCAAGAATAAACCTTAGAGGCGATTTGTTTTCAAAACTTATTTTCTTCGAAATACCTGATGAACAAATGTTCCTCATATTTTCGGAGTTTTCAAAATAACTGTTGCAAGGATATCTCTAACAAATTCAAATAAATCTTATAGTAAAATACTAAATCGCTTCATTTACTTAAAATATGCGGTGCTGTACCTCTATGCGTATTTTCACACTATTTAAATTTTGATGTAGGCAATAACGTAAACATGACCATATAATTGAATCAAATCATTTTTGTTGAACCTTTCATAGAACGCGCATTAAACTTTCACAGAACTTGTTCTGTTTAAAATTACGAAAATCACGCTTACCTGTAGAAATTGATGATGATTCGTTTTAGTTCCAGTTGGAAATGTACTCCAACGTTCTGATATAAATAATTTAATTTAATTTTTTGGTGATTTTGCGAGGAAATAGAACGTCTGCCAAATATAATATGCGTTATGTACAGTTGAGCTGAGTTCAATATATTGGGCGAATGGAAGTACTCTAATTTGTTTCTTTTTGAAATCTTATATAAGCACAAATTTTCTCTTAACTTTTGAAATGATTAGACTCCTGCGTTTTATAAATCTGAAATGTAAACATTCGATATGATTATGCTAATCTTACGGAGTGTATCAAATTATTATTCCCGTTTGCACACTAGAAAAAAAACTTATTTTTCAACTTAAATAAAAAGTGAGAATATCGTTTTATAT
Organism: Nephrotoma guestfalica; assembly: GCA_963691935.1. Lineage (NCBI taxonomy): Eukaryota > Metazoa > Arthropoda > Insecta > Diptera > Tipulidae > Nephrotoma > Nephrotoma guestfalica. Next base: position 106,437 of record OY829916.1, on the reverse strand, counting down.
AAGTGATAATTTTTATTTATTTTTATTTTGTATTTTGGACTAGTTTCGAGAGTTCTTTCTACGTCAGCTATTTTCTCTATTTTAATTTCTGGTTCACAAATATTCCTTTATATAATCGTAAATTTCGTTGTACGACATCCTATCGTTTAATAATTGTGGATTGTTCCTGTGTTGATAAATCTTATACTCCTCTATTCTATTCATTTATTCGCCTTTTTTCATTCCGTGTAGGATTTCTAACGTTTGTAGCAAGTTTTATTCAATCTTATCTCTTAGCTCTTTTGTAACGCTAAGTGTTCACCGTCTTACGACCGTATACCCTAACGCTAAAGAAATTTGTCCCCATTTCATGCACTAACCCCATGTGCGGCTTTGATTCCCGCAGCTCAGTCTTGTAGGGGATGTGGTCGTGGGTTTTTGGGGTTAGACGAAATGCGGGACCTAGATTACCGCACAATAACAAAAGAGAAAGAGAAAGATGGCCTAATATTTACCATCTAAAGGTTGAAAAAAAATGAAAAGTGGGGTCCTCAGACCCAAAACTGGCGGGTCCTACATATTTCAAGCGGATGTTTTACCCACGGTTGTTAATTCTGGTTTCTTAGGGTAACATAATTACCCTAAGAAATACGCACAAAAAAAAAAAAAAATATTAATAGAGAAGCTTAACGATTAGTGGTTTAATGGCGTGGAGGAGGTCTTCAGCAGAAAGAGGGTGTCCCGCCTATGGGCAGGGTTACTTTCGATGCCCTCGCTTCTAGCAAGACTCAGCTTTGCTAGAAGCAACTAAGGAACCTCGCCACGATTAGAATGGTTAGTATCTCTACTGCACTAAAATCATACTTACCAAAAAAAAGAAAATTTAGTCTGCAAAGCACTAGACTAAAAACTCGCACTTTTAATTTACCTCCCGGATCAGTCTTTCAATGTATGTATTTCACTAACGTTTATTTTAAATTTTTAAATTAATGAACAAAAATTTTCTTTGGTGTCAAAAATAAATCAAACTTGCAACACTCCCACAAAACGAATTTTTTGGATATTTCACATTTATTGGCACTTGATTTGATTTATTCCCCGATTACATCAATTTATTTATGTAACTTAATGAACACTGTATAGTATCACGAGATAATAAACACATCCAATTTTCTTAATTAAATTTATTTCAGATTAATTTATACTTTTTTTTAAAATTATTATTGTATTTCACTAAATTTTACACATGTTAACAAACGCATTTTATTTTAGATATCAGGAAATTACCCAAAAAGAAACTGAACTCTCTACCTCTTCTAAACACAGCTGCACGGCTGACTGTCTAGCACGCAACTCCCTTCTTTCTTTCCGTTGTACATTTTATACCAAAAATTGAAAACAAATTCTTGTACATTCATCAAAATGTACGAACGCAAAAACGTACAACAACGTGACATTGATTTTCGCTTACTCAATGCACGCGCAAAAATTTATTTACATCAACAAAAAATCAATCGATCGAAAGGTGCAATTGTAGGTATTTTCAATAGCAAAGTTTTTTTTTTTTCAAGCCATTTACCTCAAGACATATCGATGCAAAAATAAATTGATAATGTTGCATTATATATTATTATGGTTTACGTTTATTCACCTACTGCATGGATATATACAGTAATCTGAGTAACATAAGCAACCAATAACAATGCGAAATACGGCATGGTAATTTCTTTTGGTAGAATTTGAGGTATCACCTCGAAGGTTATGCCGTATGTTAAAATTTGATGTTTGGGTTGATAACGGAACTGAATAAAATTCCGTTACAGCGTGGGGAAAACCCAAACCCTGAGATGAAAAGGGATCTCATGCCCTAATGAAAGGAGGACAGGAGTAGAAATTCAGTTTCCTTACATCCCACGTGGGGAACTCCCACACCCTGAGCTAGTCTCAGTGCCGGGCTGTCTAAATTAAACACCTAACCTATATCTAAATATCTAAATTATAACTATGGGCTACTAATTATTACTACCAATAAGCATTAAATGTCCAACCCTACGTCCTATCCTTGTTATCAGATCAGGTTTCCCTGCGCCCCCTCAGCCTGGTTTCCGCCTTCCCGTGGTGTTGGCCGTTGCCTTATTGGTCCCCGTTGTCTCCACGGTCTATTCCAGAGTTTGCATCCCAAGAGTAACAGAATTAAGGTTAGTACCAAAGCTGCCCCAGTGCCCGTATAGTTCCCAATGTGATGCCAATTGACTTGGGACCACGGTTCCTCTCTTTTTAGTTCTTGGATGGTTTGCTGTAGTTCGGACACCTCGACCTCTAACGCATTGGCGGGGAATGTTAATGTACGCCTCTCTGTTTTCTGCGTGAGGTTGAATCTTGGAACAACATCAGCACGGATTACTGTTTTGTAAGTAGTCGTGGCCTTAATGACCACCGAGGCCCCCCTCAAACTACAGCCAGGGTCTAGTGATAGAATTCCGCTCCCGTTCATAGCCACTGCCTGAGATTGTTCCTGGCATTCCAGATCAAAGACTACTTCGCGTGGTAGTACCATGATCCACCGGTTATCCTTTAATGGGTGAATATAAGTCGAAGGTAGTGCTGTTCTTATGGGGCATCGGCTCGGTTGCTCATTGGCATGTGACAGCAACGCCATTTCACAATGCTCTTCTTGACTTTCTATCTTGTACGTTGGTCCTCCTGCTTGGCAAATTACCGTGATCCAGTGTGCTCTTGAACTGGGAACTTGCAGGTTCGTGGGGATCTGCTTACTTATCTCCCATAGTTGTTTTGCAAACTGCGAAGGAGGTAACAATCGCACACTTGCTCTCCCATGATGTACATCCGAGAGTATATCTATCGGGTCTCCTTGGACATCCTTATACATCCAAATGGCCGCAGATATCTGGAATAACACGTCCATATACTCTTCATGCACCATCACAGACTCGATTTCCTCCTGGATTACCCGATAATGCTTTTCCATTGCCTCATGCTCCTTACGGATAATGTTTCCGGTCAAATCTAATACATGCATTTGCTGTTGGAGCATGGTTTGTGTTTTTAGTACACCGGTATTCAGGTGTTTGATTTGCTCCTGATACCTCTGAGCATCCCGTTGGCCCAACACTCCGATTATGTCCCCTGCTAAATCTCCGAGGAAATCCAATGGAGCCCTCTTTTTCTGTCCGTGGCGTGCTTGGAGAAGCCTATTACTATCCTCGATTTGGTCCATCAAGTAAGCTATCGGACTTAACAACGCCTCGCAATGTCTAACGTACCCGGTCGCATTGGCGTTTTCTGCACATGTCGCTCGGAGATGTTCTTGTGTTAGCCTCATGTGCTCCCACTCCCTCCAGTAGCTTGATAAGTTATAGTACCCCACTATGGTACAAATTTTGGTGGACAGTTTGGCCCTACCTTCCTCAGCAAAGTATATACCCGGCTCAGTCTGAAACTCTTGGAACTGCAAACCCTGATTGCTCAGACTCGCTGCTGCCACCAGTATCGTCGTTAGCCTCAAACACCAGTTGAAAATACCCATTTCTAGACATGAGATAACAAGCATAAGACCGTTGTGCTGATGAATGGCGCTAACCCAATCCCACTTTGCTGAACCATGTGCATGGAATGTGATTGGGTCAACCTCATCCTTTCCTTAATCTTAAGTTAGTTTATATCGATTTATATAAAATTTGTGTAAAATATATTAACTTAGCTACTACTCTAACTATCATGAGAGGAGGGCGCCAAATCAATTTTACTTCCACAGAAGAACAACTGTAGTAACTAAATTGAGTCAGCCTCATTCTCTCATTTAACTCAATTCTCTTAAACTAATACCGGTATCCTCTAACCGCGCGGGGAATACCGATCTTCACTTTACCGTTACATCACCTATGTAAATGCCCAATTATACATAGATGGTCTAATGGGAAAGTGGATGGCGTATGCGTCTGTTTTCTACGGCGGCGCTTCCAATTTCGATATAAAGTTTTCACTAGCGATTTCCAGTTGTAATACACTTCGTAAACGGACGTAAGTTTCACATAGTCCAATAACGCCCTAATGCCGTGCTCAGTCTCACAATGCCACTTCCGATTTCGAAAGTTCGGAGTCGATTGTAATACTGCGGCGGTTATAACGTTATTGGCCATTAACTTTAACCTTTTTTGGATGTTTTTCATTACTCTAAAATTAGCCCTGCTTCTTAACGAATCAGCTTGAACTACCGGGAACACTTCTTTATCACTATGTTTGTTGTAGGAATGTGAATTAGATTTATTAAATTTTTGCCAAATTAATTGACGGTCCTTGGTTGTGGAAATTGAACCCACTTTAATTGCACCTGGCGTTGATTCTAACATTAGAATGTTTGGTGGTAAACATCTAAGATATTTTGTTGTTAGTACTAAATTCAAAGGATTTATGTAAAAATGGTAAGTCATTGACGAAGTAACCTTGATTAAATCAGAAAGGAAAGTCGTCGATAATTTAATTACCTTAGCTGGTGGACTTGAAATGATTTCGATCGATTTGATGGTATTTCCTATCTGTAGTTTACATTTACCTCTGATTATTAACCTTTTATCTCTAACTCGACCGTTCTTTTTATCTTTAAAATATTCCAAAGAAAACCTTTTGGAAAATTCCCCTTCAAAGTTAGCTACGGTTTCATTTTTGGAAGTGCGTGATGTACATTGTTCTATTGCCGATGAACATGTTATTTGTGCTGCTTTAGGTGATGATTCTCTACTTACTTTATGTTGAGTTAATCGACCAATTCTTTCGGCTGACGACGATTCAACGTCCACTTCCGTCTTGCGCATAGACGGTTGTTCGTAAAATGCCTCTGCCCTCAAATTTTTGCACACACGTTGGTTTTGATCTAATTTTTGAACTATCCGTGCATTTTGCTTACGTGTTCGTTCATCTTTAAAATAATTCCTTCGCGAAGGGTTCGAGTGTAATGAGTTTTGGCTATGTGCAATTTTCTCCAGATCTAATTTCGCCCTAGATTCATCTGAGATGATTTTCAAATAATATAAGCGTCTTGCAGCTACTTGTAACTTATCGGTTACTTTTATAAATGCTAGTAATTCCCACAGATCCCTTACAGCCAAGATCATCTCATTGATTATCTCTTGTAAAGGGAGTGTAAGCCGGATACGATCTAATCTACCTTGAATGTGTAGCAACTTTGTTGACACCACTGGCAATTGCTCATCCGCCGTAATAACTCCATTCGTTATTTGGCGGAACAAATGTTTGACACCTTCCAGCTTGTGAAAACATGTCACTATTTCTTGTTTAGGAGATCTGACTGCAGTTTCATGTACAACAATATTATTCCCCTTAAGGTTCACCTGTTCTTCCACCAATTCTCTTTTCAAAGCGAGAGCCGCTTTATGGTAAGACACGACGGGGATCTTTCGACATTCACATTCGATTAAGAACTCGTCACTGTCTAGATGTTCTACCTTCATTTTTCAAAACAAAACCTTCCACTAAAGAAAACTAAACTAAACTAAACTGATCAAAAACATTAATTTAAAATTCAAATGAAATCAATAACAACCATGGGTAATATCCCCCTTCAATGAATAGATTCCGCCAACTTGGATAAAAATAAGGATAAGATAAAGGCATTGAAATTGAAATTTTGATGAAATTATTTCCTTGTTCCCTTTGATGCAGCGGTAGTCTTAACCTGACATACAAGGTGATCCTCGCTGCTATGGTGAACTTGGAAACAGATGACATTTATGGTACCCAATAGACCATGGCAGGTTTGTTGTCCCCTTTTCTGCAGCTGGCAGTCTTACCCTGAACTCAGCAGAGGAGCTCAGCTACATGGGTGACAAAAACGTTACCATGTAAGTCAACTGATGTTGATGAGACCTTTGCAGGCCTCTAACAACAGCTGCTATTGCTGTCTATTGGGGATGATAACACGCCGGTTATCACCAAGGATTTCAACAGTGTGTGGTATAATAGTGTTTAGCTTATGTCCGAAACCTCATCAATATCCGTTCACTGATAGAAAACCGGATTGGACAGCTAAACACATTATACCCTGAACGCGCCTACAACTAGCAATGGGAGGACTGGCAACCCCATCCCGGAGGATGATAAATTTTAAATGAAACGACAAAGTGAAATTTGCGCAATAACCTAACTATACACTGCTTGTTGGAAATCCATATTTTGAATAATAAAATTTGCCACAACTCGTAATAATTTCTTATAACCATTGTGGAATCAAACCGTAGGAAAATTTAGTGACAGTCGTGCAACTTACTTTAGGATGCGGAAAAGTAGTTTTAGTATCTGAGAAATGTGCAGCTCTTAATACCCCCGGTCTTATCACTCGGCAAGGAAAGAGATGATGCACATTGTTTCAAGGAAAAACCCTTTTCACCCTTACTAACATCCGTTGCACCACTGGTTGTTGTACACGGTACAGAAAACCGTACAACTGGATTATTTTTTGAGTTCGGTTATCAACGCATGCTCCAGCCTTCCCACCACATTAGATGAATTCTTAAACTCCTATAACTACCACGAATGTTGGTTTATCCCCCGGAGTGCGGGTTGGGACATGCCACGGATAAACCATCCATTCGGGGATCTAGCATAGAAACTCAACTATCATCAATCTCTGTCGGTACGCGTATGACCCACCACGTATTAGGTCAGGCTTGCCGCTGCCATACTCGTATCGATAGAAATTTACATCTAACAATGATAAAAACCAAGCACACTGTTTTTTAAACCGATTTAAATTTTATTTAGAAGTATTTAACAATTTTTGAACATTATCCAAAAAGTAATGTCGAATATTAATTTAGACGAGAGTGTGAGGGGATCCTCAATTGAATTTCTTAGACTTATTGTGGTATTTGTTACCAGAATTTTTGGGCCGAATTATGGCCCCTTTTGGGCGCCACTGTAACGCTAAGTGTTCACCGTCTTACGACCGTATACCCTAACGCTAAAGAAATTTGTCCCCATTTCATGCACTAACCCCATGTGCGGCTTTGATTCCCGCAGCTCAGTCTTGTAGGGGATGTGGTCGTGGGTTTTTGGGGTTAGACGAAATGCGGGACCTAGATTACCGCACAATAACAAAAGAGAAAGAGAAAGATGGCCTAATATTTACCATCTAAAGGTTGAAAAAAAATGAAAAGTGGGGTCCTCAGACCCAAAACTGGCGGGTCCTACATATTTCAAGCGGATGTTTTACCCACGGTTGTTAATTCTGGTTTCTTAGGGTAACATAATTACCCTAAGAAATACGCACAAAAAAAAAAAAAAATATTAATAGAGAAGCGTAACGATTAGTGGTTTAATGGCGTGGAGGAGGTCTTCAGCAGAAAGAGGGTGTCCCGCCTATGGGCAGGGTTACTTTCGATGCCCTCGCTTCTAGCAAGACTCAGCTTTGCTAGAAGCAACTAAGGAACCTCGCCACGATTAGAATGGTTAGTATCTCTACTGCACTAAAATCATACTTACCAAAAAAAAGAAAATTTAGTCTGCAAAGCACTAGACTAAAAACTCGCACTTTTAATTTACCTCCCGGATCAGTCTTTCAATGTATGTATTTCACTAACGTTTATTTTAAATTTTTAAATTAATGAACAAAAATTTTCTTTGGTGTCAAAAATAAATCAAACTTGCAACACTCCCACAAAACGAATTTTTTGGATATTTCACATTTATTGGCACTTGATTTGATTTATTCCCCGATTACATCAATTTATTTATGTAACTTAATGAACACTGTATAGTATCACGAGATAATAAACACATCCAATTTTCTTAATTAAATTTATTTCAGATTAATTTATACTTTTTTTTAAAATTATTATTGTATTTCACTAAATTTTACACATGTTAACAAACGCATTTTATTTTAGATATCAGGAAATTACCCAAAAAGAAACTGAACTCTCTACCTCTTCTAAACACAGCTGCACGGCTGACTGTCTAGCACGCAACTCCCTTCTTTCTTTCCGTTGTACATTTTATACCAAAAATTGAAAACAAATTCTTGTACATTCATCAAAATGTACGAACGCAAAAACGTACAACAACGTGACATTGATTTTCGCTTACTCAATGCACGCGCAAAAATTTATTTACATCAACAAAAAATCAATCGATCGAAAGGTGCAATTGTAGGTATTTTCAATAGCAAAGTTTTTTTTTTTTTCAAGCCATTTACCTCAAGACATATCGATGCAAAAATAAATTGATAATGTTGCATTATATATTATTATGGTTTACGTTTATTCACCTACTGCATGGATATATACAGTAATCTGAGTAACATAAGCAACCAATAACAATGCGAAATACGGCATGGTAATTTCTTTTGGTAGAATTTGAGGTATCACCTCGAAGGTTATGCCGTATGTTAAAATTTGATGTTTGGGTTGATAACGGAACTGAATAAAATTCCGTTACACTTTTTGTGACTTAAATTATAATATTTGGCTAATACTTTGGCTGATTCGCCTGATCACGAGATTTAATTTCAAATTTAAATAAAAAGTGAGAATATCTGTTTCTTTAAAAGAAAATCTTTTTTCGTTAAAAGAAATATCTTTTGCTTTTCCTTCATTCACTTTTTATTTGAATTTGAAATTAAATCTCGTGATAAAAGTGCGCAACAAAATAATGTAAAATAATAGAGCTAAGTTGTTTGACTGATGCGAACTGCGGCTTCATTTCACAGATTCTCGTTTTGATTTGTAAAGCTTCAAACAAGAGAAAAATTGCTTGTAAATATTAGATTCAACTTCTTTTGTCCATCAGTAAACTTAAATGTTTCGTTTTCGCCTTGATGATAAATAATTAGCTCACACCGCTCAGAAAATCAATGTGGAGAGGGTTTATTGCACATATGCATCGTAATTTAATAAGTATCTAATAATGACCGTATACCAATTTAAAACAATCAGAATTTTATTCCAGGAATTTCATTTTTCTGAATTTTGATTAATTTTCCGAGTAACAACCGAAAATTTTCTGTTTAAAATAATCGGTTGGTAATCAATTTTTCCCATTGTTATACGAGTATATATTACGGTTAATTCTGTTTGAAATTGTATTCTGATTCAAGTTTAATAAACAAATTTAGAAAAACATATACGACGAAAACTTAACCATGGACGATACCTCCATTGTCAAAGTGAACAATGTAGACGTGGTAACCGATAATATGTGGGTTGTTTGTAACACTTTATTATTAAGAAAATCGAAAGCATATTTTTATGTCATATTTTGCTAGGATCCTGGCTAGGGTTCAACGGATACTCGTATTAAAATTGATCATGTAAACTTAGAAATAAGGTGGCCAAATCCCTGAATGCGATATAGAGCTAGCAAATTAAATAAAAATGTTCATCAAAATTAACGTCTTTAACGGTATTCACGTTTACACTATGCATTGCCACTATGCATTAACAAGAGAATTTCGCCGCGACCTAAAACATATAAAATCATTCTGTAGTATATAATGGTCACAATTGTAAGCCGTTAAATCGTTTAGTAATTTTTTTGTTGAAAATTATCTTACGTTGTAGCAGCGTAAAGATACTGTGCTTAGCAATTAAGTCATCTTTCAGCATTGTAACACATTATGTGTTGTGGGAGATTTCAATGGTGAGTCATTTCGTTTTAAAACATTGTTACGAAGTTAGTTCGTCCCAAGCTTAGGCATGGTGGTCATCCCCTACTTTATTAAATTATATTATGTCTATTGAAATATACTATACAACCGTATGAATGAAAAATTCAAAATTACCGAAACCTATATATATATTGAAAAACTGGATTGGTTGTGATGCGATCTTGAAAAAAAAACAACGAAACCAAAAATCACCCGATCATTTCGGTTACGGTGGTTTGTTTACTTATAAAAAGAGGATTGGAAAAAGACGCGGGGAGAGTTCAATTTTAAGTTCTGAAAGATATAGTCAACTTTAACTTTATTGGTTTCATTTTATAGAAGTATTTTTATCAAGTAGAATGTTATTAGTTGTTAAATTTAATTAAATTAAGTATTATTAAACAAAATTAATAATAAATAAATTCTCTGTTTAATACAAAAAAATACAAACAAATATAAATTTTAATTTAATATTAATATAGAACAATTTTTAAAAACAAAACCCTAAATAATAACTATAATGATAATATAAAAATAATGATTAAGTGCTAAGTAATTTGAAATAGTGAACCTAAATGTTAAAAACAATATTTTGCATAAGTGGTAGAACAGTAAAAGTGCTGTGAACGTTTTGTATAACTACTCGTATGTCATTATAAATGATAAAATGTCTCTATAAGAACGAAAACGATTAATCTGTTAGTGGTACCTAGTTAAGCCCTAAGTTAAATAAAAGTTTTGTGAAAGGCCAGTGATTTATAATAGTGGACTATTTAATTAACATAAACTGTGATAATGCAAAATGCAGTTGGTCTATAAATCGCAAATTTATATATTATGTGAATGAATTATCTCGTGCGTATAGCAATTGCACAAATTCATTGAAAAACAAAATACGCTAACAGTTTACGTTTGTCTGGTGTGGTATACAGTGAATACCAAAAGTAGTGAAACATTCGAACACAACAGTGACTGTTAAAAAGAGTGTTACACAAACATAAAGTGATTGAATAAAGAAAAATTATCCGTTGAATATTGCGCCATATAATTTAACGATGGCAAATCGAGTATATTCGTCACTGAAAAATTAAAAGCATAAGTTGTTAAATTTTGGAAATTTAACGGCTTTCGTCGACCGTACGTTGTTCAACATCTTATAAAATCGCTGGTAACCGACATTTTGGACCACATCTGGATTACAAATTAGGGAAGTCATTTTATATTTTATTAATATATTTTCAAATTAATATGGCTGCTTAATAATTCTAAAAAAAAATGAAAACGTCCTATTAATCAAAATTTAAGCGTTTAATTAAAAATCATTTAATATAATTAAGATATTTTTCTTTATTAATTTTTTTTTATTACTATATAATTATTTTTGATTTTTCTTTTTCTTATTATTCCTAGTCTAAGAGTTGTTTCGACAAAGTAAATTATTCCCAATACTTGCTATAAAATATGTTTTTTTTCTCTAGTTAATTTTAATTATTATATCGTGGTTAGTTGAGCAATATAAAATTCACTTCATTGGAAATTTTATATTTTTTTTTATATTTTGCATATATATAATATAATTGATTATAAACTAATAATAGTTTACTAATATGAACTAACCCTTAAATAACCTTATTTAAATTTTTTTTGACTTTTTTTTCTAAATTATTATGTTAAATAAAGTTTAAGCTGGTCATGAACTATTCAGAATTTAAAATTTCTAAGTTTTCCTTTTCTTCACTTTATCGTGGTGCTGTTTCTTTTCGAAAGTGATTTCGTTTTCAGGATGAAGTAAATTAAATCGAAGCGGGGATGGGATTGCGATGTGACGGATGAGTTCTTGATGGTAGGTATGGTTGGCTGTGCTGGTGGTATATATCCTTGAATATTCTCCTTATCCATGTAAACTTCAAAATGGTGGCAATTCCAGATTCATGCATGCTTCAACAATAAAATAGAAATCCCACCCCAATCTGCTGAGCCATAGCCGAGCTTAAACTAGTCCACCAATGAAATGAAGCCCCTGCGTGAATGAACAAAAAAATTTCTGATTTCGATCTGGGTAAATTCCAAGTTCCGCCATAGAATTAATTCTATTGGTTGTGACCCCATGCCCTTCCTAAAAGGTCGTTACAGTGGCGCCCAAACCTCCGGTTTTTATTAAACGGCTATACAATTTTTTTCTTCTCTATCAAATTTAATTTTCCGTTAAGCATCCATGTGCGCATTTGGCCTCCATATGTTAATTTTGTTGATGCGAATGTTAGTTTCATATGGATCGGTAAATTATATTTCTTTTGTTTATTTTTCATTATCCGTTTTAATTCCCCCTGTATATTGTAAAAGCCATGTGAATACACCTACATATTTCCATGTACAATCATGTTGACGATAGGTGTGCTTTCAAGGCTGGATCATTATGCAACGGTTACAAGAAACCGCAATCTTTCCAAATCCTAGTTTGTTGATTTCATTGTTCGAGTTTCAATTAAATTACACGAGTTAATGTTTTTTTATGGTGCAATTATTTCCTTCAAAAATGATGTCGATGTATTTGTACAATATAAATCACCATGAACAGAATTTTTTTTTTCTTATACATTTATGTTTTTATCTCCGCTATGCCACCACCAGCCCTGACTTTCACCTACCTTGAGAACTCGCTTCGTTCTGTAGCGGTTGCATCCTCTCGCTTCTAACTCGCGAATTTAAAAATATATATTATCGTATAGAACAATTTTTTTTCTATTATTATTATTATTATTTATTTCTTTTCTTTAATCAATTTTTTTTTCATTCATATTGGTTGTGTCTTTACAATTTAGTACAATTCAATAAGTTGCTGAAAACATAAATTTTGAATTTACCTTGTTTTTTTTAAACAAATTCCAAATTTCCTTAAGGCTACCATTACATATTTTGAATTATTAGTGTCCGGTTTAAATAACTTAAATTCACAATGGCGACATTTATCCTAAAATCAGGAAATCTAGAAAGTGACGATTTTCGAATAGAATGCGAGATACGTGAAATTAGTGGTCCTATGAAGACCCAAGTTGCCGCTCTAGACGCTCGTTTTCATCAGGAAACCGAACATAAAGACTTAGCATCTAAATTTATTAAATGTATAGTATCTAACTTAATAGGGACTGTTTCAGTTGAGTTAGATAATTTAAACGGACGATCTATGGGAGTGTATCATCTCAAAGACATAAAAATATAGCCTCTTCTACTTTAAATATTTTAATTATTTTGGATTCACGTATTGGGGTGATTAAATTCGATAGATTGGTCATTTTTCTCGTACCCGGTTTAAGACTCATCTCAGGGCAAGGTCGTCCCCACGATTTGTTACGAAGTTAGTTCGTCCCAAGCTTAGGCATGGTGGTCATCCCCTACTTTATTAAATTATATTATGTCTATTGAAATATACTATACAACCGTATGAATGAAAAATTCAAAATTACCGAAACCTATATATATATTGAAAAACTGGATTGGTTGTGATGCGATCTTGAAAAAAAACAACGAAACCAAAAATCACCCGATCATTTCGGTTACAGTGGTTTGTTTACTTATAAAAAGGGGATTGGAAAAAGACGCGGGGAGAGTCCAATTTTAAGTTCTGAAAGATATAGTCAACTTTAACTTTATTGGTTTCATTTTATAGAAGTATTTTTATCAAGTAGAATGTTATTAGTTGTTAAATTTAATTAAATTAAGTATTATTAAACAAAATTAATAATAAATAAATTCTCTGTTTAATACAAAAAAATACAAACAAATATAAATTTTAATTTAATATTAATATTGAAAATTTTTTAAAAACAAAACCCTAAATAATAATTATAATGATAATATAAAAATAATGATTAAGTGCTAAGTAATTTGAAATAGTGGACCTAAATGTTAAAAACAATATTTTGCATAAGTGGTAGAACAGTAAAAGTGCTGTGAACGTTTTGTATAACTACTCGTATGTCATTATAAATGATAAAATGTCTCTATAAGAACGAAAACGATTAATCTGTTAGTGGTACCTAGTTAAGCCCTAAGTTAAATAAAAGTTTTGTGAAAGGCCTGTGATTTATAATAGTGGACTATTTAATTAACATAAACTGTGATAATGCAAAATGCGGTTGGTCTATAAATCGCAAATTTATATATTATGTGAATGAATTATCTCGTGCGTATAGCAATTGCACAAATTCATTGAAAAACAAAATACGCTAACAGTTTACGTTTGTCTGGTGTGGTATACAGTGAATACCAAAAGTAGTGAAACATTCGAACACAACAGTGACTGTTAAAAAGAGTATTACACAAACATAAAGTGATTGAATAAACGGTACGTGCACGTATCAAGAAAAATTATCCGTTGAATATTGCGCCATATAATTTAACGATGGCAAATCGAGTATATTCGTCACTGAAAAATTAAAAGCATAAGTTGTTAAATTTTGGAAATTTAACGGCTTTCGTCGACCGTACGTTGTTCAACATCTTATAAAATCGCTGGTAACCGACATTTTGGACCACATCTGGATTACAAATTAGGGAAGTCATTTTATATTTTATTAATATATTTTCAAATTAATATGGCTGCTTAATAATTCTAAAAAAATATGAAAACGTCCTATTAATCAAAATTTAAGCGTTTAATTAAAAATCATTTAATCTAATTAAAATATTTTTCTTTATTAATTTTTTTTATTACTATATAATTATTTTTGATTTTTTCTTCTTCTTATTATTCCTAGTCTAAGAGTTGTTTCGACAAAGTAAATTATTCCCAATACTTGCTATAAAATATGTTTTTTTTCTCTAGTTAATTTTTATTTATTATATCGTGGTTAGTTGAGCAATATAAAATTCACTTCATTGGAAATTTTTTATTTTTTTTTATATTTTGCATATATATAATATAATTGATTATAAACTAATAATAGTTTACTAATATGAACTAACCCTTAAATAACCTTATTTAAATTTTTTTTGACTTTTTTTTCTAAATTATTATGTTAAATAAAGCTTAAGCTGGTCATGAACTATTCAGAATTTAAAATTTCTAAGTTTTCCTTTTCTTCACTTTATCGTGGTGCTGTTTCTTTTCGAAAGTGATTTCGTTTTCAGGATGAAGTAAATTAAATCGAAGCGGGGATGGGATTGCGATGTGACGGGTGAGTTCTTGATGGTAGGTATGGTTGGCTGTGCTGGTGGTATATATCCTTGAATATTCTCCTTATCCATGTAAACTTCAAAATGGTGGCAATTCCAGATTCATGCATGCTTCAACAATAAAATAGAAATCCCACTCCAATCTGCTGAGCCATAGCCGAGCTTAAACTAGTCCACCAATGAAATGAAGCCCCTGCGTGAATGAACAAAAAAATTTCTGATTTCGATCTGGGTAAATTCCAAGTTCCGCCATAGAATTAATTCTATTGGTTGTGACCCCATGCCCTTCCTAAAAGGTCGTTACAACATTTTTTCATTATAATCATTATCGAAATAAACAACTCACGGTTCCGTTGAAAATATAAATGCTTCTTACCGTTATTTTAGCTAACACACCAACCAGTGTATGCATTAATAACATAGTGTGTGTCGTGCGGTAGTGTGTTGGGTTTGTGTGTAAAATTGAATATTGGTTGATTATTGATATGACGCTCTTTTAACATCTATTAAGGTGGCTCCTGTAACTTTTTTATTGTTAAAATCTTTTATAATATCGGATGTTAATTTGTTTATTGCGCGGATCGTCGAATGTCCTTGTCGAAAGAAAAATTGATTATCTGTAAGAATTTAAGAATTAGATTTTCTGTTACGTGTGTCTTTATTCGATTGTATATGATTATTTCAAATATTTTACTAATATTTACTAATAAGTTTATTGGCATATAGTTTTCACATTCGTTTGGATTTTTTTTCTGTTTCATAATTAGTATAATTTTAGCTATTTTCCAGGCACTAGGAATGTAAAGGTTTTTTATTATGTTGTTAACTATTGTACAATATTCTTGAATAATTTCCATTGGAATACATTTAAGAGCGACGTTTGTAATTTTATTGATACCTGATGATGTTTTTTTATTAAGACATTTAAATATCTCTTCTAGTTCTTTATATTCTATATTTATGACATCTAATTTTTCCACATTTGCCAGAAAATCGTCGCTGAATATCACTTTGTGGGTGTGTAAGTTTTCTCATCGCTCTGAATTTTTGAGTAGTAGCTTCAATTTCTTTTTCGAATGATGGAGTTAGTATTATTTTTGATTCACTTTCATTGAATGCTCCGATTATTTTTAGTTTGTCGTGTTCGTCGACACTATTATCCAAATTAATATTTCCTATTTCTGTATTTCTCATTGACTTCACACTAAATTTGTCCACCATCAGATCGGCAATTTCTATTTGCTCTTTTAGTCTAAATAACGTGTTAATTTTTTTAAATATATTTCTATTTCCGTCATTTATCTTAATTTTTTCAATTTTTCTTTTCCAGTATTTATTCACTTGTAGTTTAATATTTTGCATTATTAATATTTTAATATTTTTTATTAATGATTTTAGTTGGTTTAGTTTTTGTACAATTGTTGGGTTGCTTAAATCATAAAAATGTTGCCGTTTTATAGTTTTAATTTTAGTGATGTACTGGCTTTTGGTTTTGTATAATTTCATAATCATATTTGTTTTAAAGTTTTCTGTCCTTTGGTTTCTGGTGTTGATGTTTCTATAGCTTCCAAATTAAATGATTTATTTGCTTACGGTGATTGCCTATTTCAATGTTTGATAAATTCTTATTGTTTGGGACTATCTTTGGTTCATTGTTCTGAGTTAAATGGTTGTAATAGCTTAATATCATTTGTTTTTGGTACTTTGGCCAATTAATGTTTTATAGAAGTTTGCATTCAGATCTAACTGTTGTTTAAGCATAGTCCCGGTCTCTACTTCCTCTTACGCGATCTGCATATGTTATCCCTTCTTTCTTTATTTATTTAAATAGGTTTCTATTGTTATGTTAGTGGTTATGATTACTTCTCTCTATTAGATTGTTTTTCTTTAAATTCAACGACCTGTATATTGGGCAGTCCTTGTTTGATGCTGGTTGCTCCTTGTTTTACAATTAATACAGAACGTATTTTCCGCACCCATTTCCGTTGCGTGATCACCAACATAATTTGTGTGCTTTAAAGTTGCACATTGTACTGGTGTGTGTTTATTACTGCATTTAACATATCTCTACTGAAATATGCAGTTCGCTGCTACGTGGCGATATCGTTAACAATTATGAAATAGAATTAATTTTTGGCGTATCATTGGATACCAGAATATTCGTTGATAAATTATATTTCGAATTTTAGCGAATTCTGTTAATTGATTATCTGGTGTTATATGAACAATATATATAGGTACATTTTTTTCTGTCGTTTCGAACTAGGTGTGACTTATAAATAAATGCATCAAACCAACAGATTTACAAAGATTCTATCCGTTGAAGAAATCGTGTCGTGAGTTCCTTTCCTGCTTTGATATACGAGTACTACAATATTTGGTGATTTATGGATTCGATTTATTTTATTTTGATTTAATTTGTTTTAAGAGAACCAAGTTAATTTAGTTAATACTAATAATAACATTACATTTATTTTATTCAACTACAATTTAACTCATAGTAATGACGTTTTATATCAGGAAATTTACTGCAACTTAATTAATTAAACATTTTTAATTATAATTATAAATTGTTTTTAAAGATGCTGATTGCTGAATATTTATATCCAAAAAAATCAAAAATTCTTGTGCTAACCGCCTTACATTATAATTTCAACTAACTATTGACTACTTAGGTGTCTGTAACCGGGTCAATTCGGTCATATTTAACATGCCTATCATATCCTTCATCTTGTTAAATGTAATAAAGGTGTATGGTGGGCCCAGCGTCATCCAGGATCCTCGCTAAATTGTCGGGTCATACATTTCAATCAATCAACTAATTAAGATGTTTTCTTATATTTGTTTTGATTTTTTTGTTGTTGTAAATAAATCCTGTTGTATATAATTATTATCACTGGCCTTATTTTGTTTTTACTAAATATTACCTGATGAACAAATGTTCCTCATATTTTCGGAGTTTTCAAAATAACTGGTGCAAGGATATCTCTAACAAATTCAAATAAATCTTATAGTAAAATACTAAATCGCTTCATTTACTTAGAATATGCGGTGCTGTACCTCTATGCGTATTTTCACACTATTTAAATTTTGATGTAGACAATAACGTCAACATGACCATAAAATTGAATCAAATCATTTTTGTTGAACCTTTCATAGAACGCGCATTAAACTTTCACAGAACTATCAGGAAATTTACTGCAACTTAATTAATTAAACATTTTTAATTATAATTATAAATTGTTTTTAAAGATGCTGATTGCTGAATATTTATATCCAAAAAATCAAAAATTCTTGTGCTAACCGCCTTACATTATAATTTCAACTAACTATTGACTACTTAGTTGTCTGTAACCGGGTCAATTCGGTCATATTTAACATGCCTATCATATCCTTCATCTTGTTAAATGTAATAAAGGTGTATGGTGGGCCCAGCGTCATCTAGGAGTCTCGCTAAATTGTCGGGTCATACATTTCAATCAATCATCTAATTAAGATGTTTTCTTATATTTGTTTTGATTTTTTTGTTGTTGTAAATAACTCCTGTTGTATATAATTATTATCACTGGCCTTATTTTGTTTTTACTAAATATTACCTGATGAACAAATGTTCCTCATATTTTCGAAGTTTTCAAAATAACTGGTGCAAAGATATCTCTAACAAATTCAAATAAATCTTATAGTAAAATACTAAATCGCTTCATTTACTTAGAATATGCGGTGCTGTACCTCTATGCGTATTTTCACACTATTTAAATTTTGATGTAGACAATAACGTCAACATGACCATAAAATTGAATCAAATCATTTTTGTTGAACCTTTCATAGAACGCGCATTAAACTTTCACAGAATTTGTTCTGTTTAAAATTACGAAAATCACGCTTACCTGTAGAAATTGATGATGATTCGTTTTAGTTCCAGTTGGAAATGTACTCCAACGTTCTGATATAAATAATTTAATTTAATTTTTTGGTGATTTTGCGAGGAAATAGAACGTCTGCCAAATATAATATGCGTTATGTACAGTTGAGCTGAGTTCAATATATTGGGCGAATGGAAGTACTCTAATTTGTTTCTTTTTGAAATCTTATATAAGCACAAATTTTCTCTTAACTTTTGAAATGATTAGACTCCTGCGTTTTATAAATCTGAAATGTAAACATTCGATATGATTATGCTAATCTTACGGAGTGTATCAAATTATTATTCCCGTTTGCACACTAGAAAAAAAAACTTATTTTCCTACTTAAATAAAAAGTGAGAATATCGTTTTCTATAAGTGATAATTTTTATTTATTTTTATTTTGTATTTTGGACTAGTTTCGAGAGTTCTTTCTACGTCAGCTATTTTCTCTATTTTAATTTCTGGTTCACAAATATTCCTTTATATAATCGTAAATTTCGTTGTACGACATCCTATCGTTTAATAATTGTGGATTGTTCCTGTGTTGATAAATCTTATACTCCTCTATTCTATTCATTTATTCGCCTTTTTTCATTCCGTGTAGGATTTCTAACATTTGTAGCAAATTTTATTCAATCTTATCTCTTAGCTCTTTTTGTGACTTAAATTATAATATTTGGCTAATACTTTGGCTGATTCGCCTGGTCACGAGATTTAATTTCAAATTTAAATAAAAAGTGAGAATATCTGTTTTTTTAAAAGAAAATCTTTTTTCGTTAAAAGAAATATCTTTTGCTTTTCCTTCATTCACTTTTTATTTGAATTTGAAATTAAATCTCGTGATAAAAGTGCGCAACAAAATAATGTAAAATAATAGAGCTAAGTTGTTTGACTGATGCGAACTGCGGTTTCATTTCACAGATTCTCGTTTTGATTTGTAAAGCTTTAAAGAAGAGAAAAATTGCTTGTAAATATTAGATTCAACTCCTTTTGTCCATCAGTAAACTTATATGTTTCGTTTTCGCCTTGATGATAAATAATTAGCTCACACCGCTCAGAAAATCAATGTGGAGAGGGTTTATTGCACATATGCATCGTAATTTAATAAGTATCTAATAATGACCGTATACCAATTTAAAACAATCAGAATTTTATTCCAGGAATTTCATTTTTCTGAATTTTGATAAATTTTCCGAGTAACGACCGAAAATTTTCTGTTTAAAATAATCGGTTGGTAATCAATTTTTCCCATTGTTATACGAGTATATATTACGGTTAATTCTGTTTGAAATTGTATTCTGATTCAAGTTTAATAAACAAATTTAGAAAAACATATACGACGAAAACTTAACCATGGACGATACCTCCATTGTCAAAGTGAACAATGTAGACGTGGTAACCGATAATATGTGGGTTGTTTGTAACACTTTATTATTAAGAAAATCGAAAGCATATTTTTATGTCATATTTTGCTAGGATCCTGGCTAGGGTTCAACGGATACTCGTATTAAAATTGATCATGTAAACTTAGAAATAAGGTGGCCAAATCCCTGTGTTCCGAATCGAGCGTTTGAGTGGACTTTTTAACTTGGTTGAATCACGTTTGAAAAAGTGTAAAAAAGCCACAATACAATATATCTTTTATTATTTTATATTATATTAAAATAAACAATAGAAACTCCATTAACAAAAAAAATATAAATTTATAAAAGTCAAATATTTCTGCCTTCAGCGACGATAACTTCTATGGAAGTATTGATAATGAACGGCGAACGCAACTATAATTCTTTATTTGTATTAACCCTCATAACCAAAATATGTAATTACAAACCGAAACACCTAAACGCAATATTCGAATTACTAGCCGCACAATCAAAGTTCCACAAAAAATAATTTTTAATTAAATAAATGCAGGTGTTGGTGTGTACATTGTTTGGTGATACCAAACATTCCGCCGACCTTGAACTATTTAGTTCAAACTACTGGTAGTAAGACGAGCTTTACGATCGGTCGTTTGATTATGCCCGCCTTAGTACGAAGAGTGACTACACGAACAACTCCATTTTTCCCTGGATGAGTTTCAATGATTCTTCCGAGTGGCCAATTTGCTGGAGTCATATTTTCATCTCGAATTACTACGACGTCGTCGACTTTCAAGTTATTGTGCTTATGCTGCCATTTCGATCGATTGTGTAGCGTGGTTAGGTACTCCGTATGCCAACGAGCCCAAAAATGCTGCATCAGGTTCTGAATGAGCTGCCATCGTGATAGCCGATTTTGTTGTATAGGCTTGTAGTCCGGTTCAGGAATCATCGTCAGCGGTTGCCCGATTAGGAAGTGTGCCGGTGTTAGCGCATCTTCTTGTTGTGGTGATAATAAACAGAGCGGTCTCGAATTTAAGATCGCTTCAACCTGTGTCAGGAACGTAGACATTTCTTCGAAATTCAGCAGTGTGGTGCCAAGTACTCTTCGGACGTGGTATTTAGTAGATTTAACTGCGGCCTCCCAGAGGCCACCAAAATGCGGAGCTGATGGTGGGATGAAATGCCAATTTGTATTGTAATCTAATAAAAAATTAGAAATTAATTGATTATGACTTTTAGAGTTATTTAATTTTTGAATTTCAGCAAAGGTATTTTTGGCTCCAACGAAATTGGTGCCATTATCGCTGAACATGTCAGCAGCCACCCCTCTCCGAGCCATGAAGCGTTTCAGGGATGCGATAAACGCGTCGGTGGTTAGATCACTAACTAATTCAATGTGAACGGCCTTGCTACTTAAACACACAAAGATGGCTATGTACGCTTTATGTGAGACAGATTTCCTGCCCGTTATTGCTTTTAACCATATGGGACCAGCATAATCGACTCCGGTCTGGTAGAATGCGTATTTAAAGTTGACCCGTTCTGGTGGTAATTCACCCATTAGTTGGGTTTTTCTCGTGGCTTTGTAACGTGTGCAAGGTATGCACTTGTGAATATGTTGACGTATTAGGTTTTTGCAATTGATGATCCAATATTTTTGTCGTATAGTAGTTATCATGACGGATTGCGGTGCGTGTAAGTATTTTAGGTGTGTCTCATCAATTATTAAGTCGGTTATAATATGATTCGCAGGTAATATTATTGGGAATTTCACACTGTAGCATACGTTGGCATTTTGGATGCGACTGCCTACCCTCAACAAACCAAACTGGTCGAGAAATGGATTTAAGGGAAGTAACTTGCTTGACGATGGTAATGCCTTTTGTCGCTGTATGTGCTTAATTTCGGCAGTGAACGCTTCCATTTGTGCCCACTTGATAACTCGTTCTGACGCCAATTTAAAGTTGGTTGTTGATAGGAGGTCTTCCTTTGGTTCACCGTTTATCGCTCTTCGTAGATTGGAATAAAATTGGAATATTCTAGCAGTAACCCTTAGGAGTTTGGAAAATTTGAAGTGTCTTTGGGCCAAGTTTGTTAGGAACTTATTTTCGACGTCAGCGTGATAATTGGCCACTGTAGATGGTCTGCATTCGGAACTATCAGCGGAATATTGCAATTGTGTTTGATCAGGCCACAATACCCTTTCTTCACGAAGCCAACTAGGTCCCTTCCACCACAGTTCAAAGTTGACCAAGGTAGACGGTAAAATGCCGCGGCTAGCGCAATCCGCTGGGTTTTCTTTTGTCGGAACATAACGCCATGTCGATCGAGATGTAGTTTCCAAAATTTCACAGGTGCGGTTCGCTACATATGACTTCCAGGATCGGGGATGCGCTGATAACCACCATAACACAGTTGTAGAGTCGGTCCAGGTAAATAACTCACTCGCAGGACATTGTAACGATTTAACCACCATTGTCATCAGCTTGGTTAATAGAAGCGCAGCACATAGTTCCAATCTTGGAACTGATACCGTTTTAATGGGTGCGACTTTGGTTTTCGCCGTTACGATGGTCGTTTCGTACTTCCCAAACTTATTTTTCGTTCTAGCATAAATAACGGCCGAATATGCTACTTCTGACGCGTCGGAAAAGCCATGCAATTGGAAATCTGACTCTTCGGTATGAAGCCAACGAGGTATTGCAATTTTCTCTAATTTCGTTAACTCCTCTCTTAAGGCTGTCCATCTCTTGGTGATGTGGGTAGGTAGAGTGTCATCCCACTGAAGATTTAATAGCCATAGCGATTGGAAGAGAATCTTGATCATCACTGTAGAAGGAGATAGCCACCCAATAGGATCGAAAATCTTGGACGCTTCTGATAACATTCCTCTTTTGGTCATGGTGGGTTGTGCTGAAATGGACACTTTAAAGTGGAAGTTATCGGTTTGCGGAGTCCACTCTAGTCCTAATATTTTTATGGATCGATTTTCTTCGCGAATTTGAATAGGAACCACTTCTTGATTCTCCAATGGAATGGTGTTTAATAATGCTTGGCAATTCGTGGCCCACTTCCTAAGATGAAAACACCCGGATTTTAGTATTGTAATAACTTGGTCCTTTAGCAGTATGGCTTCTTCTTCCGTCTTAGCCCCCGACATTAAGTCATCAATATATAAATCCTCACGAACAATTTTGGAGGCGATTGGGTACTGCTCTTGAAATTCATCGGCTAGTTCAATCAGCGTTTTGGTTGCTAGATACGGAGCGGAGCCGGTTCCATATGTTACGGTTAATAGACGATAATGTTCAATCGGTGTTGCTGGATTCTCCCGCCACACAATTCTTTGGTATTCGGTGTCAGCTGGGTGCATGGCAATCTGCCGGTACATTTTCTCAATGTCTGCCGTAAAAACTATTGGATGTTTGCGAAATCTGAGGAGAATAGCATATAGGGTATCTTGTACGGTGGGTCCTACCAACAAATTGTCATTCAACGAAATTTTGTTGGACGTTTTGGCGGAAGCATCAAATACAACGCGCACCTTGGTAGTAGTACTTGATTGTTTTATTACGGCGTGGTGTGGGAGGTAAAATGAAACCCTCGAATCTATGGTAACTTGTTCCGGTGGTATGCGTTTCATATGCTCCAATAGCTTGTATTCCCGCATGAAAGCGATATATTCTTCTCGTAGCTTCGAATCCCGCTGTAATCGATCCTCCATTGCAAAAAATCGCCTTAGTGCCGTATTAAATGAATTACTTAGTTCGCTTTTGGTAGGTTTGAATGGAAGGTGGACTATGAACCTCCCATCCGGTGCGCGGGTTTGGAACTCCTTAAAATGCCTCTCACACAGCTCTTCATCGTTGGTTAAAGGATTGACTGTTGCTACCTCTTCGGTTTCCCAAAATCGCTGCAAAGATTGGTTGATATCGATCTCTGATACCAGACTAATGGTTGATGTACCTTGAACTTGATCTGGATACATATTACCGGCAATGACCCAGCCAAAAATACTATTTTGCGCGATTGGTAATCCTTTGTCCCCGTATATTTTGCCATCCTGGATGACATCAAAAAAATGGTTGGAACCGATTAAAATGTCAATGCTACTAGTCTCATTAAAATGTGGATCCGCAAGTTCTAGGGATTTCAGATGGTTCCAACTAGATGGACAAAAACTGCTTGATGGTATTGGCATGGCGACTTTCGGCAATATGAATGCATTGACGAAAATCATCAACTCTGGATTGCACCGGGAATATATATTCAAGCGGGTACTTCCTCGGGAAGTTCCAGCTGATAAAGCACCAACTCCAAGAATTTTAACATTAGCTCGTTCGGTAGGTAAACCCAGACGTTTGACACAGGCTGAAGTTATAAAAGACGCCTCGGATCCGGAATCCAATAATATACGACAACAGTGTAACTGTCCTGACTTATCTTTCACATGGACCAATGCGGTTGGTAACAGCGATCGACTTCGATTGATCTCGGGTGATTTAGGTACGATCGCTTCATACTTATTGGTCAGGTGTTGTTGATAATGGTTGTACAATGGTAGTTCATTCAGTTGCAAATTATTGGTATTGGATGGTATGTTGATTGCTGCATGGTTTGTAATGGTTGGTGATTTAATTGGAGTTGCGTTGGAGGGCAACGCTTTTGTTGATCGTTGATTGGTTGGTTGAGTGTTGATTGAAGATAAATTGTTGATTGATGGAGAGTTATTCGGATTTGGATTCAAGTTTGACATATTTTCAATTAATGGTGTATTGGTTGTACCTATTGTATTGTTGAGTGGTGAACTCGGTTTAGGTACCGTGGAATTTATTGGGGGTGGGCTTATTGGCGAATTGGTTTTGGTCGATGATAAACTATCGGTAGGTAATGGAACGTACGCGGTATGTGCTGACTGAACGATAGTATGAGCTTGCGATTCTCCTTGGTTTGGTTTTGAGACATTCGGCAAATGAAGTAAACTGTTGTGACGTTTGCGACCTAATTGACAGGAACGTTTCGAGCGGCAAGATTGTACGGTATGGGTGTCACTTAGGCAGTTGTAACATCTTGAATTTTGATTTATAAAATTTCTCCTCTCCGTGATGCCCATTCCCTTGAACTTTTCGCACTGGTATAATAAATGTTCGGCGTTGCACAATGGACATTTTAAATTGGATGCGGTGACGGTACATGAATTTCTCACACTTGAAGCGAGTCGCACTACGGGTTTGGTTATGGTTTCTCTTACTCCTTCGAGTGTATCTGCTCTGGTTTGAAGGCAATCCATTAGGTGTTGCAGCGTCGGGTGCTCTATTTTCGAAGACTCGTGTTGCCAAAACTGCCTACTATCGTCATCCAACTTATTCACCACTATATATATTAACCACGGATCACGTAACTCCCCCTGGGTGCCAATGGCCTTTAGACCTCTTATAATCTCATCGCTGGTATCGGCTAGCTTGCGAATGGTGTTCGCGTTAACACGAGTGATAGATGGTTGCTTAAAAAATGTGTCGATGTAATTATTTATGGTGACCTTCTTTTTATCGTACCGTTTAACAAGAATCTGGTAAGCTTCGATATAATTCGCGTCCGTTATATTCAAATGCTTAATAAGGCCTAATGCTTCTCCCTTGAGTAAACCTTTTAAATGCTGAAGTTTTTGGGCTGCGGACAACATTACCTTATCATGAACTGAACTATTAAACAGATCAAAAAAACTTTGCCAGTTTCGAAAGTCCCCTTCAAACATAGGTATATTCAATCGTGGTAATTTGGTTTCGTTTGAACCCGAATGACCTTGACACATGCTTTCGTTACGCGATAACGTGGTATTTAACGGGATGGAGGTATGAAAACGTCGAATTGCAGCATTTAAGAGTGCCACCGCGTGGTAATAACTTTCATCGAATTCGTCTGACAGCGAGATTAATTCTGCATCAATTTCAAACATTTTATTTTCAACGTGTGCGAATTCAGTAGATAAGACATTTGTTTTATCTAATCGAACCGTAATATCCTCCAATCTTGTGTCAGCACAAACAGACTCTGCAAATGTAACAATTTTGGTCATTTGACCTTTCACTATTGAGCGCCGCCTTTTGAGAGCTTCCATCGTGCGGTAAACCACTTAGATTCTCAACCGGTACGTATACACAAACTGTAGTTACAAAAAAACGACTATAACGTTCAAATGTAGGTATATTTGCAACGTAAAATGTGGTAACGAAATTATAACCTTGAACCAAGCACTACCGCGTCGCGATAAAATACGAAAATGGAAACCGTTTGCCCCAATACTAACCAAATGAACACCAATTTATGTCAATAATTTATATATGTTTCTCGTGACATGAACAAATCCAATTGCACCAACAACAAACAAACAAAAAACACTGATTTATATGCAACTACGTTATGTACAAATTTTTCTCACAACAAAATATAAAAAAAAAACTGAATTGGATTGACTTGGTTGTCAATTAACTTTTGTTTTATATAGTATATCAATAATAAAAAAAAATTGTACTTAAGGTTTGTTTTTCCAAAATGGTGAACCCACGCTGGTACTTTTCTCCCGATCCGGCTCGAAGGACCATGTTCCGAATCGAGCGTTTGAGTGGACTTTTTAACTTGGTTGAATCACGTTTGAAAAAGTGTAAAAAAGCCACAATACAATATATCTTTTATTATTTTATATTATATTAAAATAAACAATAGAAACTCCATTAACAAAAAAAATATAAATTTATAAAAGTCAAATATTTCTGCCTTCAGCGACGATAACTTCTATGGAAGTATTGATAATGAACGGCGAACGCAACCATAATTCTTTATTTGTATTAACCCTCATAACCAAAATATGTAATTACAAACCGAAACACCTAAACGCAATATTCGAATTACTACCCGCACAATCAAAGTTCCACAAAAAATAATTTTTAATTAAATAAATGCAGGTGTTGGTGTGTACATTGTTTGGTGATACCAAACACCCTGAATGCGATATAGAGCTAGCAAATTAAATAAAAATGTTCATCAAAATTAACGTCTTTAACGGTATTCACGTTTACACTATGCATTGCCACTATGCATTAACAAGAGAATTTCGCCGCGACCTAAAACATATAAAATCATTCTGTAGTATATCATGGTCACAATTGTAAGCCGTTAAATCGTTTAGTAATTTTTTTGTTGAAAATTATCTTACGTTGTAGCAGCGTAAAGATAAGCAGTAAAGATACTGTGCTTAGCAATTAAGTCATCTTTCAGCATTGTAACACATTATGTGTTGTGGGAGATTTCAATGGTGAGTCATTTCGTTTTAAAACATTGTTACGAAGTTAGTTCGTCCCAAGCTTAGGCATGGTGGTCATCCCCTACTTTATTAAATTATATTATGTCTATTGAAATATACTATACAACCGTATGAATGAAAAATTCAAAATTACCGAAATCTATATATATATATTGTAAACTGGATTGGTTGTGATGCGATCTTGAAAAAAAAACAACGAAACCAAAAATCACCCGATCATTTCGGTTACGGTGGTTTGTTTACTTATAAAAAGGGGATTGGAAAAAGACGCGGGGAGAGTCCAATTTTAAGTTCTGAAAGATATAGTCAACTTTAACTTTATTGGTTTCATTTTATAGAAGTATTTTTATCAAGTAGAATGTTATTAGTTGCTAAATTTAATTAAATTAAGTATTATTAAACAAAATTAATAATAAATAAATTCTCTGTTTAATACAAAAAAATACAAACAAATATAAATTTTAATTTAATATTAATATAGAAAAATTTTTAAAAACAAAACCCTAAATAATAACTATAATGATAATATAAAAATAATGATTAAGTGCTAAGTAATTTGAAATAGTGAACCTAAATGTTAAAAACAATATTTTGCATAAGTGGTAGAACAGTAAAAGTGCTGTGAACGTTTTGTATAACTACTCGTATGTCATTATAAATGATAAAATGTCTCTATAAGAACGAAAACGATTAATCTGTTAGTGGTACCTAGTTAAGCCCTAAGTTAAATAAAAGTTTTGTGAAAGGCCTGTGATTTATAATAGTGGACTATTTAATTAACATAAACTGTGATAATGCAAAATGCGGTTGGTCTATAAATCGCAAATGTATATATTATGTGAATGAATTATCTCGTGCGTATAGCAATTGCACAAATTCATTGAAAAACAAAACTGCTACGCTAACAGTTTACGTTTGTCTGGTGTGGTATACAGTGAATACCAAAAGTAGTGAAACATTCGAACACAACAGTGACTGTTAAAAAGAGTGTTACACAAACATAAAGTGATTGAATAAACGGTACGTGCACGTATCAAGAAAAATTATCCGTTGAATATTGCGCCATATAATTTAACGATGGCAAATCGAGTATATTCGTCACTGAAAAATTAAAAGCATAAGTTGTTAAATTTTGGAAATTTAAAGGCTTTCGTCGACCGTACGTTGTTCAACATCTTATAAAATCGCTGGTAACCGACATTTTGGACCACATCTGGATTACAAATTAGGGAAGTCATTTTATATTTTATTAATATATTTTCAAATTAATATGGCTGCTTAATAATTCTAAAAAAAAATGAAAACGTCCTATTAATCAAAATTTAAGCGTTTAATTAAAAATCATTTAATATAATTAAGATATTTTCTTTATTAATTTTTTTTTTATTTATTATTCCTAGTCTAAGAGTTGTTTCGACAAAGTAAATTATTCCCAATACTTGCTATAAAATATGTTTTTTTTCTCTAGTTAATTTTTATTTATTATATCGTGGTTAGTTGAGCAATATAAAATTCACTTCATTGGGAATTTTTTTTTTTTTTTTTATATTTTGCATATATATAATATAATTGATTATAAACTAATAATAGTTTACTAATATGAACTAACCCTTAAATAACCTTATTTAAATTTTTTTTGACTTTTTTTTCTAAATTATTATGTTAAATAAAGCTTAAGCTGGTCATGAACTATTCAGAATTTAAAATTTCTAAGTTTTCCTTTTCTTCACTTTATCGTGGTGCTGTTTCTTTTCGAAAGTGATTTCGTTTTCAGGATGAAGTAAATTAAATCGAAGCGGGGATGGGATTACGATGTGACGGGTGAGTTCTTGATGGTAGGTATGGTTGGCTGTGCTGGTGGTATATATCCTTAAATATTCTCCTTATCCATGTAAACTTCAAAATGGTGGCAATTCCAGATTCATGCATGCTTCAACAATAAAATAGAAATCCCAAGCCAATCTGCTGAGCCATAGCCGAGCTTAAACTAGTCCATCAATGAAATGAAGCCCCTGCGTGAATGAACAAAAAAATTTCTGATTTCGATCTGGGTAAATTCCAAGTTCCGCCATAGAATTAATTCTATTGGTTGTGACCTCATGCCCTTCCTTAAAGGTCGTTACAACATTTTTTCATTATAATCATTATCGAAATAAACAACTCACGGTTCCGTTGAAAATATAAATGCTTCTTACCGTTATTTTAGCTAACACACCAACCAGTGTATGCATTAATAACATAGTGTGTGTCGTGCGGTAGTGCGTTGGGTTTGTGTGTAAAATTGAATATTGGTTGATTATTGATATGACGCTCTTTTAACATCTATTAAGGTGGCTCCTGTAACTTTTTTATTGTTAAAATCTTTTATAATATCGGATGTTAATTTGTTTATTGCGCGGATCGTCGAATGTCCTTGTCGAAAGAAAAATTGATTATCTGTAAGAATTTAAGAATTAGATTTTCTGTTACGTGTGTCTTTATTCGATTGTATATGGTTATTTCAAATATTTTACTAATATTTACTAATAAGTTTATTGGCATATAGTTTTCACATTCGTTTGAATTTTTTTTTCTGTTTCATAATTAGTATAATTTTAGCTATTTTCCAAGCACTAGGAATGTAAAGGTTTTTTATTATGTTGTTAACTATTGTACAATATTCTTGAATAATTTCCATTGGAATAAATTTAAGAGCGACGTTTGTAATTTTATCGATACCTGATGATGTTTTTTGATTAAGACATTTAAATATCTCTTCTAGTTCTTTATATTCTATATTTATGACATCTAAATTTTCCACATTTGCCAGAAAATCGTCGCTAAATATCACTTTGTGGGTGTGTAAGTTTTCTCATCGCTCTGAATTTTTGAGTAGTAGCTTCAATTTCTTTTTCGAATGATGGAGTTAGTATTATTTTTGATTCACTTTCATTGAATGCTCCGATTATTTTTAGTTTGTCGTGTTCGTCGACACTATTATCCAAATTAATATTTCCTATTTCTGTATTTCTCATTGACTTCACACTAAATTTGTCCACCATCAGATCGGCAATTTCTATTTGCTCTTTTAGTCTAAATAACGTGTTAATTTTTTTAAATATATTTCTATTTCCGTCATTTATCTTAATTTTTTCAATTTTTCTTTTCCAGTATTTATTCACTTGTAGTTTAATATTTTGCATTATTAATATTTTAATATTTTTTATTAATGATTTTAGTTGGTTTAGTTTCTGTACAATTGTTGGGTTGCTTAAATCATAAAAATGTTGCCGTTTTATAGTTTTAATTTTAGTGATGTACTGGCTTTTGGTTTTGTATAATTTCATAATCATATTTGTTTTAAAGTTTTCTGTCCTTTGGTTTCTGGTGTTGATGTTTCTATAGCTTCCAAATTAAATGATTTATTTGCTTACGGTGATTGCCTATTTCAATGTTTGATAAATTCTTATTGTTTGGGACTATCTTTGGTTCATTGTTCTGAGTTAAATGGTTGTAATAGCTTAATATCATTTGTTTTTGGTACTTTGGCCAATTAATGTTTTATAGAAGTTTGCATTCAGATCTAACTGTTGTTTAAGCATAGTCCCGGTCTCTACTTCCTCTTACGCGATCTGCATATGTTATCCCTTCTTTCCTTATTTATTTAAATATGTTTCTATTGTTATGTTAGTGGTTATGATTACTTCTCTCTATTAGATTGTTTTTCTTTAAATTCAACGACTTGTATATTGGGCAGTCCTTGTTTGATGCTGGTTGCTCCTTGTTTTACATTTAATACAGAACGTATTTTCCGCACCCATTTCCGTTGCGTGATCACCAACATAATTTGTGTGCTTTAAAGTTGCACATTGTCCTGGTGTGTGTTTATTACTGCATTTAACATATCTCTACTGAAATATGCAGTTCGCTGCTACGTGGCGATATCGTTGACAATTATGAAATAGAATTAATTTTTGGCGTATCATTGGATACCAGAATATTCGATGATAAATTATATTTCGAATTTTAGCGAATTCTGTTAATTGATTATCTGGTGTTATATGAACAATATATATAGGTACATTTTTTTCTGTCGTTTCGAACTAGGTGTGACTTATAAATAAATGCATCAAACCAACAGATTTACAAAGATTCTATCCGTTGAAGAAATCGTGTCGTGAGTTCCTTTCCTTGCTTTGATATACGAGTACTACAATATTTGGTGATTTATGGATTCGATTTATTTTATTTTGATTTAATTTGTTTTAAGAGAACCAAGTTAATTTAGTTAATACTAATAATAACATTACATTTATTTTATTCAACTACAATTTAACTCATAGTAATGACGTTTTATATCAGGAAATTTACTGCAACTTAATTAATTAAACATTTTTAATTATAATTATAAATTGTTTTTAAAGATGCTGATTGCTGAATATTTATATCCAAAAAATCAAAAATTCTTGTGCTAACCGCCTTACATTATAATTTCAACTAACTATTGACTACTTAGTTGTCTGTAACCGGGTCAATTCGGTCATATTTAACATGCCTATCATATCCTTCATCTTGTTAAATGTAATAAAGGTGTATGGTGGGCCCAGCGTCATCCAGGAGTCTCGCTAAATTGTCGGGTCATACATTTCAATCAATCAACTAATTAAGATGTTTTCTTATATTTATTTTGATTTTTTTGTTGTTGTAAATAAATCCTGTTGTATATAATTATTATCACTGGCCTTATTTTGTTTTTACTAAATATTACCTGATGAACAAATGTTCCTCATATTTTCGAAGTTTTCAAAATAACTGGTGCAAAGATATCTCTAACAAATTCAAATAAATCTTATAGTAAAATACTAAATCGCTTCATTTACTTAGAATATGCGGTGCTGTACCTCTATGCGTATTTTCACACTATTTAAATTTTGATGTAGACAATAACGTCAACATGACCATAAAATTGAATCAAATCATTTTTGTTGAACCTTTCATAGAACGCGCATTAAACTTTCACAGAACTTGTTCTGTTTAAAATTACGAAAATCACGCTTACCTGTAGAAATTGATGATGATTCGTTTTAGTTCCAGTTGGAAATGTACTCCAACGTTCTGATATAAATAATTTAATTTAATTTTTTGGTGATTTTGCGAGGAAATAGAACGTCTGCCAAATATAATATGCGTTATGTACAGTTGAGCTGAGTTCAATATATTGGGCGAATGGAAGTACTCTAATTTGTTTCTTTTTGAAATCTTATATAAGCACAAATTTTCTCTTAACTTTTGAAATGATTAGACTCCTGCGTTTTATAAATCTGAAATGTAAACATTCGATATGATTATGCTAATCTTACGGAGTGTATCAATTTATTATTCCCGTTTGCACACTAGAAAAAAAACTTATTTTCCTACTTAAATAAAAAGTGAGAATATCGTTTTCTATAAGTGATAATTTTTATTTATTTTTATTTTGTATTTTGGACTAGTTTCGAGAGTTCTTTCTACGTCAGCTATTTTCTCTATTTTAATTTCTGGTTCACAAATATTCCTTTATATAATCGTAAATTTCGTTGTACGACATCCTATCGTTTAATAATTGTGGATTGTTCCTGTGTTGATAAATCTTATACTCCTCTATTCTATTCATTTATTCGCCTTTTTTCATTCCGTGTAGGATTTCTAACGTTTGTAGCAAATTTTATTCAATCTTATCTCTTAGCTCTTTTTGTGACTTAAATTATAATATTTGGCTAATACTTTGGCTGATTCGCCTGATCACGAAATAAAAAGTGAGAATATCTGTTTTTTTAAAAGAAAATCTTTTTTCGTTAAAAGAAATATCTTTTGCTTTTCCTTCATTCACGTTTTATTTGAATTTGAAATTAAATCTCGTGATAAAAGTGCGCAACAAAATAATGTAAAATAATAGAGCTAAGTTGTTTGACTGATGCGAACTGCGGTTTCATTTCACAGATTCTCGTTTTGATTTGTAAAGCTTCAAACAAGAGAAAAATTGCTTGTAAATATTAGATTCAACTCCTTTTGTCCATCAGTAAACTTATATGTTTCGTTTTCGCCTTGATGATAAATAATTAGCTCACACCGCCCAGAAAATCAATGTGGAGAGGGTTTATTGCACTTGCAATAATGACCGTATACCAATTTAAAACAATCAGAATTTTATTCCAGGAATTTCATTTTTCTGAATTTTGATAAATTTTCCGAGTAACAACCGAAAATTTTCTGTTTAAAATAATCGGTTGGTAATCAATTTTTCCCATTGTTATACGAGTATATATTACGGTTAATTCTGTTAAAAATTGTATTCTGATTCAAATTTAATAAACAAATTTAGAAAAACATATACGACGAAAACTTAACCATGGACGATACCTCCATTGTCAAAGTGAACAATGTAGACGTGGTAACCGATAATATGTTGATTGTTTGTAACATTTTATTATTAAGAAAATCGAAAGCATATTTTAATGTTATATTTTGCTAGGATCCTGGCTAGGGTTCAACGGATAGTCGTATTAAAATTGATCATGTAAACTTAGAAATAAGGTGGCCAAATCCCTGAATGCGATATAGAGCTAGCAGATTAAATAAAAATGTTCATCAAAACTAACGTCTTTAACGGTATTCACGTTTACACTATGCATTGCCACTATGCATTAACAAGCGAATTTGACCGCGACCTAAAACATATAAAATCATTCTGTAGTATATCATGGCCACAATTGTAAGCCGTTAAATCTTTTAGTAATTTTTTTGTTGAAAATTATCTTACAATCTATTTAGTTTGCTAAAAAAATGTACTAACGAAAGTTAATTATCGTTATTATGATCAGTATCGAAACAAACAACTCACGGTTATGTTGAAAATATAAATGTTTCTTACCGTTGTTTTAACTAACTTAATACACCAACTAGTGTATTAAAAACACGGCCTGTGTCGTACGGTAGTACGTTGTGCTTATGTGCAAAATTGAATATTGATAACATACACAGACATCATTAAGCTAATATTTTTACGAATAACAACTTCATTCGTTGGTTTGTATTGCAGAGACCTTTTTCTCTATCAGTTTGTCTCGTCACAAATTTTCTATATAATTTTGATGTATTGGTTCTTATCAGATGATGATAATATCTCTCTTTTAAATTCAACTCATTTATTACTGTTTACGATCAGTAACAACATTTTGTAATTACTTATTGTGTTAGTTTGTGCAAATCCTTTGGGAATGATACACCAGGTAACTGGTAGTAATTCGAGTGAATTTAAAATAGAAACTTTAATTTTATACAACTTTTTCGGTTGAAAATTTGTCATCATACTAAATTGATCTCGTTTGTGTAGTGTTGTTCGCCAGTGGACATAATATTGTGCGATTTGGATAAATTTATTTTTATTTTCTCCTGGTTTTAATTAATTTTAAGTTTAGTTTAGTATCTAGTTAGTTTCGTGAATAATATGGGGCTAGTGAAATATGCTCATTAAAAATATTAAACTGATAACAATTTGTTAAAACAGCACTGCCGTTGTAGCAGCGTAAAGATACTGTGCTTAGCAATTAAGTCATCTTTCAGCATTATAACACATTATGTGTTGTGGGAGATTTCAATCGTGTCATTTCGTTTTAAAACATTTTTTTTATTATAATCATTATCGAAATAAACAACTCACGGTTACTTTCAAAATATAAATGCTTCTTACCGTTATTTTAGCTAACACACCAATCAGTGTATGCATTAATAACATAGTCTGTGTCGTGCGGTAGTGCGTTGGGTTTGTGTGTAAAATTGAATATTGGTTGATTATTGATATGACGCTCTTTTAACATCTATTAAGGTGGCTCCTGTAACTTATTTATTGTTAAAATCTTTTATAATATCGGATGTTAATTTGTTTATTGCGCGGATCGTCGAATCCTTGTCGAAAGAAAATTTGATTATCTGTAAGAATATAAGAATTAGATTTTCTGTTACGTGACGGTTGTGAAGTTTTTCCTAACAAAAAAGTTATTCCGAAAACCCAACAACAATAATAAAAATATCTGCATGGATGTGTAAAATTCGTAAAATCGAATAAATTAGGTAACTTCATATAAACGAGTAAAATAAATATAAGCAAAATCATAAATGGCTAGTCAATTAGTATAAGATTCTTGCAGATCATGAAATTAACACAATTTCCAAAAATTATGAATTAAAAATATTTGAACACAAATTCGGAGTTATTAAATATATTTTCGGGTTTTTCTAATTTTCCGATACTACTAAACGGCGGAACCACTAGCGGAAAATTAATTTTAGTTGGTTAAGGCCTGTGTGAACGGAAAATCATTCACATTTTCCAAAAAGTAGGGCCTCTGGTAGTTAGGATTAAGGATATTTGTACACATAACCGGGATTATGAAATAAATTCGGGTTTTCCGAGTTTTCCGATATTACTAAACGGCGGAACCACTAGCGGAAAACTAATTTGAGTTGGTCTAGGCCTGTGTGAACGGAAAATCATTCACATTTTCCAAAAAGTAGGGCCTCTGGTAGTTAGGATTAAGGATATTTGAACACATAACCGGGGTTAATAAATAAATTCGGGTTTTCCGAGTTTTCCGATATTATTAAACGGCGGAACCACTAGCAGAAAATAAATTTGAGTTGGTCTAGGCCTGTGTGAACGGAAAATCATTCACATTTTCCAAAAAGTAGGGCCTCTGGTAGTTAGGATTAAGGATATTTGAACACATAACCTGGATTATGAAATTAATTCGGTTTTTCCGAGTTTTCCGATATTACTAAACGGCGGAACCACTACCAGAAAATAAATTTGAGTTGGTCTAGGCCTATGTGAACGGAAAATCATTCACATTTTCCAAAAAGTAGGGCCTCTGGTGGTTAGGATTAAGGATATTTGAACACATAACCGGGATTATGAAATTAATTCGGTTTTTTCGAGTTTTACGATATTGTTAAACGGCGGAACCACTAGCGGAAAATTAATTTCAGTTGGTCTAGGCCTGTGTGAACGGAAAATCATTCACATTTTTCAGAAAGTAGGGCCTCTGGTAGTTAGGGTTAAGGATATTTGAACACATAACCGGGATTATGAAATAAATTCGGTTTTTCCGAGTTTTCCGATATTACTAAACGGCGGAACCACTAGCAGGAAATAAATTTGAGTTGGTCTAGGCCTGTGTGAACGGAAAATCATTCACATTTTCCAAAAAGTAGGGCCTCTGGTAGTTAGGATTAAGGATATTTGAACACATAACCGGGATTATGAAATTAATTCGGGTTTTCCGAGTTTTCCGATATTACTAAACGGCGGAACCACTAGCAGAAAATAAATTTGAGTTGGTCTTGGCCTGTGTGAACGGAAAATCATTCACATTTTCCAAAAAGTAGGGCCTCTGGTAGTTAGGATTAAGGATATTTGAACACTAACCGGGGTTATGAAATAAATTCGGTTTTTCCGAGTTTTCCGATATTACTAAACGGCGGAACCACTAGCAGAAAATAAATTTGAGTTGGTCTAGGCCTGTGTGAACGGAAAATCATTCACATTTGTCAAAAAGTAGGGCCTCTGGTAGTTAGGATTAAGGATATTTGAACACATAACCGGGGTTAATAAATAAATTCGGGTTTTCCAAGTTTTCCGATATTACTAAACGGCGGAACCACTAGCAGAAAATAAATTTGAGTTGGTCTAGTGGCCTGTGTGAACGGAAAAACATTCACATTTTCCAAAAAGTAGGGCCTCTGGTAGTTAGGATTAAGGATATTTGAACACATAATCGGGATTATGAAATTAATTCGGGTTTTCCGAGTTTTCCGATAGTACTAAACAGTGGAACCACTAGCAGAAAATAAATTTGAGTTGGTCTAGGCTTGTGTAAATGGAAAATCATTCACATTTTCCAAAAAGTAGGGCCTCTGGTAGTTAGGATTAAGGATATTTGAACACATAACCTGGATTATGAAATAAATTCGGGTTTTCCGAGTTTTCCGATATTACTAAACGGCGGAACCACTAGCAAAAAATAAATTTGAGTTGGTCTAAGCCTGTGTCAATGGAAAATTGTTCACATTTTCCAAAAAGTAGGGCCTCTGGTAGTTAGGATTAAGGATATTTGAACACATAACCGGGATTATGAAATAAATTCGGTTTTTCCGAGTTTTCCGATATTACTAAACGGCGGAACCACTAGCAGAAAATAAATTTGAGTTGGTCTAGGCCTGTGTGAATGGAAAAACATTCATATTTTCCAAAAAGTAGGGCCTCTGGTAGTTAGGATTAAGGATATTTGAACACATAACCGGGGTTATGAAATAAATTCGGTTTTCCGAGTTTTCCGATAATACTAAACGGCGGAACCACTAGCGGAAAATTAATTTGAGTTGGTCTAAGCCTGTGTGAACGGAAAATCATTCACATTTTCCAAAAAGTAGGGCCTCTGGTAGTTAGGATTAAGGATATTTGAACACATAACCTGGATTATGAAATAAATTCGGTTTTTCCGAGTTTTCCGATATTACTAAACGGCGGAACCACTAGCAGAAAATAAATTTGAGTTGGTCTAGGCCTGTGTGAACGGAAAATTATTCACATTTTCCAAAAAGTAGGGCCTCTGGTAGTTAGGATTAAGGATATTTGAACACATAACCGGGATTATGAAATAAATTCGGGTTTTTTCGAGTTTTCCGATATTACTAAACGGCGGAACCACTAGCGGAAAATTAATTTGAGTTGGTCTAGGCCTGTGTGAACGGAAAATCATTCACATTTTTCAGAAAGTAGGGCCCCTGGTATTTGGGTTAAGGATATTTGAACACATAATCGGGATTATGAAATAAATTCGGTTTTTCCGAGTTTTCCGATATTACTAAACGGCGGAACCACTAGCAGGAAATAAATTTGAGTTGGTCTAGGCCTGTGTGAACGGAAAATCATTCACATTTTCCAAAAAGTAGGGCCTCTGGTAGTTAGGATTAAGGATATTTGAACACATAACCGGGATTATGAAATAAATTCGGTTTTTCCGAGTTTTCCGATATTACTAAACGGCGGAACCACTAGCAGAAAATAAATTTGAGTTGGTCTTGGCCTGTGTGAACGGAAAATCATTCACATTTTCCAAAAAGTAGGGCCTCTGGTAGTTAGGATTAAGGATATTTGAACACTAACCGGGGTTATGAAATAAATTCGGTTTTTCCGAGTTTTCCGATATTACTAAACGGCGGAACCACTAGCAGAAAATAAATTTCAGTTGGTCTAGGCCGGTGCGAACGGGAAATCATTCACATTTTCCAAAAAGTAGGGCCTCTGGTAGTTAGGATTAAGGATATTTGAACACATAACCGGGGTTATGAAATAAATTCGGGTTTTTCCGAGTTTTCCGATATTACTAAACAGCGGAAAAACTACCGGAAAATTAATTTGAGTTGGTCTAGGCCTGTGTGAACGGAAAATCATTCACATTTTCCAAAAAGTAGGGCCTCTGGTAGTTAGGATTAAGGATATTTGAACACATAATCGGGATTATGAAATAAATTCGGGTTTTCCAAGTTTTCCGATATTACTAAACGGCGGAACCACTAGCAGAAAATAAATTTGAGTTGGTCTAGTGGCCTGTGTGAACGGAAAAACATTCACATTTTCCAAAAAGTAGGGCCTCTGGTAGTTAGGATTAAGGATATTTGAACACATAATCGGGATTATGAAATTAATTCGGGTTTTCCGAGTTTTCCGAATATTACTAAACAGCGGAACCACTAGCAGAAAATAAATTTGAGTAGGTCTAGGCCTGTGTGAATGGAAAATTGTTCACATTTTCCTAAAAGTAGGGCCTCTGGTAGTTAGGATTAAGGATATTTGAACACATAACCGGGATTATGAAATTAATTCGGGTTTTCCGAGTTTTCCGATATTATTAAACGGCGGAACCACTAGCAAAAAATAAATTTGAGTTGGTCTAAGCCTGTGTCAATGGAAAATTGTTCACATTTTCCAAAAAGTAGGGCCTCTGGTAGTTAGGATTAAGGATATTTGAACACATAACCTGGATTATGAAATAAATTCGGTTTTTCCGAGTTTTCCGATATTACTAAACGGCGGAACCACTAGCAGAAAATAAATTTGAATTGGTCTAGGCCTGTGTGAGCGGAAAAACATTCACATTTTCCAAAAAGTAGGGCCTCTGGTAGTTAGGATTAAGGATATTTGAACACATAACCGGGGTTATGAAACAAATTCGGTTTTCCGAGTTTTCCGATATTACTAAACGGCGGAACCACTAGCGGAAAATTAATTTGAGTTGGTCTAGGCCTGTGTGAACGAAAAATCATTCACATTTTCCAAAAAGTAGGGCCTCTGGTAGTTAGGATTAAGGATATTTGAACACATAACCTGGATTATGAAATAAATTCGGTTTTTCCGAGTTTTCCGATATTACTAAATGGCGGAACCACTAGCAGAAAATAAATTTGAGTTGGTCTAAGCCTGTGTGAACGGAAAAACATTCACATTTTCCAAAAAGTAGGGCCTCTGGTAGTTAGGATTAAGGATATTTGAACACATAACCGGGATTATGAAATAAATTCGGTTTTTCGAGTTTTCCGATATTACTAAACGGCGGAACCACTAGCGGAAAATTAATTTGAGTTGGTCTAGGCCTGTGTGAACGGAAATACATTCACATTTTTCAGAAAGTAGGGCCTCTGGTAGTTGGGTTAAGGATATTTGAACACATAACCGGGATTATGAAATAAATTCGGTTTTTCCGAGTTTTCCGATATTACTAAACGGCGGAACCACTAGCAGGAAATAAATTTGAGTTGGTCTAGGCCTGTGTGAACGGAAAATCATTCAGATTTTCCAAAAAGTAGGGCCTCTGGTAGTTAGGATTAAGGATATTTGAACACATAACCGGGATTATGAAATAAATTCGGTTTTTCCGAGTTTTCCGATATTACTAAACGGCGGAACCACTAGCAGAAAATAAATTTGAGTTGGTCTTGACCTGTGTGAACGGAAAATCATTCACATTTTCCAAAAAGTAGGGCCTCTGGTGGTTAGGATTAAGGATATTTGAACACATAATCGGGATTATGAAATAAATTCGGGTTTTCCGAGTTTTCCGATATTACTAAACGGCGGAACCACTAGCGGAAAATAAATTTGAGTTGGTCTAGGCCTGTGTGAACGGAAAATCATTCACATTTTTCAGAAAGTAGGGCCTCTGGTAGTTAGGGTTAAGGATATTTGAACACATAACCGGGATTATGAAATAAATTCGGGTTTTCCGAGTTTTCCGATATTACTAAACGGCGGAACCACTAGCGGAAAATAAATTTGAGTTGGTCTAGGCCTGTGTGAACGGAAAATCATTCACATTTTTCAGAAAGTAGGGCCTCTGGTAGTTAGGGTTAAGGATATTTGAACACATAACCGGGATTATGAAATAAATTCGGGTTTTCCGAGTTTTCCGATATTACTAAACGGCGGAACCACTAGCAGAAAATAAATTTGAGTTGGTCTAGGCCTATGTGAACGGAAAATCATTCACATTTTCCAAAAAGTAGGGCCTCTGGTAGTTAGGATTAAGGATATTTGAACACATAACCGGGATTATGAAATAAATTCGGTTTTTTCGAGTTTTCCGATATTACTAAACGGCGGAACCACTAGCGGAAAATTAATTTGAGTTGGTCTAGGCCTGTGTGAACGGAAAATCATTCACATTTTTCAGAAAGTAGGGCCCCTGGTAGTTGGGTTAAGGATATTTGAACACATAATCGGGATTATGAAATAAATTCGGTTTTTACGAGTTTTCCGATATTACTAAACGGCGGAACCACTAGCAGGAAATAAATTTGAGTTGGTCTAGGCCTGTGTGAACGGAAAATCATTCACATTTTCCAAAAAGTAGGGCCTCTGGTAGTTAGGATTAAGGATATTTGAACACATAACCGGGATTATGAAATAAATTCGGTTTTTCCGAGTTTTCCGATATTACTAAACTGCGGAACCACTAGCAGAAAATAAATTTGAGTTGGTCTTGGCCTGTGTGAACGGAAAATCATTCACATTTTCCAAAAAGTAGGGCCTCTGGTAGTTAGGATTAAGGATATTTGAACACTAACCGGGGTTATGAAATAAATTCGGTTTTTCCGAGTTTTCCGATATTACTAAACGGCGGAACCACTAGCAGAAAATAAATTTCAGTTGGTCTAGGCCGGTGTGAACGGAAAATCATTCACATTTTCCAAAAAGTAGGGCCTCTGGTAGTTAGGATTAAGGATATTTGAACACATAACCGGGGTTATGAAATAAATTCGGGTTTTTCCGAGTTTTCCGATATTACTAAACAGCGGAAAAACTACCGGAAAATTAATTTGAGTTGGTCTAGGCCTGTGTGAACGGAAAATCATTCACATTTTCCAAAAAGTAGGGCCTCTGGTAGTTAGGATTAAGGATATTTGAACACATAATCGGGATTATGAAATAAATTCGGGTTTTCCAAGTTTTCCGATATTACTAAACGGCGGAACCACTAGCAGAAAATAAATTTGAGTTGGTCTAGTGGCCTGTGTGAACGGAAAATCATTCACATTTTCCAAAAAGTAGGGCCTCTGGTAGTTAGGATTAAGGATATTTGAACACATAATCGGGATTATGAAATTAATTCGGGTTTTCCGAGTTTTCCGATATTACTAAACAGCGGAACCACTAGCAGAAAATAAATTTGAGTTGGTCTAGGCCTGTGTGAATGGAAAATTGTTCACATTTTCCTAAAAGTAGGGCCTCTGGTAGTTAGGATTAAGGATATTTGAACACATAACCTGGATTATGAAATAAATTCGGTTTTTCCGAGTTTTCCGATATTACTAAACGGCGGAACCACTAGCAGAAAATAAATTTGAATTGGTCTAGGCCTGTGTGAGCGGAAAAACATTCATATTTTCCAAAAAGTAGGGCCTCTGGTAGTTAGGATTAAGGATATTTGAACACATAACCGGGGTTATGAAACAAATTCGGTTTTCCGAGTTTTCCGATATTACTAAACGGCGGAACCACTAGCGGAAAATTAATTTGAGTTGGTCTAGGCCTGTGTGGACGAAAAATCATTCACATTTTCCAAAAAGTAGGGCCTCTGGTAGTTAGGATTAAGGATATTTGAACACATAACCTGGATTATGAAATAAATTCGGTTTTTCCGAGTTTTCCGATATTACTAAATGGCGGAACCACTAGCAGAAAATAAATTTGAGTTGGTCTAGGCCTGTGTGAACGGAAAATCATTCACATTTTCCAAAAAGTAGGGCCTCTGGTAGTTAGGATTAAGGATATTTGAACACATAACCGGGATTATGAAATAAATTCGGGTTTTTCGAGTTTTCCGATATTACTAAACGGCGGAACCACTAGCGGAAAATTAATTTGAGTTGGTCTAGGCCTGTGTGAACGGAAAATCATTCACATTTTTCAGAAAGTAGGGCCTCTGGTAGTTGGGTTAAGGATATTTGAACACATAACCGGGATTATGAAATAAATTCGGTTTTTCCGAGTTTTCCGATATTACTAAACGGCGGAACCACTAGCAGGAAATAAATTTGAGTTGGTCTAGGCCTGTGTGAACGGAAAATCATTCACATTTTCCAAAAAGTAGGGCCTCTGGTAGTTAGGATTAAGGATATTTGAACACATAACCGGGATTATGAAATAAATTCGGTTTTTCCGAGTTTTCCGATATTACTAAACGGCGGAACCACTAGCAGAAAATAAATTTGAGTTGGTCTTGACCTGTGTGAATGGAAAATCATTCACATTTTCCAAAAAGTAGGGCCTCTGGTGGTTAGGATTAAGGATATTTGAACACGTAATCGGGATTATGAAATTAATTCGGGTTTTCCGAGTTTTCCGATATTACTAAACGGCGG
This sequence comes from Nephrotoma guestfalica, assembly GCA_963691935.1. Classification (NCBI taxonomy): domain Eukaryota; kingdom Metazoa; phylum Arthropoda; class Insecta; order Diptera; family Tipulidae; genus Nephrotoma; species Nephrotoma guestfalica. The sequence continues at coordinate 63,078 of OY829916.1, read as the reverse complement.
AACCACTAGCGGAAAATAAATTTGAGTTGGTCTAGGCCTGTGTGAACGGAAAATCATTCACATTTTTCAGAAAGTAGGGCCTCTGGTAGTTAGGGTTAAGGATATTTGAACACATAACCGGGATTATGAAATAAATTCGGGTTTTCCGAGTTTTCCGATATTACTAAACGGCGGAACCACTAGCAGAAAATAAATTTGAGTTGGTCTTGGCCTGTGTGAACGGAAAATCATTCACATTTTCCAAAAAGTAGGGCCTCTGGTAGTTAGGATTAAGGATATTTGAACACTAACCGGGGTTATGAAATACATTTGGGTTTTCCGAGTTTTCCGATATTACTAAACGGCGGAACCACTAGCAGAAAATAAATTTGAGTTTGTCTAGGCCTGTGTGAACGGAAAATCATTCACATTTTCCTAAAAGTAGGGCCTCTGGTAGTTAGGATTAAGGATATTTGAACACTAACCTGGATTATGAAATTAATTCGGTTTTTCCGAGTTTTCCGATATTACTAAACGGCGGAACCACTAGCAGAAAATAAATTTGAGTTGGTCTTGGCCTGTGTGAACGGAAAATCATTCACATTTTCCAAACAGTAGGGCCTCTGGTGGTTAGGATTAAGGATATTTGAACACATAACCGGGGTTATGAAATAAATTCAGGTTTTTCCGAGTTTTCCGATATTACTAAACGGCGGAACCACTAGCAGAAAATAAATTTGAGTTGGTCTTGGCCTGTGTGAACGGAAAATCATTCACATTTTCCAAAAAGTAGGGCCTCTGGTAGTTAGGATTAAGGATATTTGAACACATAACCGGGATTATGAAATAAATTCGGTTTTTTCGAGTTTTCCGATATTACTAAACGGCGGAACCACTAGCAGGGAATAAATTTGAGTTGGTCTAGGCCTGTGTGAACGGAAAATCATTCACATTTTCCTAAAAGTAGGGCCTCTGGTAGTTAGGATTAAGGATATTTGAACACATAACCGGGATTATGAAATAAATTCGGGTTTTCCGAGTTTTCCGATATTACTAAACGGCGGAACCACTAGCAGAAAATAAATTTGAGTTGGTCTTGGCCTGTGTGAACGGAAAATCATTCACATTTTCCAAAAAGTAGGGCCTCTGGTAGTTAGGATTAAGGATATTTGAACACTAACCGGGGTTATGAGATAAATTCGGTTTTTCCGAGTTTTCCGATATTACTAAACGGCGGAACCACTAGCAGAAAATAAATTTCAGTTGGCCTAGGCCTGTGTGAACGGAAAATCATTCACATTTTCCAAAAAGTAGGGCCTCTGGTAGTTAGGATTAAGGATATTTGAACACATAACCGGGATTATGAAATTATTTCGGGTTTTCCGAGTTTTCCGATATTACTAAACGGCGGAACCACTAGCAAAAAATAAATTTGAGTTGGTCTAAGCCTGTGTCAATGGAAAATTGTTCACATTTTCCAAAAAGTAGGGCCTCTGGTAGTTAGGATTAAGGATATTTGAACACATAATCGGGATTATGAAATAAATTCGGGTTTTCCAAGTTTTCCGATATTACTAAACGGCGGAACCACTAGCAGAAAATTAATTTGAGTTGGTCTAGTGGCCTGTGTGACCGGAAAAACATTCACATTTTCCAAAAATTAGGGCCTCTGGTAGTTAGGATTAAGGATATTTGAACACATAATCGGGATTATGAAATTAATTCGTGTTTTCCGAGTTTTCCGATATTACTAAACAGCAGAACCACTAGCAGCAAATAAATTTGAGTTGGTCTAGGCCTGTGTAAATGGAAAATCATTCACATTTTCCTAAAAGTAGGGCCTCTGGTAGTTATGATTAAGGATATTTGAACACATAATCTGGATTATGAAATAAATTCGGGTTTTCCGAGTTTTCCGATATTACTAAACGGCGGAACCACTAGCAGAAAATAAATTTGAGTTGGTCTAGGCCTGTGTGAATGGAAAAACATTCATATTTTCCAAAAAGTAGGGCCTCTGGTAGTTAGGATTAAGGATATTTGAACACTAACCGGGGTTATGAAATAAATTCGGTTTTCCGAGTTTTCCGATATTACTAAACGGCGGAACTACTAGCGGAAAACTAATTTGAGTTGGTCTAGGCCTGTGTGAACGGAAAATCATTCACATTTTCCAGAAAGTAGGGCCTCTGGTAGTTAGGATTAAGGATACTTGAACACATAACCGGGATTATGAAATAAATTCGGGTTTTCCGAGTTTTCCGATATTACTAAACGGCGGAACCACTAGCAAAAAATAAATTTGAGTTGGTCTAAGCCTGTGTCAATGGAAAATTGTTCACATTTTCCAAAAAGTAGGGCCTCTGGTAGTTAGGATTAAGGATATTTGAACACATAACCGGGATTATGAAATAAATTCTGTTTTTCCGAGTTTTCCGATATTACTAAACGGCGGAACCACTAGCAGAAAATAAATTTGAGTTGGTCTAGGTCTGTGTGAATGGAAAAACATTCATATTTTCCAAAAAGTAGGGCCTCTGGTAGTTAGGATTAAGGATATTTGAACACATAACCGGGATTATGAAATAAATTCGGGTTTTTCGAGTTTTCCGATATTACTAAACGGCGGAACCACTAGCGGAAAATTAATTTGAGTTGGTCTAGGACTGTGTGAACGGAAAATCATTCACATTTTTCAGAAAGTAGGGCCTCTGGTAGTTAGGATTAAGGATATTTGAACACATAACCGGGATTATGAAATAAATTCGGTTTTTCCGAGTTTTCCGATATTACTAAACGGCGGAACCACTAGCAGAAAATAAATTTGAGTTGGTCTTGGCCTGTGTGAACGGAAAATCATTCACATTTTCCAAAAAGTAGGGCCTCTGGTAGTTAGGATTAAGGATATTTGAACACTAACCGGGGTTATGAAATAAATTCGGTTTTTCCGAGTTTTCCGATATTACTAAACGGCGGAACCACTAGCAGAAAATAAATTTCAGTTGGTCTAGGCCGGTGTGAACGGAAAATCATTCACATTTTCCAAAAAGTAGGGCCTCTGGTAGTTAGGATTAAGGATATTTGAACACATAACCGGGGTTATGAAATAAATTCGGGTTTTTCCGAGTTTTCCGATATTACTAAACAGCGGAAAAACTACCGGAAAATTAATTTGAGTTGGTCTAGGCCTGTGTGAACGGAAAATCATTCACATTTTCCAAAAAGTAGGGCCTCTGGTAGTTAGGATTAAGGATATTTGAACACATAATCGGGATTATGAAATAAATTCGGGTTTTCCAAGTTTTCCGATATTACTAAACGGCGGAACCACTAGCAGAAAATAAATTTGAGTTGGTCTAGTGGCCTGTGTGAACGGAAAATCATTCACATTTTCCAAAAAGTAGGGCCTCTGGTAGTTAGGATTAAGGATATTTGAACACATAACCGGGATTATGAAATAAATTCGGTTTTTTCGAGTTTTCCGATATTACTAAACGGCGGAACCACTAGCGGAAAATTAATTTGAGTTGGTCTAGGCCTGTGTGAACGGAAAATCATTCACATTTTTCAGAAAGTAGGGCCCCTGGTAGTTGGGTTAAGGATATTTGAACACATAATCGGGATTATGAAATAAATTCGGTTTTTCCGAGTTTTCCGATATTACTAAACGGCGGAACCACTAGCAGAAAATAAATTTGAATTGGTCTAGGCCTGTGTGAGCGGAAAAACATTCACATTTTCCAAAAAGTAGGGCCTCTGGTAGTTAGGATTAAGGATATTTGAACACATAACCGGGGTTATGAAACAAATTCGGTTTTCCGAGTTTTCCGATATTACTAAACGGCGGAACCACTAGCAGAAAATAAATTTGAATTGGTCTAGGCCTGTGTGGACGAAAAATCATTCACATTTTCCAAAAAGTAGGGCCTCTGGTAGTTAGGATTAAGGATATTTGAACACATAACCTGGATTATGAAATAAATTCGGTTTTTCCGAGTTTTCCGATATTACTAAATGGCGGAACCACTAGCAGAAAATAAATTTGAGTTGGTCTAGGCCTGTGTGAACGGAAAATCATTCACATTTTCCAAAAAGTAGGGCCTCTGGTAGTTAGGATTAAGGATATTTGAACACATAACCTGGATTATGAAATAAATTCGGTTTTTCCGAGTTTTCCGATATTACTAAATGGCGGAACCACTAGCAGAAAATAAATTTGAGTTGGTCTAAGCCTGTGTGAACGGAAAAACATTCACATTTTCCAAAAAGTAGGGCCTCTGGTAGTTAGGATTAAGGATATTTGAACACATAACCGGGATTATGAAATAAATTCGGGTTTTTCGAGTTTTCCGATATTACTAAACGGCGGAACCACTAGCGGAAAATTAATTTGAGTTGGTCTAGGCCTGTGTGAACGGAAATACATTCACATTTTTCAGAAAGTAGGGCCTCTGGTAGTTGGGTTAAGGATATTTGAACACATAACCGGGATTATGAAATAAATTCGGTTTTTCCGAGTTTTCCGATATTACTAAACGGCGGAACCACTAGCAGGAAATAAATTTGAGTTGGTCTAGGCCTGTGTGAACGGAAAATCATTCACATTTTCCAAAAAGTAGGGCCTCTGGTAGTTAGGATTAAGGATATTTGAACACATAACCGGGATTATGAAATAAATTCGGTTTTTCCGAGTTTTCCGATATTACTAAACGGCGGAACCACTAGCAGAAAATAAATTTGAGTTGGTCTTGACCTGTGTGAACGGAAAATCATTCACATTTTCCAAAAAGTAGGGCCTCTGGTGGTTAGGATTAAAGATATTTGAACACATAATCGGGATTATGAAATAAATTCGGGTTTTCCGAGTTTTCCGATATTACTAAACGGCGGAACCACTAGCGGAAAATAAATTTGAGTTGGTCTAGGCCTGTGTGAACGGAAAATCATTCACATTTTTCAGAAAGTAGGGCCTCTGGTAGTTAGGGTTAAGGATATTTGAACACATAACCGGGATTATGAAATAAATTCGGGTTTTCCGAGTTTTCCGATATTACTAAACGGCGGAACCACTAGCGGAAAATAAATTTGAGTTGGTCTAGGCCTGTGTGAACGGAAAATCATTCACATTTTTCAGAAAGTAGGGCCTCTGGTAGTTAGGGTTAAGGATATTTGAACACATAACCGGGATTATGAAATTAATTCGGGTTTTCCGAGTTTTCCGATATTACTAAACGGCGGAACCACTAGCAGAAAATAAATTTGAGTTGGTCTAGGCCTGTGTGAACGGAAAATCATTCACATTTTCCAAAAAGTAGGGCCTCTGGTAGTTAGGATTAAGGATATTTGAACACATAACCGGGATTATGAAATAAATTCGGTTTTTTCGAGTTTTCCGATATTACTAAACGGCGGAACCACTAGCGGAAAATTAATTTGAGTTGGTCTAGGCCTGTGTGAACGGAAAATCATTCACATTTTTCAGAAAGTAGGGCCCCTGGTAGTTGGGTTAAGGATATTTGAACACATAATCGGGATTATGAAATAAATTCGGTTTTTACGAGTTTTCCGATATTACTAAACGGCGGAACCACTAGCAGGAAATAAATTTGAGTTGGTCTAGGCCTGTGTGAACGGAAAATCATTCACATTTTCCAAAAAGTAGGGCCTCTGGTAGTTAGGATTAAGGATATTTGAACACATAACCGGGATTATGAAATAAATTCGGTTTTTCCGAGTTTTCCGATATTACTAAACGGCGGAACCACTAGCAGAAAATAAATTTGAGTTGGTCTTGGCCTGTGTGAACGGAAAATCATTCACATTTTCCAAAAAGTAGGGCCTCTGGTAGTTAGGATTAAGGATATTTGAACACTAACCGGGGTTATGAAATAAATTCGGTTTTTCCGAGTTTTCCGATATTACTAAACGGCGGAACCACTAGCAGAAAATAAATTTCAGTTGGTCTAGGCCGGTGTGAACGGAAAATCATTCACATTTTCCAAAAAGTAGGGCCTCTGGTAGTTAGGATTAAGGATATTTGAACACATAACCGGGGTTATGAAATAAATTCGGGTTTTTCCGAGTTTTCCGATATTACTAAACAGCGGAAAAACTACCGGAAAATTAATTTGAGTTGGTCTAGGCCTGTGTGAACGGAAAATCATTCACATTTTCCAAAAAGTAGGGCCTCTGGTAGTTAGGATTAAGGATATTTGAACACATAATCGGGATTATGAAATAAATTCGGGTTTTCCAAGTTTTCCGATATTACTAAACGGCGGAACCACTAGCAGAAAATAAATTTGAGTTGGTCTAGTGGCCTGTGTGAACGGAAAATCATTCACATTTTCCAAAAAGTAGGGCCTCTGGTAGTTAGGATTAAGGATATTTGAACACATAATCGGGATTATGAAATTAATTCGGGTTTTCCGAGTTTTCCGATATTACTAAACAGCGGAACCACTAGCAGAAAATAAATTTGAGTTGGTCTAGGCCTGTGTGAATGGAAAATTGTTCACATTTTCCTAAAAGTAGGGCCTCTGGTAGTTAGGATTAAGGATATTTGAACACATAACCTGGATTATGAAATAAATTCGGTTTTTCCGAGTTTTCCGATATTACTAAACGGCGGAACCACTAGCAGAAAATAAATTTGAATTGGTCTAGGCCTGTGTGAGCGGAAAAACATTCATATTTTCCAAAAAGTAGGGCCTCTGGTAGTTAGGATTAAGGATATTTGAACACATAACCGGGATTATGAAATAAATTCGGGTTTTTCGAGTTTTCCGATATTACTAAACGGCGGAACCACTAGCGGAAAATTAATTTGAGTTGGTCTAGGCCTGTGTGAACGGAAATACATTCACATTTTTCAGAAAGTAGGGCCTCTGGTAGTTGGGTTAAGGATATTTGAACACATAACCGGGATTATGAAATAAATTCGGTTTTTCCGAGTTTTCCGATATTACTAAACGGCGGAACCACTAGCAGGAAATAAATTTGAGTTGGTCTAGGCCTGTGTGAACGGAAAATCATTCACATTTTCCAAAAAGTAGGGCCTCTGGTAGTTAGGATTAAGGATATTTGAACACATAACCGGGATTATGAAATAAATTCGGTTTTTCCGAGTTTTCCGATATTACTAAACGGCGGAACCACTAGCAGAAAATAAATTTGAGTTGGTCTTGACCTGTGTGAATGGAAAATCATTCACATTTTCCAAAAAGTAGGGCCTCTGGTGGTTAGGATTAAGGATATTTGAACACGTAATCGGGATTATGAAATTAATTCGGGTTTTCCGAGTTTTCCGATATTACTAAACGGCGGAACCACTAGCGGAAAATAAATTTGAGTTGGTCTAGGCCTGTGTGAACGGAAAATCATTCACATTTTTCAGAAAGTAGGGCCTCTGGTAGTTAGGGTTAAGGATATTTGAACACATAACCGGGATTATGAAATAAATTCGGGTTTTCCGAGTTTTCCGATATTACTAAACGGCGGAACCACTAGCAGAAAATAAATTTGAGTTGGTATTGGCCTGTGTGAACGGAAAATCATTCACATTTTCCAAAAAGTAGGGCCTCTGGTAGTTAGGATTAAGGATATTTGAACACTAACCGGGGTTATGAAATACATTTGGGTTTTCCGAGTTTTCCGATATTACTAAACGGCGGAACCACTAGCAGAAAATAAATTTGAGTTTGTCTAGGCCTGTGTGAACGGAAAATCATTCACATTTTCCTAAAAGTAGGGCCTCTGGTAGTTAGGATTAAGGATATTTGAACATTAACCTGGATTATGAAATTAATTCGGTTTTTCCGAGTTTTCCGATATTACTAAACGGCGGAACCACTAGCAGAAAATAAATTTGAGTTGGTCTTGGCCTGTGTGAACGGAAAATCATTCACATTTTCCAAACAGTAGGGCCTCTGGTGGTTAGGATTAAGGATATTTGAACACATAACCGGGGTTATGAAATAAATTCAGGTTTTTCCGAGTTTTCCGATATTACTAAACGGCGGAACCACTAGCAGAAAATAAATTTGAGTTGGTCTTGGCCTGTGTGAACGGAAAATCATTCACATTTTCCAAAAAGTAGGGCCTCTGGTAGTTAGGATTAAGGATATTTGAACACATAACCGGGATTATGAAATAAATTCGGTTTTTTCGAGTTTTCCGATATTACTAAACGGCGGAACCACTAGCAGGGAATAAATTTGAGTTGGTCTAGGCCTGTGTGAACGGAAAATCATTCACATTTTCCTAAAAGTAGGGCCTCTGGTAGTTAGGATTAAGGATATTTGAACACATAACCGGGATTATGAAATAAATTCGGGTTTTCCGAGTTTTCCGATATTACTAAACGGCGGAACCACTAGCAGAAAATAAATTTGAGTTGGTCTTGGCCTGTGTGAACGGAAAATCATTCACATTTTCCAAAAAGTAGGGCCTCTGGTAGTTAGGATTAAGGATATTTGAACACTAACCGGGGTTATGAAATAAATTCGGTTTTTCCGAGTTTTCCGATATTACTAAACGGCGGAACCACTAGCAGAAAATAAATTTCAGTTGGCCTAGGCCTGTGTGAACGGAAAATCATTCACATTTTCCAAAAAGTAGGGCCTCTGGTAGTTAGGATTAAGGATATTTGAACACATAACCGGGATTATGAAATTATTTCGGGTTTTCCGAGTTTTCCGATATTACTAAACGGCGGAACCACTAGCAAAAAATAAATTTGAGTTGGTCTAAGCCTGTGTCAATGGAAAATTGTTCACATTTTCCAAAAAGTAGGGCCTCTGGTAGTTAGGATTAAGGATATTTGAACACATAATCGGGATTATGAAATAAATTCGGGTTTTCCAAGTTTTCCGATATTACTAAACGGCGGAACCACTAGCAGAAAATTAATTTGAGTTGGTCTAGTGGCCTGTGTGACCGGAAAAACATTCACATTTTCCAAAAATTAGGGCCTCTGGTAGTTAGGATTAAGGATATTTGAACACATAATCGGGATTATGAAATTAATTCGTGTTTTCCGAGTTTTCCGATATTACTAAACAGCAGAACCACTAGCAGCAAATAAATTTGAGTTGGTCTAGGCCTGTGTAAATGGAAAATCATTCACATGTTCCTAAAAGTAGGGCCTCTGGTAGTTATGATTAAGGATATTTGAACACATAATCTGGATTATGAAATAAATTCGGGTTTTCCGAGTTTTCCGATATTACTAAACGGCGGAACCACTAGCAGAAAATAAATTTGAGTTGGTCTAGGCCTGTGTGAATGGAAAAACATTCATATTTTCCAAAAAGTAGGGCCTCTGGTAGTTAGGATTAAGGATATTTGAACACTAACCGGGGTTATGAAATAAATTCGGTTTTCCGAGTTTTCCGATATTACTAAACGGCGGAACTACTAGCGGAAAACTAATTTGAGTTGGTCTAGGCCTGTGTGAACGGAAAATCATTCACATTTTCCAGAAAGTAGGGCCTCTGGTAGTTAGGATTAAGGATACTTGAACACATAACCGGGATTATGAAATAAATTCGGGTTTTCCGAGTTTTCCGATATTACTAAACGGCGGAACCACTAGCAAAAAATAAATTTGAGTTGGTCTAAGCCTGTGTCAATGGAAAATTGTTCACATTTTCCAAAAAGTAGGGCCTCTGGTAGTTAGGATTAAGGATATTTGAACACATAACCGGGATTATGAAATAAATTCTGTTTTTCCGAGTTTTCCGATATTACTAAACGGCGGAACCACTAGCAGAAAATAAATTTGAGTTGGTCTAGGTCTGTGTGAATGGAAAAACATTCATATTTTCCAAAAAGTAGGGCCTCTGGTAGTTAGGATTAAGGATATTTGAACACTAACCGGGGTTATGAAATACATTTGGGTTTTCCGAGTTTTCCGATATTACTAAACGGCGGAACCACTAGCAGAAAATAAATTTGAGTTTGTCTAGGCCTGTGTGAACGGAAAATCATTCACATTTTCCTAAAAGTAGGGCCTCTGGTAGTTAGGATTAAGGATATTTGAACATTAACCTGGATTATGAAATTAATTCGGTTTTTCCGAGTTTTCCGATATTACTAAACGGCGGAACCACTAGCAGAAAATAAATTTGAGTTGGTCTTGGCCTGTGTGAACGGAAAATCATTCACATTTTCCAAACAGTAGGGCCTCTGGTGGTTAGGATTAAGGATATTTGAACACATAACCGGGGTTATGAAATAAATTCAGGTTTTTCCGAGTTTTCCGATATTACTAAACGGCGGAACCACTAGCAGAAAATAAATTTGAGTTGGTCTTGGCCTGTGTGAACGGAAAATCATTCACATTTTCCAAAAAGTAGGGCCTCTGGTAGTTAGGATTAAGGATATTTGAACACATAACCGGGATTATGAAATAAATTCGGTTTTTTCGAGTTTTCCGATATTACTAAACGGCGGAACCACTAGCAGGGAATAAATTTGAGTTGGTCTAGGCCTGTGTGAACGGAAAATCATTCACATTTTCCTAAAAGTAGGGCCTCTGGTAGTTAGGATTAAGGATATTTGAACACATAACCGGGATTATGAAATAAATTCGGGTTTTCCGAGTTTTCCGATATTACTAAACGGCGGAACCACTAGCAGAAAATAAATTTGAGTTGGTCTTGGCCTGTGTGAACGGAAAATCATTCACATTTTCCAAAAAGTAGGGCCTCTGGTAGTTAGGATTAAGGATATTTGAACACTAACCGGGGTTATGAAATAAATTCGGTTTTTCCGAGTTTTCCGATATTACTAAACGGCGGAACCACTAGCAGAAAATAAATTTCAGTTGGCCTAGGCCTGTGTGAACGGAAAATCATTCACATTTTCCAAAAAGTAGGGCCTCTGGTAGTTAGGATTAAGGATATTTGAACACATAACCGGGATTATGAAATTATTTCGGGTTTTCCGAGTTTTCCGATATTACTAAACGGCGGAACCACTAGCAAAAAATAAATTTGAGTTGGTCTAAGCCTGTGTCAATGGAAAATTGTTCACATTTTCCAAAAAGTAGGGCCTCTGGTAGTTAGGATTAAGGATATTTGAACACATAATCGGGATTATGAAATAAATTCGGGTTTTCCAAGTTTTCCGATATTACTAAACGGCGGAACCACTAGCAGAAAATTAATTTGAGTTGGTCTAGTGGCCTGTGTGACCGGAAAAACATTCACATTTTCCAAAAATTAGGGCCTCTGGTAGTTAGGATTAAGGATATTTGAACACATAATCGGGATTATGAAATTAATTCGTGTTTTCCGAGTTTTCCGATATTACTAAACAGCAGAACCACTAGCAGCAAATAAATTTGAGTTGGTCTAGGCCTGTGTAAATGGAAAATCATTCACATGTTCCTAAAAGTAGGGCCTCTGGTAGTTATGATTAAGGATATTTGAACACATAATCTGGATTATGAAATAAATTCGGGTTTTCCGAGTTTTCCGATATTACTAAACGGCGGAACCACTAGCAGAAAATAAATTTGAGTTGGTCTAGGCCTGTGTGAATGGAAAAACATTCATATTTTCCAAAAAGTAGGGCCTCTGGTAGTTAGGATTAAGGATATTTGAACACTAACCGGGGTTATGAAATAAATTCGGTTTTCCGAGTTTTCCGATATTACTAAACGGCGGAACTACTAGCGGAAAACTAATTTGAGTTGGTCTAGGCCTGTGTGAACGGAAAATCATTCACATTTTCCAGAAAGTAGGGCCTCTGGTAGTTAGGATTAAGGATACTTGAACACATAACCGGGATTATGAAATAAATTCGGGTTTTCCGAGTTTTCCGATATTACTAAACGGCGGAACCACTAGCAAAAAATAAATTTGAGTTGGTCTAAGCCTGTGTCAATGGAAAATTGTTCACATTTTCCAAAAAGTAGGGCCTCTGGTAGTTAGGATTAAGGATATTTGAACACATAACCGGGATTATGAAATAAATTCTGTTTTTCCGAGTTTTCCGATATTACTAAACGGCGGAACCACTAGCAGAAAATAAATTTGAGTTGGTCTAGGTCTGTGTGAATGGAAAAACATTCATATTTTCCAAAAAGTAGGGCCTCTGGTAGTTAGGATTAAGGATATTTGAACACATAACCGGGATTATGAAATAAATTCGGGTTTTTCGAGTTTTCCGATATTACTAAACGGCGGAACCACTAGCGGAAAATTAATTTGAGTTGGTCTAGGACTGTGTGAACGGAAAATCATTCACATTTTTCAGAAAGTAGGGCCTCTGGTAGTTGGGTTAAGGATATTTGAACACATAACCGGGATTATGAAATAAATTCGGGTTTTCCGAGTTTTCCGATATTACTAAACGGCGGAACCACTAGCAGGAAATAAATTTGAGTTGGTCTAGGCCTGTGTGAACGGAAAATCATTCACATTTTCCAAAAAGTAGGGCCTCTGGTAGTTAGGATTAAGGATATTTGAACACATAACCGGGATTATGAAATAAATTCGGTTTTTCCGAGTTTTCCGATATTACTAAACGGCGGAACCACTAGCAGAAAATAAATTTGAGTTGGTCTTGACCTGTGTGAACGGAAAAACATTCACATTTTCCAAAAAGTAGGGCCTCTGGTAGTTAGGATTAAGGATATTTGAACACTAACCGGGGTTATGAAATAAATTCGGGTTTTCCGAGTTTTCCGATATTACTAAACGGCGGAACCACTAGCAGAAAATAAATTTCAGTTGGTCTAGGCCTGTGTGAACGGAAAATCATTCACATTTTCCAAAAAGTAGGGCCTCTGGTAGTTAGGGTTAAGGATATTTGAACACATAACCTGGATTATGAAATAAATTCGGTTTTTCCGAGTTTTCCGATATTACTAAACGGCGGAACCACTAGCAGAAAATAAATTTGAGTTGGTCTTGACCTGTGTGAACGGAAAATCATTCACATTTTCCAAAAAGTAGGGCCTCTGGTAGTTAGGATTAAGGATATTTGAACACTAACCGGGGTTATGAAATAAATTCGGTTTTTCCGAGTTTTCCGATATTACTAAATGGCGGAACCACTAGCAGAAAATAAATTTGAGTTGGTCTAGGCCTGTGTGAACGGAAAATCATTCACATTTTCCAAAAAGTAGGGCCTCTGGTGGTTAGGATTAAGGATATTTGAACACATAATCGGGATTATGAAATAAATTCGGTTTTTCCGAGTTTTCCTATATTACTAAACGGCGGAACCACTAGCGGAAAATAAATTTGAGTTGGTCTAGGCCTGTGTGAACGGAAAATCATTCACATTTTTCAGAAAGTAGGGCCTCTGGTAGTTAGGGTTAAGGATATTTGAACACATAACCGGGATTATGAAATAAATTCGGGTTTTCCGAGTTTTCCGATATTACTAAACGGCGGAACCACTAGCAGAAAATAAATTTGAGTTGGTCTTGGCCTGTGTGAACGGAAAATCATTCACATTTTCCAAAAAGTAGGGCCTCTGGTAGTTAGGATTAAGGATATTTGAACACTAACCTGGGTTATGAAATAAATTTGGTTTTTCCGAGTTTTCCGATATTACTAAACGGCGGAACCACTAGCAGAAACTAAATTTGAGTTGGTCTAGGCCTGTGTGAACGGAAAATCATTCACATTTTCCTAAAAGTAGGGCCTCTGGTAGTTAGGATTAAGGATATTTGAACACTAACCTGGATTATGAAATTAATTCGGTTTTTCCGAGTTTTCCGATATTACTAAACGGCGGAACCACTAGCAGAAAATAAATTTGAGTTGGTCTAGGCCTGTGTGAACGGAAAATCATTCACATTTTCCAAAAAGTAGGGCCTCTGGTGGTTAGGATTAAGGATATTTGAACACATAACCGGGGTTATGAAATAAATTCGGGTTTTTCCGAGTTTTCCGATATTACTAAACGGCGGAACCACTAGCAGAAAATAAATTTGAGTTGGTCTTGGCCTGTGTGAACGGAAAATCATTCACATTTTCCAAAAAGTAGGGCCTCTGGTGGTTAGGATTAAGGATATTTGAACACATAACCGGGGTTATGAAACAAATTCGGTTTTCCGAGTTTTCCGATATTACTAAACGGCGGAACCACTAGCGAAAAATTAATTTGAGTTGGTCTAGGCCTGTGTGAACGAAAAATCATTCACATTTTCCAAAAAGTAGGGCCTCTGGTAGTTAGGATTAAGGATATTTGAACACATAACCTTGATTATGAAATAAATTCGGTTTTTCCGAGTTTTCCGATATTACTAAACGGCGGAACCACTAGACGAAAATAAATTTGAGTTGGTCTAGGCCTGTGTGAATGGAAAATCATTCACATTTTCCAAAAAGTAGGGCCTCTGGTAGTTAGGATTAAGGATATTTGAACACATAACCTGGATTATGAAATAAATTCTGTTTTTCCGAGTTTTCCGATATTACTAAACGGCGGAACCACTAGCAGAAAATAAATTTGAGTTGGTCTAGGCCTGTGTGAATGGAAAATCATTCATATTTTCCAAAAAGTAGGGCCTCTGGTAGTTAGGATTAAGGATATTTGAACACATAACCGGGGTTATGAAATAAATTCGGTTTTCCGAGTTTTCCGATATTACTAAACGGCGGAACCACTAGCGGAAAATAAATTTGAGTTGGTCTAGGCCTGTGTGAACGAAAAATCATTCACATTTTCCAAAAAGTAGGGCCTCTGGTAGTTAGGATTAAGGATATTTGAACACATAACCTTGATTATGAAATAAATTCGGTTTTTCCGAGTTTTCCGATATTACTAAACGGCGGAACCACTAGCAGATAATAAATTTGAGTTGGTCTAGGCCTGTGTGAACGGAAAATCATTCACATTTTCCAAAAAGTAGGGCCTCTGGTAGTTAGGATTAAGGATATTTGAACACATAACCGGGGTTATGAAACAAATTCGGTTTTCCGAGTTTTCCGATATTACTAAACGGCGGAACCACTAGCGGAAAATTAATTTGAGTTGGTCTTGGCCTGTGTGAACGAAAAATCATTCACATTTTCCAAAAAGTAGGGCCTCTGGTAGTTAGGATTAAGGATATTTGAACACATAACCTTGATTATGAAATAAATTCGGTTTTTCCGAGTTTTCCGATATTACTAAACGGCGGAACCACTAGACGAAAATAAATTTGAGTTGGTCTAGGCCTGTGTGAACGGAAAATCATTCACATTTTCCAAAAAGTAGGGCCTCTGGTAGTTAGGATTAAGGATATTTGAACACATAACCGGGATTATGAAATAAATTCGGGTTTTTCGAGTTTTCCGATATTACTAAACGGCGGAACCACTAGCGGAAAATTAATTTGAGTTGGTCTAGGCCTGTGTGAACGGAAAATCATTCACATTTTTCAGAAAGTAGGGCCTCTGGTAGTTGGGTTAAGGATATTTGAACACATAACCGGGATTATGAAATAAATTCGGTTTTTCCGAGTTTTCCGATATTACTAAACGGCGGAACCACTAGCAGGAAATAAATTTGAGTTGGTCTAGGCCTGTGTGAATGGAAAATCATTCACATTTTCCAAAAAGTAGGGCCTGTGGTAGTTAGGATTAAGGATATTTGAACACATAACCGGGATTATGAAATAAATTCGGGTTTTCCGAGTTTTCCGATATTACTAAACGGCGGAACCACTAGCAGAAAATAAATTTGAGTTGGACTTGACCTGTGTGAACGGAAAATCATTCACATTTTCCAAAAAGTAGGGCCTCTGGTAGTTAGGATTAAGGATATTTGAACACTAACCGGGGTTATAAAATAAATTCGGGTTTTCCGAGTTTTCCGATATATTACTAAACGGCGGAACCACTAGCAGAAAATAAATTTCAGTTGGTCTAGGCCTGTGTGAACGGAAAATCATTCACATTTTCCAAAAAGTAGGGCCTCTGGTAGTTAGGGTTAAGGATATTTGAACACATAACCTGGATTATGAAATTAATTCGGTTTTTCTGAGTTTTCCGATATTACTAAATGGCGGAACCACTAGCAGAAAATAAATTTGAGTTGGTCTAGGCCTGTGTGAACGGAAAATCATTCACATTTTCCAAAAAGTAGGGCCTCTGGTGGTTAGGATTAAGGATATTTGAACACATAATCGGGATTATGAAATAAATTCGGTTTTTCCGAGTTTTCCGTTATTACTAAACGGCGGAACCACTAGCGGAAAATAAATTTGAGTTGGTCTAGGCCTGTGTGAACGGAAAATCATTCACATTTTTCAGAAAGTAGGGCCTCTGGTAGTTAGGGTTAAGGATATTTGAACACATAACCGGGATTATGAAATAAATTCGGGTTTTCCGAGTTTTCCGATATTACTAAACGGCGGAACCACTAGCAGAAAATAAATTTGAGTTGGTCTAGGCCTGTGTGAACGGAAAATCATTCACATTTTCCTAAAAGTAGGGCCTCTGGTAGTTAGGATTAAGGATATTTGAACACTAACCTGGATTATGAAATAAATTTGGTTTTTCCGAGTTTTCCGATATTACTAAACGGCGGAACCACTAGCAGAAAATAAATTTGAGTTGGTCTAGGCCTGTGTGAACGGAAAATCATTCACATTTTCCAAAAAGTAGGGCCTCTGGTGGTTAGGATTAAGAATATTTGAACACATAACCGGGGTTATGAAATAAATTCGGGTTTTTCCGAGTTTTCCGATATTACTAAACGGCGGAACCACTAGCAGAAAATAAATTTGAGTTGGTCTTGGCCTGTGTGAACGGAAAATCATTCACATTTTCCAAAAAGTAGGGCCTCTGGTAGTTAGGATTAAGGATATTTGAACACTAACCGGGGTTATGAAATTAATTCGGTTTTTCCGAGTTTTCCGATATTACTAAACGGCGGAACCACTAGCAGAAAATAAATTTGAGTTGGTCTAGGCCTGTGTGAACGGAAAATCATTCACATTTTCCAAAAAGTAGGGCCTCTGGTAGCTAGGATTAAGGATATTTGAACACATAATCGGGATTATGAAATAAATTCGGTTTTTCCGAGTTTTCCGATATTACTAAACGGCGGAACCACTAGCAGGGAATAAATTTGAGTTGGTCTAGGCCTGTGTGAACGGAAAATCATTCACATTTTTCTAAAAGTAGGGCCTCTGGTAGTTAGGATTAAGGATATTTGAACACATAACCGGGATTATGAAATAAATTCGGTTTTCCGAGTTTTCCGATATTACTAAACGGCGGAACCACTAGCAGAAAATAAATTTGAGTTGGTCTTGTCCTGTGTGAACGGAAAATCATTCACATTTTCCAAAAAGTAGGGCCTCTGGTAGTTAGGATTAAGGATATTTGAACACTAACCGGGGTTATGAAATAAATTCGGTTTTTCCGAGTTTTCCGATATTACTAAACGGCGGAACCACTAGCAGAAAATAAATTTCAGTTGGTCTAGGCCTGTGTGAACGGAAAATCATTCACATTTTCCAAAAAGTAGGGCCTCTGGTAGTTAGGATTAAGGATATTTGAACACATAATCGGGATTATGAAATAAATTCGGGTTTTCCAAGTTTTCCGATATTACTAAACGGCGGAACCACTAGCAGAAAATAAATTTGAGTTGGTCTAGTGGCCTGTGTGAACGGAAAAACATTCACATTTTCCAAAAAGTAGGGCCTCTGGTAGTTAGGATTAAGGATATTTGAACACATAATCGGGATTATGAAATAAATTCGGTTTTCCGAGTTTTCCGATATTACTAAACGGCGGAACCACTAGCAGAAAATAAATTTGAGTTGGTCTAGGCTTGTGTAAATGGAAAATCATTCACATTTTCCAAAAAGTAGGGCCTCTGGTAGTTAGGATTAAGGATATTTGAACACATAACCGGGATTATGAAATTAATTCGGGTTTTCCGAGTTTTCCGATATTACTAAACGGCGGAACCACTAGCAAAAAATAAATTTGAGTTGGTCTAAGCCTGTGTCAATGGAAAATTGTTCACATTTTCCAAAAAGTAGGGCCTCTGGTAGTTAGGATTAAGGATATTTGAACACATAATCGGGATTATGAAATAAATTCGGGTTTTCCGAGTTTTCCGATATTACTAAACGGCGGAAACACTAGCAGAAAATAAATTTGAGTTGGTCTAGTGGCCTGTGTGAACGGAAAAACATTCACATTTTCCAAAAAGTAGGGCCTCTGGTAGTTAGGATTAAGGATATTTGAACACTAACCGGGGTTATGAAATAAATTCGGTTTTCCGAGTTTTCCGATATTACTAAACGGCGGAACCACTAGCGGAAAACTAATTTGAGTTGGTCTAGGCCTGTGTGAACGGAAAATCATTCACATTTTCCAGAAAGTAGGGCCTCTGGTAGTTAGGATTAAGGATACTTGAACACATAACCTGGATTATGAAATAAATTCGGGTTTTCCGAGTTTTCCGATATTACTAAACGGCGGAACCACTAGCAAAAAATAAATTTGAGTTGGTCTAAGCCTGTGTCAATGGAAAATTGTTCACATTTTCCAAAAAGTAGGGCCTCTGGTAGTTAGGATTAAGGATATTTGAACACATAACCTGGATTATGAAATAAATTCTGTTTTTCCGAGTTTTCCGATATTACTAAACGGCGGAACCACTAGCAGAAAATAAATTTGAGTTGGTCTAGGCCTGTGTGAATGGAAAAACATTCATATTTTCCAAAAAGTAGGGCCTCTGGTAGTTAGGATTAAGGATATTTGAACACATAACCGGGATTATGAAATAAATTCGGGTTTTTCGAGTTTTCCGATATTACTAAACGGCGGAACCACTAGCGGAAAATTAATTTGAGTTGGTCTAGGCCTGTGTGAACGGAAAATCATTCACATTTTTCAGAAAGTAGGGCCTCTGGTAGTTGGGTTAAGGATATTTGAACACATAACCGGGATTATGAAATAAATTCGGGTTTTCCGAGTTTTCCGATATTACTAAACGGCGGAACCACTAGCAGGAAATAAATTTGAGTTGGTCTAGGCCTGTGTGAACGGAAAATCATTCACATTTTCCAAAAAGTAGGGCCTCTGGTAGTTAGGATTAAGGATATTTGAACACATAACCGGGATTATGAAATAAATTCGGTTTTTCCGAGATTTCCGATATTACTAAACGGCGGAACCACTAGCAGAAAATAAATTTGAGTTGGTCTTGACCTGTGTGAACGGAAAATCATTCACATTTTCCAAAAAGTAGGGCCTCTGGTAGTTAGGATTAAGGATATTTGAACACTAACCGGGGTTATGAAATAAATTCGGGTTTTCCGAGTTTTCCGATATTACTAAACGGCGGAACCACTAGCAGAAAATAAATTTCAGTTGGTCTAGGCCTGTGTGAACGGAAAATCATTCACATTTTCCAAAAAGTAGGGCCTCTGGTAGTTAGGGTTAAGGATATTTGGACACATAACCTGGATTATGAAATAAATTCGGGTTTTTCCGAGTTTTCCGATATTACTAAACGGCGGAACCACTAGCAGAAAATAAATTTGAGTTGGTCTTGACCTGTGTGAACGGAAAATCATTCACATTTTCCAAAAAGTAGGGCCTCTGGTAGTTAGGATTAAGGATATTTGAACACTAACCGGGGTTATGAAATAAATTCGGTTTTTCCGAGTTTTCCGATATTACTAAATGGCGGAACCACTAGCAGAAAATAAATTTGAGTTGGTCTAGGCCTGTGTGAACGGAAAATCATTCACATTTTCCAAAAAGTAGGGCCTCTGGTGGTTAGGATTAAGGATATTTGAACACATAATCGGGATTATGAAATAAATTCGGTTTTTCCGAGTTTTCCGATATTACTAAACGGCGGAACCACTAGCAGAAAATAAATTTGAGTTGGTCTAGGCCTGTGTGAACGGAAAATCATTCACATTTTCCAAAAAGTAGGGCCTCTGGTAGTTAGGATTAAGGATATTTGAACACATAACCGGGATTATGAAATAAATTCGTTTTTTCCGAGTTTTCCGATATTACTAAACGGCGGAACCACTAGCAGAAAATAAATTTGAGTTGGTCTAGGCCTGTGTGAACGGAAAATCATTCACATTTTCCAAAAAGTAAGGCCTCTGGTAGTTAGGATTAAGGATATTTGAACACGTAACCGGGATTATGAAATAAATTCGGTTTTTCCGAGTTTTCCGATATTACTAAACGGCGGAACCACTAGCAGAAACTAAATTTGAGTTGGTCTAGGCCTGTGTGAACGGAAAATCATTCACATTTTCCTAAAAGTAGGGCCTCTGGTAGTTAGGATTAAGGATATTTGAACACTAACCTGGATTATGAAATTAATTCGGTTTTTCCGAGTTTTCCGATATTACTAAACGGCGGAACCACTAGCAGAAAATAAATTTGAGTTGGTCTAGGCC
The DNA here is from genome assembly GCA_963691935.1 of Nephrotoma guestfalica. Lineage (NCBI taxonomy): Eukaryota > Metazoa > Arthropoda > Insecta > Diptera > Tipulidae > Nephrotoma > Nephrotoma guestfalica. Next base: position 42,701 of record OY829916.1, on the reverse strand, counting down.
TGTGTGAACGGAAAATCATTCACATTTTCCAAAAAGTAGGGCCTCTGGTGGTTAGGATTAAGGATATTTGAACACATAACCGGGGTTATGAAATAAATTCGGGTTTTTCCGAGTTTTCCGATATTACTAAACGGCGGAACCACTAGCAGAAAATAAATTTGAGTTGGTCTTGGCCTGTGTGAACGGAAAGTCATTCACATTTTCAAAAAAGTAGGGCCTCTGGTAGTTAGGATTAAGGATATTTGAACACTAACCGGGGTTATGAAATTAATTCGGTTTTTCCGAGTTTTCCGATATTACTAAACGGCGGAACCACTAGCAGAAAATAAATTTGAGTTGGTCTAGGCCTGTGTGAACGGAAAATCATTCACATTTTCCAAAAAGTAGGGCCTCTGGTAGTTAGGATTAAGGATATTTGAACACATAACCTTGATTATGAAATAAATTCGGTTTTTTCGAGTTTTCCGATATTACTAAACGGCGGAACCACTAGCAGGGAATAAATTTGAGTTGGTCTAGGCCTGTGTGAACGGAAAATCATTCACATTTTCCTAAAAGTAGGGCCTCTGGTAGTTAGGATTAAGGATATTTGAACACATAACCGGGATTATGAAATAAATTCGGGTTTTCCGAGTTTTCCGATATTACTAAACAGCGGAACCACTAGCAGAAAATAAATTTGAGTTGGTCTTGGTCTGTGTGAACGGAAAGTCATTCACATTTTCCAAAAAGTAGGGCCTCTGGTAGTTAGGATTAAGGATATTTGAACACTAACCGGGGTTATGAAATAAATTCGGTTTTCCGAGTTTTCCGATATTACTAAACGGCAGAACCACTAGCAGAAAATAAATTTGAGTTGGTCTAGGCCTGTGTGAACGGAAAATCATTCACATTTTCCAAAAAGTAGGGCTTCTGGTAGTTAGGATTAAGGATATTTGAACACATAATCGGGATTATGAAATAAATTCGGGTTTTCCAAGTTTTCCGATATTACTAAACGGCGGAACCACTAGCAGAAAATAAATTTGAGTTGATCTAGTGGCCTGTGTGAACGGAAAAACATTCGCATTTTCCAAAAAGTAGGGCCTCTGGTAGTTAGGATTAAGGATATTTGAACACATAATCGGGATTATGAAATTAATTCGGGTTTTCCAAGTTTTCCGATATTACTAAACAGCGGAACCACTAGCAGAAAATAAATTTGAGTTGGTCTAGGCTTGTGTAAATGGAAAATCATTCACATTTTCCAAAAAGTAGGGCCTCTGGTAGTTAGGATTAAGGATATTTGAACACTAACCGGGATTATGAAATTAATTCGGGTTTTCCGAGTTTTCCGATATTACTAAACGGCGGAACCACTAGCAAAAAATAAATTTGAGTTGGTCTAAGCCTGTGTCAATGGAAAATTGTTCACATTTTCCAAAAAGTAGGGCCTCTGGTAGTTAGGATTAAGGATATTTGAACACATAATCGGGATTATGAAATAAATTCGGGTTTTCCAAGTTTTCCGATATTACTAAACGGCGGAACCACTAGCAGAAAATAAATTTGAGTTGGTATAGTGGCCTGTGTGAACGGAAAAACATTCACATTTTCCAAAAAGTAGGGCCTCTGGTAGTTAGGATTAAGGATATTTGAACACATAATCGGGATTATGAAATTAATTCGTGTTTTCCGAGTTTTCCGATATTACTAAACGGCAGAACCACTAGCAGGAAATAAATTTGAGTTGGTCTAGGCCTGTGTAAATGGAAAATCATTCACATTTTCCTAAAAGTAGGGCCTCTGGTAGTTAGGATTAAGGATATTTGAACACATAATCTGGATTATGAAATAAATTCGGGTTTTCCGATATTACTAAACGGCGGAACCACTAGCAGAAAATAAATTTGAGTTGGTCTAGGCCTGTGTGAATGGAAAAACATTCATATTTTCCAAAAAGTAGGGCCTCTGGTAGTTAGGATTAAGGATATTTGAACATATAACCGGGGTTATGAAATAAATTCGGTTTTCCGAGTTTTCCGATATTACTAAACGGCGGAACCACTAGCGGAAAATTAATTTGAGTTGGTCTAGGCCTGTGTGAACGGAAAATCATTCACATTTTCCAGAAAGTAGGGCCTCTGGTAGTTAGGATTAAGGATATTTGAACACTAACCGGGATTATGAAATAAATTCGGGTTTTCCGAGTTTTCCGATATTACTAAACGGCGGAACCACTAGCAAAAAATAAATTTGAGTTGGTCTAAGCCTGTGTCAATGGAAAATTGTTCACATTTTCCAAAAAGTAGGGCCTCTGGTAGTTAGGATTAAGGATATTTGAACACATAACCTGGATTATGAAATAAATTCTGTTTTTCCGAGTTTTCCGATATTACTAAACGGCGGAACCACTAGCAGAAAATAAATTTGAGTTGGTCTAGGCCTGTGTGAATGGAAAAACATTCATATTTTCCAAAAAGTAGGGCCTCTGGTAGTTAGGATTAAGGATATTTGAACACATAACCGGGGTTATGAAATAAATTCGGTTTTCCGAGTTTTCCGATATTACTAAACGGCGGAACCACTAGCGGAAAATTAATTTGAGTTGGTCTAGGCCTGTGTGAACGAAAAATCATTCACATTTTCCAAAAAGTAGGGCCTCTGGTAGTTAGGATAAAGGATATTTGAACACATAACCTTGATTATGAAATAAATTCGGTTTTTCAGAGTTTTCCGATATTACTAAACGGCGGAACCACTAGACGAAAATAAATTTGAGTTGGTCTAGGCCTGTGTGAACGGAAAATCATTCACATTTTCCAAAAAGTAGGGCCTCTGGTAGTTAGGATTAAGGATATTTGAACACTAACCGGGGTTATGAAGTAAATTTGGTTTTTCCGAGTTTTCCGATATTACTAAACGGCGGAACCACTAGCGGAAAATTAATTTGAGTTGGTCTAGGCCTGTGTGAACGAAAAATCATTCACATTTTCCAAAAAGTAGGGCCTCTGGTAGTTAGGATTAAGGATATTTGAACACTAACCTTGATTATGAAATAAATTTGGTTTTTCCGAGTTTTCCGATATTACTAAACGGCGGAACCACTAGCAGAAAATAAATTTGAGTTGGTCTAGGCCTGTGTGAACGGAAAATCATTCACATTTTCCAAAAAGTAGGGCCTCTGGTAGTTAGGATTAAGGATATTTGAACACATAACCGGGATTATGAAATAAATTCGGGTTTTTCGAGTTTTCCGATATTACTAAACGGCGGAACCACTAGCGGAAAATTAATTTGAGTTGGTCTAGGCCTGTGTGAACGGAAAATCATTCACATTTTTCAGAAAGTAGGGCCTCTGGTAGTTGGGTTAAGGATATTTGAACACATAACCGGGATTATGAAATAAATTCGGTTTTTCCGAGTTTTCCGATATTACTAAACGGCGGAACCACTAGCAGGAAATAAATTTGAGTTGGTCTAGGCCTGTGTGAATGGAAAATCATTCACATTTTCCAAAAAGTAGGGCCTCTGGTAGTTAGGATTAAGGATATTTGAACACATAATCTGGGTTATGAAATAAATTCGGTTTTCCGAGTTTTCCGATATTACTAAACGGCGGAACCACTAGCGGAAAATTAATTTGAGTTGGTCTAGGCCTGTGTGAACGGAAAATCATTCACATTTTCCAAAAAGTAGGGCCTCTGGTAGTTAGGGTTAAGGATATTTGAACACATAACCGGGATTATGAAATAAATTTGGTTTTTCCGAGTTTTCCGATATTACTAAACGGCGGAACCACTAGCAGAAAATAAATTTGAGTTGGTCTAGTGGCCTGTGTGAACGGAAAAACATTCACATTTTCCAAAAAGTAGGGCCTCTGGTAGTTAGGATTAAGGATATTTGAACACATAACCGGGGTTATGAAATAAATTCGGTTTTCCGAGTTTTCCGATATTACTAAACGGCGGAACCACTAGCGAAAAATTAATTTGAGTTGGTCTAGGCCTGTGTGAACGGAAAATCATTCACATTTTCAAAAAGTAGGGCCTCTGGTAGTTAGGATTAAGGATATTTGAACACATAACCGGGATTATGAAATAAATTCGGGTTTTCCGAGTTTTCCGATATTACTAAACGGCGGAACCACTAGCAAAAAATAAATTTGAGTTGGTCTAAGCCTGTGTCAATGGAAAATTGTTCACATTTTCCAAAAAGTAGGGCCTCTGGTAGTTAGGATTAAGGATATTTGAACACATAACCGGGATTATGAAATAAATTCGGTTTTTCCGAGTTTTCCGATATTACTAAACGGCGGAACCACTAGCAGAAAATAAATTTGAGTTGGTCTAGGCCTGTGTGAATGGAAATACATTCATATTTTCCAAAAAGTAGGGCCTTCCGATATTACTAAACGGCGGAACCACTAGCGGAAAATTAATTTGAGTTGGTCTAGGCCTGAGCGAACGGAAAATAATTCACATTTTCCAGAAAGTAGGGCCTCTGGTAGTTAGGATTAAGGATATTTGAACACATAACCGGGATTATGAAATTAATTCGGGTTTTCCGAGTTTTCCGATATTACTAAACGGCGGAACCACTAGCAAAAAATAAATTTGTGTTGGTCTAAGCCTGTGTCAATGGAAAATTGTTCACATTTTCCAAAAAGTAGGGCCTCTGGTAGTTAGGATTAAGGATATTTGAACACATAACCTGGATTATGAAATTAATTCTGTTTTTCCGAGTTTTCCGATATTACTAAACGGCGGAACCACTAGCAGAAAATAAATTTGAGTTGGTCTAGGGCTGTGTAAATGGAAAAACATTCACATTTTCCAAAAAGTAGGGCCTCTGGTAGTTAGGATTAAGGATATTTGAACACATAACCTGGGTTATGAAATAAATTCGGTTTTCCGAGTTTTCCGATATTACTAAACGGCGGAACCACTAGCGGAAAATTAATTTGAGTTGGTCTAGGCCTGTGTGAACGAAAAATCATTCACATTTTCCAAAAAGTAGGGCCTCTGGTAGTTAGGATTAAGGATATTTGAACACATAACCGGGATTATGAAATTAATTCGGGTTTTCCGAGTTTTCCGATATTACTAAACGGCGGAACCACTAGCAGAAAATAAATTTGAGTTGGTCTGAGCCTGTGTGAACGGAAAATCATTCACATTTTTCAAAAAGTAGGGCCTCTGGTAGTTAGGATTAAGGGTATTTGAACACTAACCGGGGTTATGAAATAAATTCGGTTTTTCCGAGTTTTCCGATATTACTAAACGGCGGAACCACTAGCAGAAAATAAATTTGAGTTGGTCTTGGCCTGTGTGAACGGAAAATCATTCACATTTTCCAGAAAGTAGGGCCTCTGGTAGTTAGGATTAAGGATATTTGAACACATAACCGGGATTATGAAATTAATTCGGTTTTTCCGAGTTTTCCGATATTACTAAACGGCGGAACCACTAGCAGAAAATAAATTTGAGTTGGTCTAGGCCTGTGTGAACGGAAAATCATTCACATTTTCCAAAAAGTAGGGCCTCTGGTAGTTAGGATTAAGGATATTTGAACACATAACCGGGATTATGAAATAAATTCGGTTTTTTTCGAGTTTTCCGATATTACTAAACGGCGGAACCACTAGCGGAAAATTAATTTGAATTGGTCTAGGCCTGTGTGAACGGAAAATCATTCACATTTTTCAGAAAGTAGGGCCTCTGGTAGTTAGGGTTAAGGATATTTGAACACATAATCGGGATTATGAAATAAATTCGGTTTTTCCGAGTTTTCCGATATTACTAAACGGCGGAACCACTAGCAGGAAATAAATTTGAGTTGGTCTAGGCCTGTGTGAACGGAAAATTTTTCACATTTTCCAAAAAGTAGGGCCTCTGGTAGTTAGGATTAAGGATATTTGAACACATAACCGGGATTATGAAATAAATTCGGGTTTTCCGAGTTTTCCGATATTACTAAACGGCGGAACCACTAGCAGAAAATAAATTTAAGTTAGTCTTGGCCTGTGTGAACGGAAAGTCATTCACATTTTCCAAAAAGTAGGGCCTCTGGTAGTTAGGATTAAGGATATTTGAACACTAACCGGGGTTATGAAATAAATTTGGTTTTTCCGAGTTTTCCGATATTACTAAACGGCGGAACCACTAGCAGAAAATAAATTTGAGTTGGTCTAGGCCTGTGTGAACGGAAAATCATTCACATTTTCCAAAAAGTAGGGCCTCTGGTAGTTAGGATTAAGGATATTTGAACACATAATCGGGATTATGAAATAAATTCGGGTTTTCCAAGTTTTCCGATATTACTAAACGGCGGAACCACTAGCAGAAAATAAATTTGAGTTGGTCTAGTGGCCTGTGTGAACGGAAAAACATTCACATTTTCCAAAAAGTAGGGCCTCTGGTAGTTAGGATTAAGGATATTTGAACACATAACCGGGATTATGAAATTAATTCGGGTTTTCCGAGTTTTCCGATATTACTAAACGGCGGAACCACTAGCAAAAAATACATTTGAGTTGGTCTAAGCCTGTGTCAATGGAAAATTGTTCACATTTTCCAAAAAGTAGGGCCTCTGGTAGTTAGGATTAAGGATATTTGAACACATAACCGGGGTTATGAAATAAATTCGGGTTTTCCGAGTTTTCCGATAATAGTAAACGGCGGAACCACTAGCAGAAAATAAATTTGAGTTGGTCTAGGCCTGTGTGAACGGAAAATCATTCACATTTTCCAAAAAGTAGGGCCTCTGGTAGTTAGGATTAAGGATATTTGAACACATAACCGGGATTATGAAATAAATTCGGTTTTTCCGAGTTTTCCGAGGAAAATCACTCATATTTTCCAAAAAGTAGGGCCTCTGGTAGTTAGGATTAAGGATATTTGAACACATAACCGGGATTATGAAATAAATTCGGGTTTTCCAAGTTTTCCGATATTACTAAACGGCGGAACCACTAGCAGAAAATAAATTTGAGTTGGTCTAGTGGCCTGTGTGAACGGAAAAACATTCACATTTTCCAAAAAGTAGGGCCTCTGGTAGTTAGGATTAAGGATATTTGAACACATAACCGGGATTATGAAATTAATTCGGGTTTTCCGAGTTTTCCGATATTACTAAACGGCGGAACCACTAGCAAAAAATACATTTGAGTTGGTCTAAGCCTGTGTCAATGGAAGATTGTTCACATTTTCCAAAAAGTAGGGCCTCTGTTAGTTAGGATTAAGGATATTTGAACACTAACCGGGGTTATGAAATAAATTCGGGTTTTCCAAGTTTTCCGATATTACTAAACGGCGGAACCACTAGCAGAAAATAAATTTGAGTTGGTCTAGTGGCCTGTGTGAACGGAAAAACATTCACATAACCGGGATTATGAAATTAATTCGGGTTTTCCGAGTTTTCCGATATTACTAAACGGCGGAACCACTAGCAGAAAATAAATTTCAGTTGGTCTAGGCCTGTGTGAACGGAAAATCATTCACATTTTCCAAAAAGTAGGGCCTCTGGTAGTTAGGATTAAGGATATTTGAACACATAACCGGGATTATGAAATAAATTCGGGTTTTCCGAGTTTTCCGATATTACTAAACGGCGGAACCACTAGCAAAAAATAAATTTGAGTTGGTCTAAGCCTGTGTCAATGGAAGATTGTTCACATTTTCCAAAAAGTAGGGCCTCTGTTAGTTAGGATTAAGGATATTTGAACACTAACCGGGATTATGAAATAAATTCGGGTTTTCCGAGTTTTCCGATATTACTAAACGGCGGAACCACTAGCAAAAAATAAATTTGAGTTGGTCTAAGCCTGTGTCAATGGAAGATTGTTCACATTTTCCAAAAAGTAGGGCCTCTGTTAGTTAGGATTAAGGATATTTGAACACTAACCGGGGTTATGAAATAAATTCGGGTTTTCCAAGTTTTCCGATATTACTAAACGGCGGAACCACTAGCAGAAAATAAATTTGAGTTGGTCTAGTGGCCTGTGTGAACGGAAAAACATTCACATAACCGGGATTATGAAATTAATTCGGGTTTTCCGAGTTTTCCGATATTACTAAACGGCGGAACCACTAGCAGAAAATAAATTTGAGTTGGTCTAGGCCTGTGTGAACGGAAAATCATTCACATTTTCCAGAAAGTAGGGCCTCTGGTAGTTAGGATTAAGGATATTTGAACACATAACCGGGATTATGAAATAAATTCGGGTTTTCCAAGTTTTCCGATATTACTAAACGGCGGAACCACTAGCAGAAAATAAATTTGAGTTGGTCTAGTGGCCTGTGTGAACGGAAAAACATTCACATAACCGGGATTATGAAATTAATTCGGGTTTTCCGAGTTTTCCGATATTACTAAACGGCGGAACCACTAGCAGAAAATAAATTTCAGTTGGTCTAGGCCTGTGTGAACGGAAAATCATTCACATTTTCCAAAAAGTAGGGCCTCTGGTAGTTAGGATTAAGGATATTTGAACACATAACCGGGATTATGAAATAAATTCGGGTTTTTCGAGTTTTCCGATATTACTAAACGGCGGAACCACTAGCGGAAAATTAATTTGAGTTGGTCTTGGCCTGTGTAAACGGAAAATCATTCACATTTTCCAGAAAGTAGAGCCTCTGGTAGTTGGGTTAAGGATATTTGAACACATAACCGGGATTATGAAATAAATTCGGGTTTTCCGAGTTTTCCGATATTACTAAACGGCGGAACCACTAGCAGGAAATAAATTTGAGTTGGTCTAGGCCTGTGTGAACGGAAAATCATTCACATTTTCCAAAAAGTAGGGCCTCTGGTAGTTAGGATTAAGGATATTTGAACACATAACCGGGATTATGAAATAAATTCGGGTTTTCCGAGTTTTCCGATATTACTAAACGGCGGAACCACTAGCAGAAAATAAATTTGAGTTGGTCTTGGCCTGTGTGAACGGAAAATCATTCACATTTTCCAAAAAGTAGGGCCTCTGTTAGTTAGGATTAAGGATATTTGAACACTAACCGGGGTTATGAAATAAATTTGGTTTTTCCGAGTTTTCCGATATTACTAAACGGCGGAACCACTAGCAGAAAATAAATTTGAGTTGGTCTAGTGGCCTGTGTGAACGGAAAAACATTCACATTTTCCAAAAAGTAGGGCCTCTGGTAGTTAGGATTAAGGATATTTGAACACATAACCGGGGTTATGAAATAAATTCGGTTTTCCGAGTTTTCCGATATTACTAAACGGCGGAACCACTAGCGAAAAATTAATTTGAGTTGGTCTAGGCCTGTGTGAACGGAAAATCATTCACATTTTCAAAAAGTAGGGCCTCTGGTAGTTAGGATTAAGGATATTTGAACACATAACCGGGATTATGAAATAAATTCGGGTTTTCCGAGTTTTCCGATATTACTAAACGGCGGAACCACTAGCAAAAAATAAATTTGAGTTGGTCTAAGCCTGTGTCAATGGAAAATTGTTCACATTTTCCAAAAAGTAGGGCCTCTGGTAGTTAGGATTAAGGATATTTGAACACATAACCGGGATTATGAAATAAATTCGGTTTTTCCGAGTTTTCCGATATTACTAAACGGCGGAACCACTAGCAGAAAATAAATTTGAGTTGGTCTAGGCCTGTGTGAATGGAAATACATTCATATTTTCCAAAAAGTAGGGCCTCTAGTAGTTAGGATTAAGGATATTTGAACACATAATCGGGGTTATGAAATAAATTCGGTTTTCCGAGTTTTCCGATATTACTAAACGGCGGAACCACTAGCGGAAAATTAATTTGAGTTGGTCTAGGCCTGTGCGAACGGAAAATAATTCACATTTTCCAGAAAGTAGGGCCTCTGGTAGTTAGGATTAAGGATATTTGAACACATAACCGGGATTATGAAATTAATTCGGGTTTTCCGAGTTTTCCGATATTACTAAACGGCGGAACCACTAGCAAAAAATAAATTTGTGTTGGTCTAAGCCTGTGTCAATGGAAAATTGTTCACATTTTCCAAAAAGTAGGGCCTCTGGTAGTTAGGATTAAGGATATTTGAACACATAACCTGGATTATGAAATTAATTCTGTTTTTCCGAGTTTTCCGATATTACTAAACGGCGGAACCACTAGCAGAAAATAAATTTGAGTTGGTCTAGGGCTGTGTAAATGGAAAAACATTCACATTTTCCAAAAAGTAGGGCCTCTGGTAGTTAGGATTAAGGATATTTGAACACATAACCTGGGTTATGAAATAAATTCGGTTTTCCGAGTTTTCCGATATTACTAAACGGCGGAACCACTAGCGGAAAATTAATTTGAGTTGGTCTAGGCCTGTGTGAACGAAAAATCATTCACATTTTCCAAAAAGTAGGGCCTCTGGTAGTTAGGATTAAGGATATTTGAACACATAACCGGGATTATGAAATTAATTCGGGTTTTCCGAGTTTTCCGATATTACTAAACGGCGGAACCACTAGCAGAAAATAAATTTGAGTTGGTCTGAGCCTGTGTGAACGGAAAATCATTCACATTTTTCAAAAAGTAGGGCCTCTGGTAGTTAGGATTAAGGGTATTTGAACACTAACCGGGGTTATGAAATAAATTCGGTGTTTCCGAGTTTTCCGATATTACTAAACGGCGGAACCACTAGCAGAAAATAAATTTGAGTTGGTCTTGGCCTGTGTGAACGGAAAATCATTCACATTTTCCAGAAAATAGGGCCTCTGGTAGTTAGGATTAAGGATATTTGAACACATAACCGGGATTATGAAATTAATTCGGTTTTTCCGAGTTTTCCGATATTACTAAACGGCGGAACCACTAGCAGAAAATAAATTTGAGTTGGTCTAGGCCTGTGTGAACGGAAAATCATTCACATTTTCCAAAAAGTAGGGCCTCTGGTAGTTAGGATTAAGGATATTTGAACACATAACCGGGATTATGAAATAAATTCGGTTTTTTTCGAGTTTTCCGATATTACTAAACGGCGGAACCACTAGCGGAAAATTAATTTGAATTGGTCTAGGCCTGTGTGAACGGAAAATCATTCACATTTTTCAGAAAGTAGGGCCTCTGGTAGTTAGGGTTAAGGATATTTGAACACATAACCGGGATTATGAAATAAATTCGGTTTTTCCGAGTTTTCCGATATTACTAAACGGCGGAACCACTAGCAGGAAATAAATTTGAGTTGGTCTAGGCCTGTGTGAACGGAAAATCTTTCACATTTTCCAAAAAGTAGGGCCTCTGGTAGTTAGGATTAAGGATATTTGAACACATAACCGGGATTATGAAATAAATTCGGGTTTTCCGAGTTTTCCGATATTACTAAACGGCGGAACCACTAGCAGAAAATAAATTTAAGTTAGTCTTGGCCTGTGTGAACGGAAAGTCATTCACATTTTCCAAAAAGTAGGGCCTCTGGTAGTTAGGATTAAGGATATTTGAACACTAACCGGGGTTATGAAATAAATTTGGTTTTTCCGAGTTTTCCGATATTACTAAACGGCGGAACCACTAGCAGAAAATAAATTTCAGTTGGTCTAGGCCTGTGTGAACGGAAAATCATTCACATTTTCCAAAAAGTAGGGCCTCTGGTAGTTAGGATTAAGGATATTTGAACACATAATCGGGATTATGAAATAAATTCGGGTTTTCCAAGTTTTCCGATATTACTAAACGGCGGAACCACTAGCAGAAAATAAATTTGAGTTGGTCTAGTGGCCTGTGTGAACGGAAAAACATTCACATTTTCCAAAAAGTAGGGCCTCTGGTAGTTAGGATTAAGGATATTTGAACACATAACCGGGATTATGAAATTAATTCGGGTTTTCCGAGTTTTCCGATATTACTAAACGGCGGAACCACTAGCAAAAAATAAATTTGAGTTGGTCTAAGCCTGTGTCAATGGAAAATTGTTCACATTTTCCAAAAAGTAGGGCCTCTGGTAGTTAGGATTAAGGATATTTGAACACATAACCGGGGTTATGAAATAAATTCGGGTTTTCCGAGTTTTCCGATAATAGTAAACGGCGGAACCACTAGCAGAAAATAAATTTGAGTTGGTCTAGGCCTGTGTGAACGGAAAATCATTCACATTTTCCAAAAAGTAGGGCCTCTGGTAGTTAGGATTAAGGATATTTGAACACATAACCGGGATTATGAAATAAATTCGGTTTTTCCGAGTTTTCCGAGGAAAATCACTCATATTTTCCAAAAAGTAGGGCCTCTGGTAGTTAGGATTAAGGATATTTGAACACATAACCGGGGTTATGAAATAAATTCGGTTTTTCCGAGTTTTCCGATATTACTAAACGGCGGAACCACTGGCGGAAAACAAATTTGAGTTGGTCTAGGCCTGTGTGAACGGAAAATCATTCACATTTTCCAGAAAGTAGGGCCTCTGGTAGTTAGGATTAAGGATATTTGAACACATAACCGGGATTATGAAATAAATTCGGTTTTTCCGAGTTTTCCGATATTACTAAACGGCGGAACCACTAGCAGAAAATAAATTTGAGTTGGTCTAGGCCTGTGTGAACGGAAAATCATTCACATTTTCCAAAAAGTAGGGTGTCCGGTAGTTAGGATTAAGGATATTTGAACACATAACCGGGTTTATGAAATAAATTCGGGTTTTCCGATAATACTTAACGGCAGAACCACTAGCGGAAAATAAATTTGAGTTGGTCTAGGCCTGTGTGATCGGAAAATCATTCACATTTTCCAAAAAGTAGGGCCTCTGGTAGTTAGGATTAAGGATATTTGAACACTAACCGGGGTTATGAAATAAATTCGGTTTTTCCGAGTTTTCCGATATTACTAAACGGCGGAACCACTAGCAGAAAATAAATTTGAGTTGGTCTAGGCCTGTGTGAACGGAAAATCATTCACATTTTCCAAAAAGTAGGGCCTCTGGTAGTTAGGATTAAGGATATTTGAACACATAACCGGGGTTATGATATAAATTCGGTTTTTCCGAATTTTCCGATATTACTAAACGGCGGAACCACTAGCGAAAAATAAATTTGATTTGGTCAAGGCCTGTGTGAACGGAAAATCATTCACATTTTCCAGAAAGTAGGGCCTCTGGTAGTTTAAGGATATTTGAACACATAACCGGGGTTATGAAATAAATTCGGGTTTTCCGAGTTTTCCGATATTACTAAACGGCGGAACCACTAGCAGAAAATAAATTTGAGTTGGTCTAGGCCTGTGTGAACAGAAAGTCATTCACATTTTCCAAAAAGTAGGGTGTCTGGTAGTTAGGATTAAGGATATTTGAACACATAACCGGGATTATGAAATAAATTGAGGTTTTCCGAGTTTTCCGATATTACTAAACGGTGGAACCACTAGCAGAAAATAAATTTGAGTTGGTCTAGGCCTGTGTGAATGGAAAATCATTCACATTTTCCAAAAAGTAGGGCCTCTGGTAGTTAGGATTAAGGATATTTTAACACATAACCTGGGTTATGAAATAAATTCGGTTTTTCCGAGTTTTTTGATATTACTAAACGGCGGAACCACTAGCGGAAAATAAATTTGAGTTGGTCTAGGTCTGTGTGATCGGAAAATCATTCACATTTTTCAAAAAGTAGGGCCTCTGGTAGTTAGGATTAAGGATATTTGAACACATAACCGGGATTATGATATAAATTCGGTTTTTCCGAGTTTTCCGATATTACTAAACGGCTGAACCACTAGCGGAAAATACATTTGAGTTGGTCTAAGTCTGTGTGAACGAAAAATCATTCACATTTTCCAAAAAGTAGGGCCTCTGGTAGTTAGGATTAAGGATATTTGAACACATAACCGGGGTTATAAAATAAATTCGGTTTTTCCTAGTTTTCCGATATTACTAAACGGCGGAACCACTAACGGAAAATAAATTTGAGTTGGTCTAGGCCTGTGTGAACGGAAAATCATTCATATTTTCCAAAAAGTAGGGTCTCTGGTAGTTAGGATTAAGGATATTTGAACACATAACCGGGGTTATGAAATAAATTCGGTTTTTCCGAGTTTTCCGATATTACTAAACGGCGGAACCACTGGCGGAAAATTAATCTGAGTTGATCTAGGCTTGTGTGAACGGAAAATCATTCACATTTTCCAGAAAGTAGGGCCTCTGGTAGTTAGGATTAAGGATATTTGAACACATAACCGGGATTATGAAATAAATTCGGTTTTTCCGAGTTTTCCGATATTACTAAACGGCGGAACCACTAGCAGAAAATAAATTTGAGTTAGTCTAGGCCTGTGTGAACGGAAAATCATTCACATTTTCGAAAAAGTAGGGCCTCTGGTAGTTAGGATTACGGATATTTGAACACTAACCGGGGTTATGAAATAAATTCGGGTTTTCCGAGTTTTCCGATATTACTTAACGGCGGAACCACTAACAGAAAATAAATTTGAGTTGGGCCTGTGTGAACGGAAAATCATTCACATTTTCCAAAAAGTAGGGTGTCTGGTAGTTAGGATTAAGGATATTTGAACACATAACCTGGGTTATGAAATAAATTCGGGTTTTCCGATAATACTAAACGGCAGAACCACTAGCGGAAAATAAATTTGAGTTGGGCCTGTGTGAACGGAAAATCATTCACATTTTCCAAAAAGTAGGGCCTCTGGTAGTTTAAGGATATTTGAACACATAACCGGGGTTATGAAATAAATTCGGTTTTTCCGAGTTTTCCGATATTACTAAACGGCGGAACCACTAGCAGAAAATAAATTTGAGTTGGTCTAGGCCTGTGTGAATGGAAAATTATTCACATTTTCGAAAAAGTAGGGCCTCTGGTTGTTAGGATTAAGGATATTTGAACACTAACCGGGGTTATGAAATAAATTCGGTTTTTCCGAGTTTTCCGATATTACTAAACGGCGGAACCACTAACAGAGAATTTGAGTTGGTCTAGGCCTGTGTGAACGGAAAATCATTCACATTTTCCAAAAAGTAGGGCCTCTGGTAGTTAGGATTAAGGATATTTGAACACTAACCGGTGTTATGAAATAAATTCGGTTTTTCCGAGTTTTCCGATATTACTAAACAGCGGAACCACTAGCAGAAAATAAATTTGAGTTGGTCTAGGTCTGTGTGAACGAAAAATCATTCACATTTTCCAAAAAGTAGGGCCTCTGGTATTTAGGATTAAGGATATTTGAACACATAACCGGGGTTATAAAATAAATTCGGTTTTTCCGAGTTTTTCGATATTACTAAACGGCGGAACCACTAACGGAAAATAAATTTGAGTTGGTCTAGGCCTGTGTGAACGGAAAATCATTCATATTCTCCAAAAAGTAGGGCCTCTGGTAGTTAGAATTAAGGATATTTGAACACATAACCGGGGTTATGAAATAAATTCGGTTTTTCCGAGTTTTCCGATATTACTAAACGGCGGAACCACTGGCGGAAAATTAATTTGAGTTGGTCTAGGCCTGTGTGAACGGAAAATCATTCACATTTTCCAGAAAGTAGGGCCTCTGGTAGTTAGGATTAAGGATATTTGAACACATAACCGGGATTATGAAATAAATTCGGTTTTTCCGAGTTTTCCGATATTACTAAACGGCGGAACCACTAACAGAAAATAAAATTGAGTTGGTCTAGGCCTGTGTGAACGGAAAATCATTCACATTTTCCAAAAAGTAGGGCCTCTGGTAGTTAGGATTAAGGATATTTGAACACTAACCGGGGTTATGAAATAAATTCGGTTTTTCCGAGTTTTCCGATATTACTAAACGGCGGAACCACTGGCGGAAAATTAATTTGAGTTGGTCTAGGCCTGTGTGAACGGAAAATCATTCACATTTTCCAGAAAGTAGGGCCTCTGGTAGTTAGGATTAAGGATATTTGAACACATAACCGGGATTATGAAATAAATTCGGTTTTTCCGAGTTTTCCGATATTACTAAACGGCGGAACCACTAACAGAAAATAAAATTGAGTTGGTCTAGGCCTGTGTGAACGGAAAATCATTCACATTTTCCAAAAAGTAGGGCCTCTGGTAGTTAGGATTAAGGATATTTGAACACATAACCGGGATTATGAAATAAATTCGGTTTTTCCGAGTTTTCCGATATTACTAAACGGCGGAACCACTAGCAGAAAATAAATTTGAGTTGGTCTTGGCCTGTGTGAACGGAAAATCATTCACATTTTCGAAAAAGTAGGGCCTCTGGTAGTTAGGATTAAGGATATTTGAACACTAACCGGGGTTGTGAAATAAATTCAGTTTTTCCGAGTTTTCCGATATTACTAAACGGTGGAACCACTAGCAGAAAATAAATTTGAGTTGGTCTAGGCCTGTGTGAACGGAAAATCATTCACATTTTCCAAAAAGTAGGGTGTCTGGTAGTTAGGATTAAGGATATTTGAACACATAACCGGGGTTTATGAAATAAATTCGGGTTTTCCGATAATACTAAACGGCAGAACCACTAGCGGAAAATTAATTTGAGTTGGTCTAGGCCTGTGTGAACGGAAAATCATTCACATTTTCCAAATAGTAGGGCCTCTGGTAGTTAGGATTAAGGATATTTGAACACATAGCCGTGGTTATGAAATAAATTCGGTTTTTCCGAGTTTTCCGATATTACTAAACGGCGGAACCACTAGCAGAAAACAAATTTGAGTTGGTCTAGGCCTGTGTGAACGGAAAATCATTCACATTTTCCAAAAAGTAGGGCCTCTGGTAGTTAGGATTAAGGATATTTGAACACATAACCGGGATTATGAAATAAATTCGGTTTTTCCGAGTTTTCCGATATTACTAAACGGCGGAACCACTAGCAGAAAATAAATTTGAGTTGGTCTAGGCCTGTGTGAACGGAAAATCATTCACATTTTCCAAAAAGTAGGGCCTCTGGTAGTTAGGATTAAGGATATTTGAACACGTAACCGTGATTATGAAATAAATTCGGTTTTTCCGAGTTTTCCGATATTACTAAACGGCGGAACCACTAACAGAAAATAAAATTGAGTTGGTCTAGGCCTGTGTGAACGGAAAATCATTCACATTTTCCAAAAAGTAGGGCCTCTGGTTGTTAGGATTAAGGATATTTGAACACATAACCGGGGTTATGAAATAAATTCGGTTTTTCCGAGTTTTCCGATATTACCAAACGGCGGAACCACTAGCAGAAAATAAATTTGAGTTGGTCTAGGCCTGCGTGATCGGAAAATCATTCACATTTTCCAAAAAGTAGGGCCTCTGGTAGTTAGAATTAAGGATATTTGAACACTAACCGGGGTTATGAAATAAATTCGGTTTTTCCGAGTTTTCCGATATTACTAAACGGCTGAACCACTAGCGGAAAATACATTTGAGTTGGTCTAAGTCTGTGTGAACGAAAAATCATTCACATTTTCCAAAAAGTAGGGCCTCTGGTAGTTAGGATTAAGGATATTTGAACACATAACCGGGGTTATAAAATAAATTCGGTTTTTCCTAGTTTTCCGATATTACTAAACGGCGGAACCACTAACGGAAAATAAATTTGAGTTGGTCTAGGCCTGTGTGAACGGAAAATCATTCATATTTTCCAAAAAGTAGGGTCTCTGGTAGTTAGGATTAAGGATATTTGAACACATAACCGGGGTTATGAAATAAATTCGGTTTTTCCGAGTTTTCCGATATTACTAAACGGCGGAACCACTGGCGGAAAATTAATCTGAGTTGATCTAGGCTTGTGTGAACGGAAAATCATTCACATTTTCCAGAAAGTAGGGCCTCTGGTAGTTAGGATTAAGGATATTTGAACACATAACCGGGATTATGAAATAAATTCGGTTTTTCCGAGTTTTCCGATATTACTAAACGGCGGAACCACTAGCAGAAAATAAATTTGAGTTAGTCTAGGCCTGTGTGAACGGAAAATCATTCACATTTTCGAAAAAGTAGGGCCTCTGGTAGTTAGGATTACGGATATTTGAACACTAACCGGGGTTATGAAATAAATTCGGTTTTTCCGAGTTTTCCGATATTACTAAACGGCGGAACCACTAACAGAAAATAAATTTGAGTTGGGCCTGTGTGAACGGAAAATCATTCACATTTTCCAAAAAGTAGGGCCTCTGGTAGTTAGGATTAAGGATATTTGAACACATAACCGGGGTTATGAAATAAATTCGGTTTTTCCGAGTTTTCCGATATTACTAAACAGCGGAACCACTAGCGAAAAATAAATTTGATTTGGTCAAGGCCTGTGTGAACGGAAAATCATTCACATTTTCCAGAAAGTAGGGCCTCTGGTAGTTTAAGGATATTTGAACACATAACCGGGGTTATGAAATAAATTCGGGTTTTCCGAGTTTTCCGATATTACTAAACGGCGGAACCACTAGCAGAAAATAAATTTGAGTTGGTCTAGGCCTGTGTGAACAGAAAGTCATTCACATTTTCCAAAAAGTAGGGTGTCTGGTAGTTAGGATTAAGGATATTTGAACACATAACCGGGATTATGAAATAAATTGAGGTTTTCCGAGTTTTCCGATATTACTAAACGGTGGAACCACTAGCAGAAAATAAATTTGAGTTGGTCTAGGCCTGTGTGAATGGAAAATCATTCACATTTTCCAAAAAGTAGGGCCTCTGGTAGTTAGGATTAAGGATATTTTAACACATAACCTGGGTTATGAAATAAATTCGGGTTTTCCGAGTTTTTTGATATTACTAAACGGCGGAACCACTAGCGGAAAATAAATTTGAGTTGGTCTAGGTCTGTGTGATCGGAAAATCATTCACATTTTTCAAAAAGTAGGGCCTCTGGTAGTTAGGATTAAGGATATTTGAACACATAACCGGGATTATGATATAAATTCGGTTTTTCCGAGTTTTCCGATATTACTAAACGGCTGAACCACTAGCGGAAAATACATTTGAGTTGGTCTAAGTCTGTGTGAACGAAAAATCATTCACATTTTCCAAAAAGTAGGGCCTCTGGTAGTTAGGATTAAGGATATTTGAACACATAACCGGGGTTATAAAATAAATTCGGTTTTTCCTAGTTTTCCGATATTACTAAACGGCGGAACCACTAACGGAAAATAAATTTGAGTTGGTCTAGGCCTGTGTGAACGGAAAATCATTCATATTTTCCAAAAAGTAGGGTCTCTGGTAGTTAGGATTAAGGATATTTGAACACATAACCGGGGTTATGAAATAAATTCGGTTTTTCCGAGTTTTCCGATATTACTAAACGGCGGAACCACTGGCGGAAAATTAATCTGAGTTGATCTAGGCTTGTGTGAACGGAAAATCATTCACATTTTCCAGAAAGTAGGGCCTCTGGTAGTTAGGATTAAGGATATTTGAACACATAACCGGGATTATGAAATAAATTCGGTTTTTCCGAGTTTTCCGATATTACTAAACGGCGGAACCACTAGCAGAAAATAAATTTGAGTTAGTCTAGGCCTGTGTGAACGGAAAATCATTCACATTTTCGAAAAAGTAGGGCCTCTGGTAGTTAGGATTACGGATATTTGAACACTAACCGGGGTTATGAAATAAATTCGGGTTTTCCGAGTTTTCCGATATTACTTAACGGCGGAACCACTAACAGAAAATAAATTTGAGTTGGGCCTGTGTGAACGGAAAATCATTCACATTTTCCAAAAAGTAGGGTGTCTGGTAGTTAGGATTAAGGATATTTGAACACATAACCTGGGTTATGAAATAAATTCGGGTTTTCCGATAATACTAAACGGCAGAACCACTAGCGGAAAATTAATTTGAGTTGGTCTAGGCCTGTGTGATTGGTAAATCATTCACATTTTCCAAAAAGTAAGGCCTCTGGTAGTTTAAGGATATTTGAACACATAACCGGGGTTATGAAATAAATTCGGTTTTTCCGAGTTTTCCGATATTACTAAACGGCGGAACCACTAGCAGAAAATAAATTTGAGTTGGTCTAGGCCTGTGTGAATGGAAAATTATTCACATTTTCGAAAAAGTAGGGCCTCTGGTTGTTAGGATTAAGGATATTTGAACACTAACCGGGGTTATGAAATAAATTCGGTTTTTCCGAGTTTTCCGATATTACTAAACGGCGGAACCACTAACAGAGAATTTGAGTTGGTCTAGGCCTGTGTGAACGGAAAATCATTCACATTTTCCAAAAAGTAGGGCCTCTGGTAGTTAGGATTAAGGATATTTGAACACTAACCGGTGTTATGAAATAAATTCGGTTTTTCCGAGTTTTCCGATATTACTAAACAGCGGAACCACTAGCGGAAAATAAATTTGAGTTGGTCTAGGTCTGTGTGAACGAAAAATCATTCACATTTTCCAAAAAGTAGGGCCTCTGGTATTTAGGATTAAGGATATTTGAACACATAACCGGGGTTATAAAATAAATTCGGTTTTTCCGAGTTTTTCGATATTACTAAACGGCGGAACCACTAACGGAAAATAAATTTGAGTTGGTCTAGGCCTGTGTGAACGGAAAATCATTCATATTCTCCAAAAAGTAGGGCCTCTGGTAGTTAGAATTAAGGATATTTGAACACATAACCGGGGTTATGAAATAAATTCGGTTTTTCCGAGTTTTCCGATATTACTAAACGGCGGAACCACTGGCGGAAAATTAATTTGAGTTGGTCTAGGCCTGTGTGAACGGAAAATCATTCACATTTTCCAGAAAGTAGGGCCTCTGGTAGTTAGGATTAAGGATATTTGAACACATAACCGGGATTATGAAATAAATTCGGTTTTTCCGAGTTTTCCGATATTACTAAACGGCGGAACCACTAACAGAAAATAAAATTGAGTTGGTCTAGGCCTGTGTGAACGGAAAATCATTCACATTTTCCAAAAAGTAGGGCCTCTGGTAGTTAGGATTAAGGATATTTGAACACTAACCGGGGTTATGAAATAAATTCGGTTTTTCCGAGTTTTCCGATATTACTAAACGGCGGAACCACTGGCGGAAAATTAATTTGAGTTGGTCTAGGCCTGTGTGAACGGAAAATCATTCACATTTTCCAGAAAGTAGGGCCTCTGGTAGTTAGGATTAAGGATATTTGAACACATAACCGGGATTATGAAATAAATTCGGTTTTTCCGAGTTTTCCGATATTACTAAACGGCGGAACCACTAACAGAAAATAAAATTGAGTTGGTCTAGGCCTGTGTGAACGGAAAATCATTCACATTTTCCAAAAAGTAGGGCCTCTGGTAGTTAGGATTAAGGATATTTGAACACATAACCGGGATTATGAAATAAATTCGGTTTTTCCGAGTTTTCCGATATTACTAAACGGCGGAACCACTAGCAGAAAATAAATTTGAGTTGGTCTTGGCCTGTGTGAACGGAAAATCATTCACATTTTCGAAAAAGTAGGGCCTCTGGTAGTTAGGATTAAGGATATTTGAACACTAACCGGGGTTGTGAAATAAATTCGGTTTTTCCGAGTTTTCCGATATTACTAAACGGTGGAACCACTAGCAGAAAATAAATTTGAGTTGGTCTAGGCCTGTGTGAACGGAAAATCATTCACATTTTCCAAAAAGTAGGGTGTCTGGTAGTTAGGATTAAGGATATTTGAACACATAACCTGGTTTATGAAATAAATTCGGGTTTTCCGATAATACTAAACGGCGAACCACTAGCGGAAAATTAATTTGAGTTGGTCTAGGCCTGTGTGAACGGAAAATCATTCACATTTTCCAAATAGTAGGGCCTCTGGTAGTTAGGATTAAGGATATTTGAACACATAGCCGTGGTTATGAAATAAATTCGGTTTTTCCGAGTTTTCCGATATTACTAAACGGCGGAACCACTAGCAGAAAACAAATTTGAGTTGGTCTAGGCCTGTGTGAACGGAAAATCATTCACATTTTCCAAAAAGTAGGGCCTCTGGTAGTTAGGATTAAGGATATTTGAACACATAACCGGGATTATGAAATAAATTCGGTTTTTCCGAGTTTTCCGATATTACTAAACGGCGGAACCACTAGCAGAAAATAAATTTGAGTTGGTCTAGGCCTGTGTGAACGGAAAATCATTCACATTTTCCAAAAAGTAGGGCCTCTGGTAGTTAGGATTAAGGATATTTGAACACGTAACCGTGATTATGAAATAAATTCGGTTTTTCCGAGTTTTCCGATATTACTAAACGGCGGAACCACTAACAGAAAATAAAATTGAGTTGGTCTAGGCCTGTGTGAACGGAAAATCATTCACATTTTCCAAAAAGTAGGGCCTCTGGTTGTTAGGATTAAGGATATTTGAACACATAACCGGGGTTATGAAATAAATTCGGTTTTTCCGAGTTTTCCGATATTACCAAACGGCGGAACCACTAGCAGAAAATAAATTTGAGTTGGTCTAGGCCTGCGTGATCGGAAAATCATTCACATTTTCCAAAAAGTAGGGCCTCTGGTAGTTAGAATTAAGGATATTTGAACACTAACCGGGGTTATGAAATAAATTCGGTTTTTCCGAGTTTTCCGATATTACTAAACGGCTGAACCACTAGCGGAAAATACATTTGAGTTGGTCTAAGTCTGTGTGAACGAAAAATCATTCACATTTTCCAAAAAGTAGGGCCTCTGGTAGTTAGGATTAAGGATATTTGAACACATAACCGGGGTTATAAAATAAATTCGGTTTTTCCTAGTTTTCCGATATTACTAAACGGCGGAACCACTAACGGAAAATAAATTTGAGTTGGTCTAGGCCTGTGTGAACGGAAAATCATTCATATTTTCCAAAAAGTAGGGTCTCTGGTAGTTAGGATTAAGGATATTTGAACACATAACCGGGGTTATGAAATAAATTCGGTTTTTCCGAGTTTTCCGATATTACTAAACGGCGGAACCACTGGCGGAAAATTAATCTGAGTTGATCTAGGCTTGTGTGAACGGAAAATCATTCACATTTTCCAGAAAGTAGGGCCTCTGGTAGTTAGGATTAAGGATATTTGAACACATAACCGGGATTATGAAATAAATTCGGTTTTTCCGAGTTTTCCGATATTACTAAACGGCGGAACCACTAGCAGAAAATAAATTTGAGTTAGTCTAGGCCTGTGTGAACGGAAAATCATTCACATTTTCGAAAAAGTAGGGCCTCTGGTAGTTAGGATTACGGATATTTGAACACTAACCGGGGTTATGAAATAAATTCGGTTTTTCCGAGTTTTCCGATATTACTTAACGGCGGAACCACTAACAGAAAATAAATTTGAGTTGGGCCTGTGTGAACGGAAAATCATTCACATTTTCCAAAAAGTAGGGTGTCTGGTAGTTAGGATTAAGGATATTTGAACACATAACCTGGGTTATGAAATAAATTCGGGTTTTCCGATAATACTAAACGGCAGAACCACTAGCGGAAAATTAATTTGAGTTGGTCTAGGCCTGTGTGATTGGTAAATCATTCACATTTTCCAAAAAGTAGGGCCTCTGGTAGTTTAAGGATATTTGAACACATAACCGGGGTTATGAAATAAATTCGGTTTTTCCGAGTTTTCCGATATTACTAAACGGCGGAACCACTAGCAGAAAATAAATTTGAGTTGGTCTAGGCCTGTGTGAATGGAAAATTATTCACATTTTCGAAAAAGTAGGGCCTCTGGTTGTTAGGATTAAGGATATTTGAACACTAACCGGGGTTATGAAATAAATTCGGTTTTTCCGAGTTTTCCGATATTACTAAACGGCGGAACCACTAACAGAGAATAAATTTGAGTTGGTCTAGGCCTGTGTGAACGGAAAATCATTCACATTTTCCAAAAAGTAGGGCCTCTGGTAGTTAGGATTAAGGATATTTGAACACTAACCGGTGTTATGAAATAAATTCGGTTTTTCCGAGTTTTCCGATATTACTAAACAGCGGAACCACTAGCGGAAAATAAATTTGAGTTGGTCTAGGTCTGTGTGAACGAAAAATCATTCACATTTTCCAAAAAGTAGGGCCTCTGGTATTTAGGATTAAGGATATTTGAACACATAACCGGGGTTATAAAATAAATTCGGTTTTTCCGAGTTTTTCGATATTACTAAACGGCGGAACCACTAACGGAAAATAAATTTGAGTTGGTCTAGGCCTGTGTGAACGGAAAATCATTCATATTCTCCAAAAAGTAGGGCCTCTGGTAGTTAGGATTAAGGATATTTGAACACATAACCGGGGTTATGAAATAAATTCGGTTTTTCCGAGTTTTCCGATATTACTAAACGGCGGAACCACTGGCGGAAAATTAATTTGAGTTGGTCTAGGCCTGTGTGAACGGAAAATCATTCACATTTTCCAGAAAGTAGGGCCTCTGGTAGTTAGGATTAAGGATATTTGAACACATAACCGGGATTATGAAATAAATTTGGTTTTTCCGAGTTTTCCGATATTACTAAACGGCGGAACCACTAACAGAAAATAAAATTGAGTTGGTCTAGGCCTGTGTGAACGGAAAATCATTCACATTTTCCAAAAAGTAGGGCCTCTGGTAGTTAGGATTAAGGATATTTGAACACTAACCGGGGTTATGAAATAAATTCGGTTTTTCCGAGTTTTCCGATATTACTAAACGGCGGAACCACTAGCAGAAGATTAATTTGAGTTGGTCTAGGCCTGTGTGAACGGAAAATTATTCACATTTTCCAGAAAGTAGGGCCTCTGGTAGTTAGGATTAAGGATATTTGAACACATAACCGGGATTATGAAATAAATTCGGGTTTTCCGAGTTTTCCGATATTACTAAACGGCGGAACCACTAGCAGAAAATAAATTTGAGTTGGTCTTGGCCTGTGTGAACGGAAAATCATTCACATTTTCGAAAAAGTAGGGCCTCTGGTAGTTAGGATTAAGGATATTTGAACACTAACCGGGGTTGTGAAATAAATTCGGTTTTTCCGAGTTTTCCGATATTACTAAACGGTGGAACCACTAGCAGAAAATTAATTTGAGTTGGTCTAGGCCTGTGTGAACGGAAAATCATTCACATTTTCCAAAAAGTAGGGTGTCTGGTAGTTAGGATTAAGGATATTTGAACACATAACCTGGTTTATGAAATAAATTCGGGTTTTCCGATAATACTAAACGGCAGAACCACTAGCGGAAAATTAATTTGAGTTGGTCTAGGCCTGTGTGAACGGAAAATCATTCACATTTTCCAAATAGTAGGGCCTCTGGTAGTTAGGATTAAGGATATTTGAACACATAACCGGGATTATGAAATAAATTCGGTTTTTCCGAGTTTTCCGATATTACTAAACGGCGGAACCACTAGCAGAAAACAAATTTGAGTTGGTCTAGGCCTGTGTGAACGGAAAATCATTCACATTTTCCAAAAAGTAGGGCCTCTGGTAGTTAGGATTAAGGATATTTGAACACATAACCGGGATTATGAAATAAATTCGGTTTTTCCGAGTTTTCCGATATTACTAAACGGCGGAACCACTAGCAGAAAATAAATTTGAGTTGGTCTAGGCCTGTGTGAAATGAAAATCATTCACATTTTCCAAAAAGTAGGGCCTCTGGTAGTTAGGATTAAGGATATTTGAACACGTAACCGTGATTATGAAATAAATTCGGTTTTTCCGAGTTTTCCGATATTACTAAACGGCGGAACCACTAACAGAAAATAAAATTGAGTTGGTCTAGGCCTGTGTGAACGGAAAATCATTCACATTTTCCAAAAAGTAGGGCCTCTGGTTGTTAGGATTAAGGATATTTGAACACATAACCGGGGTTATGAAATAAATTCGGTTTTTCCGAGTTTTCCGATATTACCAAACGGCGGAACCACTAGCAGAAAATAAATTTGAGTTGGTCTAGGCCTGCGTGGTCGGAAAATCATTCACATTTTCCAAAAAGTAGGGCCTCTGGTAGTTAGAATTAAGGATATTTGAACACTAACCGGGGTTATGAAATAAATTCGGTTTTTCCGAGTTTTCCGATATTACTAAACGGCGGAACCACTAGCAGAAAATAAATTTGAGTTGGTCTAGGCCTGTGTGAACGGAAAATCATTCACATTTTCGAAAAAGTAGGGTAGACCAGACGGTAGTTATGAAGTAAATTCGGTTTTTCCGAGTTTTCCGATATTACTAAACGGCGGAACCACTAGCGGAAAATTAATTTGAGTTGGTCTAGGCCTGTGTGAACGGAAAATCATTCACATTTTCCAGAAAGTAGGGCCTCTGGTAGTTAGGATTAAGGATATTTGAACACATAACCGGGATTATGAAATAAATTCGGTTTTTCCGAGTTTTCCGATATTACTAAACGGCGGAACCACTAACGGAAAATAAATTTGAGTTGGTCTAGGCCTGTGTGAACGGGAAATCATTCACATTTTCGAAAAAGTAGTTCCTCTGGTAGTTAGGATTAAGGATATTTGAACACTAACCGGGGTTATGAAATAAATTCGGTGTTTCCGAGGTTTCCGATATTACTAAACGGCGGAACCACTAGCAGAAAATAAATTTAAGTTGGTCTAGGCCTGTGTGAACGGAAAATCATTCACATTTTTCAAGAAGTAGGACCTCTGGTAGTTAGGATTAAGGATATTTGAACATATAACCGGGGTTATGATATAAATTCGGTTTTTCCGAATTTTCCCATATTACTAAACGGCGGAACCACAGCGAAAAATTAATTTGAGTTGGTCTAGGCCTGTGTGAACGGAAAATCATTCACATTTTCCAAAAAGTAGGGCCTCTGGTAGTTAGGATTAAGGATATTTCAAGTAAATGATCGATGAATTATTTGATTAGTAAGATAAGTTATATCGTAGATTTAGCTTTAGCTATGAATGGATTGGTATGTTTTGTAGATGAGAAATAAGAGGTTTTAGTGTAGATTTAATCAAGTCTGCTTAGCATAGGAACAGGTACTGAGATTAGATCACACTTTCGCTATTCTCCTTCGCTTTGCTGTGCGAAGTAATGTAAACACAAGTAACTAAATCGGTTCTCAAGAGTTAGTAGGTTGAAAATACTTACCTAATTTCTGCTTTGCTTATATGAGTCTTATATTTTTTTATCAAAAGGAAAAATTCTTAGGTTGATTATAGTTTATTAACTTTTTATTATTTAAATTTCACAATTTTAATTTTAGAAACACACGTTGACACTAGGATGGTTTAAAGTGAACTATATTTTTCGTTTTAAAAAATCGAATGTTATATGCTAATTTTATGATACTAATTCTACCAACAATTCAAATTTCGAGGATCCGACAATATATTGTTTGTTTAAGAATTATTTAGGACGCAAGTAATTAAATTTAATGTGTATGAAATTGGAAAGTGTTTTACCAAAATTTTCAATCATCAAAAATTATAAGTAGATTACTGATATTTCGTGTGAACTCAAAAAAATATGTTTCACATATATGGGTGGGTTCCTATAATGTCCAGACGATATTCATATTGATTTTTGTTGTTGTTTTTCTTTAATTAGTACGTACGATGTTCGCATTTACTTTTTTAATTATTTTCTTATTTTGGGTATATAAAAATGCGATAAGAGAAAATAGTATGTAGTACAAGGTTATCCAATTCAAGCTTGATAAAGTAAACTTAAAAAAAACACACAAATTATTCGGAATGTATTGTAATTTTTATTTCATTTTACAGATTGATCCTTGCCATTTTTAGTTAAACAAGATATCATTCAAATGTCCTCCACGGGACTTCTTACAGGCCTTGATTCTTTTGCGGTAATTTTCAATGACTTTTCGGCACATTTCGGGCGGTATCTCGGCCATTACCTTACGAATATTAGTTTTCAATTCGTCAAGAGTTTGAGGATTGTTTGCGTAAACACGATCTTTCGCGTAGCCCCACAAAAAGAAATCCAAAGGCGTTAAATCACAGGATCTTGGAGGCCAATTGACATCAGCCAATCGCGAAATCAAACGTCCAGGAAATTTCTCTTGCAAAAGATCTCGATTTGCTCGTGTTACGTGACTGGTTGCTCCATCCTGCTGGAACCACATATCGTCAAGATCATAATCTTCGATTTTCGTAAAAAAATAATCGGTTAACATGCGGCCATAGCGCTCAGAATTGACGGTAACGGTTCGTCCATGGTTGTTCTCAAAAAAATACGGCCCAATCACACCACCAGACCACAATGCGCACCAAACAGTGACTTTTTCCGGGTGTAATGGCTTCTCTACAATCAATTGTGGATTTTCTGAGCCCCAAATTCTACAGTTTTGCTTATTAACGTATCCACCAAGCGAAAAATGAGCTTCATCACTGAAGAAAATTTTGTTCGAAAAATCAGCATCGACGGCCTGTTTTTCCAACACCCAATTTTTTCCGTTGGTCGATTGTTAAATGCTCCATATTCTTAAATGGCAGAATGTCATCTAAATAAATGACAGCGTACTTGACGTTTATCTTTGACAGATGTCGGTATACAGATTTCTACTTTATCAACCTCGAATTGGATAACCCGTTACATATACTATATTTGTTTGTTGTTGTTATTTCGTTTTCTTTGATATTGTGTGTGAAAGTGAAATACGTTTAATATGTGTGTCGTACATATATGAATGTCTGATTTGTTGTTGTCAAGTTTCTGGAATTTCTCCCAGCAGGTTTTTTTGTTCGTTGGCGAAGGTGGACTAGTTTTTTAAATAATCGTTGCACTGATTGTCATAATAACAGGCGTATGATCCGACATAATCCCCTCGCTGCTTTCTAGGTATATGTAGTTTTCGTCTATACCTTTGGTGATAAAGAAATCAATGATATCGGTTGGTTGATCTCCAGAATGAAAATCGCAATTGCATAGTCTTCCTGCTGCAAACAGCTCTCTTCCTTTTTTAGAAGTTACTCTTGATCCCCAGTAGGTGTTTTTTGCATTAAAATCACCTCCGATTATGAAACTTGATCCAAGTGATTTAAATAACGTGCACAGTCTTGTTTAATTAAATTATATCTTGGGGGGCAATATATTGACGATACACTATATTCTTTGTTGTTATTTATAAATACTTTTAAGGTGACTACTTGCACAAATTCCTCTTCAATTTTAAGATCTATAAAGTGTTTGATGTTTTCTTTTATAACCACCGACGATCCTCCCCTTGCCCTTCCTGCTGGATGAATGGCGTGGTAACAATTGTATCCATATATTTTAAGATATGAAGTTGAAGTAAAATGGGTTTCCGATACTAGGCATATATCTATTTTTCAGTATTTAGGAAAATTTCTAATTCTGGAATATGTTGCATTAGCCCATTTGCATTCCAGGTTACTATTCTTAATGTTTTATTTGTTGTTGTTTGCATCATTTTAATAGAGCATGGATTTCATTTCATTTAGAGAGTCTTGCTTATCTAACCTGTTGCTTAGAGCTTGAAGGCATTTCTCTTGTTTAGCTAGACGAATGTTAAGAGCTTCCATGCTTCTTAGTATCTTTTGGAGCACTGCTGTACCTTTAGTAGTGTGCTCCGAAATAATTGGTTTTGTCATGACTACTTGCGAGCACAGTTTTGGTTTTGGTTCTCCCGTTTTACTAGCATGAGGTTTAGGTTCCTCTTTGGTGGAAGTTTGATAATTGTTTACCGATACTCCTGGACTTTGTTTTCGTGTTTTATTTCTTATTCGTTGTAGCTCCTTAGCTATTTCACATCCCCGGTAGTTTGCGGGATGTGACTTATTGCAATTGACACATTTTGCAGCAATATTTTTACTAACCGGGCATTCCTAGGCATGATGCTTTCCGGCACATTTCACGCATCTAATTTCTCTTTGGCAATATTTCTGCGTATGATTAAAACCTTGACATTTTTTGCACTGCGGTATTAATCCGTTATTCTTTTTCAATGGCTCTATTTTAACTCTCATGCTAAGTATTGCCTTGATATTATACACATCTTCCACTTTTTGTTTATTATTAAAAGTGAGCATAAATAGTGGAAGCCCTCTTTTGTTAACTTGAACTCCTTGTTCAGTTTCGATTTTTTCTTTCTTAATAATGTTTACGGTATTTTCTATTTGATAACCCTTTTGCTTGAGATCCTCAATAATTTCCTCTTTTGCACAGGTTGGGTGAAGACCTCTAGCCATAACTTTAATTGGGCGATCATTCTTATCCTCATAGGTAAACCACTGATGCTTTTTTTTAGTACAAATGAAAAATCTTTGATTGGCTGTGGTACATAGAATGCCATAGATAGTATACATAAATATATAAACATAAATAATTTTTATTTTTAACAAAAATATGTATTTATTGTTCAACGACCTTTAATTTTCATACATTTTAAAATACATATCAATTTTTAATTATTACTGTATTTATTTATTTATACTTATACACTTAAGTTAATATTATATATTTGACATACATCAACCATTAAAATAAATATTGGGATTGAGAATTTCCATTTTATTTATTGTAAAATTAACCCAAAGGTATATAGATATTTCCGTTCAAATTATGTTCGTATTAAATTTATAATTGTGTACTTAATGCCAAATCAATTTCCGTATCGTATCATAACTATCTTTAATAAGGTACCTTTTATCATAGTGAGGATTATGTGCAGTTTTTACTTGCGTGAATGAACTTACAGCATGTTTCCTTGAGCGAATTAAATTTTGAGATACAATTTTTAATGTATCATTGGTTAAATATTCTTTGTAGTCGTTAAAAGTTATTCTTGATTTTACTACTTGTTTTTTGATACCTTTTATTTTTTTTTGATCTGCCTCACAATCCACTTTTTGAAGGTATACATTTTTGACCTTAATCCAAAATGAATTCAGTCATAATTTTACCACTATTTTCATCTTTCATTAAACCTAGTACTTTTTTATTTACTTGTGATATTTTAAAGATATTGTCATATGGATAATCGCTAGTATCGAAATACTTCTGGCAATCCTTTTTAATGAATTCATATAAATCGGGGCAAACTATTTCGTAAATTAAACTATCTGTTTCCAAACTGTGAAATCATTTAATCATAATGGAAATCATACAAAGTCGTTTTAGCTAAATCTAAAATGCACATTCCCACATATATTGGTTTGTTAAAATAAATTTCTAATTTATTTAATTCAACCACAACCAAATTTTCATTAAAAATGGTGGAACTCTTAAATTGAGGCTTTGAAGTGTACGCTTCTGCACCATATCTACCACACCATTTGGTTAATAATTGTACATTGCAATGTTTTCTTACATTTTCCATTGTTTTTCCAAAGACCGCATTATTCATTAATTTAAAAAGATTTTTCTCAAAATCATTCTTCGAAGCAGTTCGCAAACGTAAGATATTAATATAAGATTTTAACCATGCGGATTGTTTAAACTTCAAAATTTTATTAATTTTCATTAATTTCAATCCATGCCTCAGTGCTTGTTTCAAACAGTTATAATGGAACGTTGGTGTCTAGTAAATAAAAATTGCTAGTTTAGTTGTATGATATGCATTGAATTGAAATGATCGGATCATTTTCTTTATGTATACTCATTTAAAATATTTCAGAATTATTTGTTATACTTTAAAGATGATCGCTAGGAAATATTTATACATTATTCATGTGAGATGTTTTTGATTTTTATTGCAATTATATTTTTCTAATTATATTTTTATATTTTAGATAAGCACTTTTCTAATTATATTTTTATGTTTTTTACAGCTGATTGGTAAGTATAATAATGTTTACGATGCAAATTTGAATGTGATAATAAATCGGTTACTAAAACTCACTTTTGCAATAAATTAATTGGAGAACGTGTTTCCTCAATGAGGAAGTTTGAGATATTCGTATGGCATTATGGTCATTCGAGCTTACAAACCTCGTTATAATGTTGAATAACTTGCGCAGGTCGTTACCAATTATTTTGTTGCAGAATATTTAATATATACTTTGGGGATACTTTGAACAGTTTAAGCATAGATAATGTTTTAAAGATTAAGTTCCTGTTTGGTATGCCAAGATAAATATGAGTTTTCATAATTAAATTTATTAAATTTCAAAATTTGGATGTGAACTAGGGGCACGTATCGAAAGCTCATCAGCTGATTGGTAAGTGCTAAGTATAATAATATTTACGATGCAAATTTGAATGTGATAATAAATCGGTTACTAAAACTCACTTTTGCAATAAATTAATTGAAACGTGTTTTCCTCAATGAGGAAGTTTGAGATATTCGTATGGCATTATGGTTATCGGAGCCTACAAAACTCGTTATAATGTTGAATAACTTGCGCAGGTCGGTATACTTTGAGCAGTTTAAACATAGAAAATGTTTTTAAGATTTATTTCCTGATTGGTATGCCAAGATAAATATGAGTTTTCATAATTAAATTTATTAAACTTCAAAATTTGCATGTGAACAAAAATTTCTTTATTTGTACGCCCAATGAATTTACATTGGGCGTATAAATAAAGAAATTTTTGTTGCTTTTTATTTATTTATTTTCATACTTACCTACTTTATCTATACCCGATACTATATAAATTAACATTTTTAAATTAACATAAACATTTTTCTCAATTAAAAATTCAATTACATTTTTCTTTCACTACTACATGCAATAACCATACATACACATTTAATTATTATGATCATGCCATAACATGATGTTTTGATTTAAAATGTATTTCATAGTTTTATGTTTGAGCGAATAGGAAAGAGAAAGTTATATCGAAGCGATATAACGCCACTTTCTATGCCAGAAAATCCAAGATGGCGGAATTTTGAGTTTTCGGACCTCCATAAGAAACTACACGCGATTTTGTGCTGGAAGTAACATAGCTTATCTACTGTTATAATTTCAACTTACTATTGACTACTTAGGTGTCTGTAACCGGGTCAATTATGTCATATTTAACATGCCTATCAAATCCTGCATCTTGTTAAATGTAATAAAGGTGTATGGCGGGCCCGGCGTCATCCAGGAGTCTCGATAAATTGTCGGGTCATACATTTCAATCAATCAACCAATCAAGATGTTTTCTTATATTTGTTTTGATTTTTATTGTTGTAAATAAGTCCTTTTGTATATAATTATTATCACTGGCCTTATTTTGGTTTTACTAAATATTACTATTTTTAATTTGCATAATATTATTATCACTATTTCTTAAATTCGCTGGTATTAGTTAGTGTTGGTATAATTTTTGCTATGATTTTGAACTTGTTTTAGTTCTGGTGGAAATTATTATCACTTCTTTGATTTGTTTAGTAGTTCTTTATTAGTACATTATTCTTTAACAAATCATTTTCTTTCCAAGTTTGTTATTATCATTAAATGAATTACGTTTATTCGCGTTGCAGGTACTCACATCCATTATTATCCGTAACACTTGCTCACCGGTTCGAATAGAATCATTATTTTTGTAATAAATTTTAACAATTTCTAAACTCTGTAAACAATTTCTAAGCCATAGCAGGATGGTTATATACAAAATGCATATGGCGGTCTCATATCTCAAAATAAAAACCAGTGAAACAAGTTTGTGCTCTTAAAAAATCTTGAAAACATTAATTAAAATAATCAAAAAATAATTAAAATATTATAAAATAATTAGTGGATAGTGTGTAGTGCATCATTTCATAATAAAAATTAGAATCTCTTAATAAAATGAAGTGTTTTGTGAAAAACTACAAAAATACGCCTAATAAATTTCAATAAGGAATTTCGTGCCATCAGTAAGTGTTTATAAAGGGTGTTTTTTTAGGAGGTTTGTTTTTCCGATAGATGTCGTTTTATTTTATGACAGTTGTTTTGACAGCTCAAAGTGGCATTTCTACTCAGTATTGTTTGGCAAATCATTATGAATAGGTTAACTCCAGAACAACGTTTTCAAATCGTGGAAATTTATTTTCAAAATCAGTGTTCAATTAAAAATGTTTATAGAGCACTTCGTGAATTTTATGGTGCACATAATCGTCCGTCAGAGACCACCATAAAGAACGTAATTACCAAATTTCGGTCTACATTCACTCTTTTGGATGCCAAGCCACCGACAAGAATGAGAAGAGTTCGTACAGAAGAAAATATTGCTGTCGTTGAGGCCAGTGTCGAAGAAAACGACAATTTATCGATTCGTCGTCGTGCTCAGCAAATTGGACTTTGTCCATCGACTTTATGGAAAATTTTACGTAAAGATTTGGGTTTGGTGCCATACAAAATTCAATTGGTGCAAGAATTAAAGCCACACGACCATCGTTTGCGCCGTGAATTCAGTGATTGGTCGTTAAATCAATTGAATGAAGATCCATTTTTTTACCGTAAAATTCTCTTCAGTGGTGAGGCGCATTTTTGGTTAAATGGATACGTCAACAAACAAAATTGTCGCATTTGGAGCAAAGATAATCCACACGCCGTTCAAGAATTACCAATGCATCCTGATAAATGTACTGTTTGGTGCGGTCTATGGGCTGGTGGGATCATCGGTCCATATTTCTTTAAAAATGAGGAAGGACGACGCGTTACCGTGAATGGAAATCGATACAGAACCATGTTAAATGAGTTTTTGTTGTCAAATCTTGAAGATATGGATATGGATGAAATGTGGTTTCAACAAGATGGTGCCACTTGCCATACAGCACGTGAAACAATCGACTTATTGAAAGAAACTTTCAACGACAACATTATTTCGAGAAATGGTCCGGTGAATTGGCCTCCGCGTTCGTGCGATTTGACGCCACTCGATTACTTTTTGTGGGGATACGTGAAGTCATTGGTTTATGTGGATAAACCTCAATCGATTGACGCTTTGGAAACCAATATTCAACGTGTCATTGCTGACATACGCCCTCAAATGCTTGAAAAAGTGCTGGAAAATTGGACCTCCAGAATGACATTTGTGAAAAATAGTCGTGGTAGCCATATGCCAGAAATTGTGTTTAAATGTTAAATGCCAAAAAATTATCTACCAAATAAAAAAAAATTTTGGTCATTTCATAATTTTATATGTGTTTTATTCAAAAAAAAAATCGGCAACCTCTTAAAAAAACACCCTTTATAAAATAAAATGTAAATTATGTTAATAAAAAAGTGATTTGTGGTAAAATTATCCTTAATTTAAGTTATAAATAAGAAAAAATAAGAAAATAATTTTGTTCGTTGGCGTTGGTTTTTATAATTTTGTAAACAAATGTTTTTACCAGTACCGCATATTTCGTATTACTATGGTTCGAAAAGATGGTGTTGATTGTTTCATGTGCTATGTGATTTTTTTTCATAATTTATTTTTATGTTGTAATATGTATTGTAAATACAATTTTTTACAGAAATTATAATGTAAACACTTGTTCTTAGTTTACCAAAATATGGAGAATTGAAAAAGCAATGGTTGAAGCCCCATCAGATGATATTTCAATTGGCCAAGAAATTTCTAAAGTAGACGAATCTAATATGTATGACGAAGATTTTTTTTGGATACCCAATTATACTAAGTGAATTTTCAATTAATGGGGGGATTTATAGTTCGATATTTATTTAGAAAATTGAATTGTGAGGACTGTTGCAAATTAATTAAGAATTACATTATTATTCTCATAAATCGCTAATCAATTTACAAAATAAGGGTGGTCTTTTAACTCCTTCGCCGTCAGTATAAAAATTTGTAAATATTTCGAAGCAGTATTAAAACGGGCTATTGCGACTACAAAACCATAACGCAACTACAATCTAGTTCTAAATTGTTATACATAATGTTATATTTAAATAAAAATAATTAATTTACTTTTATTAAAGAATTAAAAATTTATTTATATTTAAATAATTTTTTAATTTTAACTTCCTAACTTCATTCCATTCGGTCGAAAAAATGTATACGACCCTGTTAATTTATATGCTTTCTCTATTACCCTCCGAATTTGACTCACTTGACAGCTCATTACATTCATTCTATATACTCTATTTCTATGGTTCTTACAATCTAAAATCTCGTAAACGGGCGGACATGTTGTTAACAACAACTACAACGTACAACTTTACTCTTTTTTGTTTGCTTTTGATGTTAAATTTTGCTTCGTTGTGAGAATTTTGATAATAAATATGTTTTCCTTTTATTTTGTTCGAGCGCATAAAATTAGAATTAAAATGGTTTAAGCAAATGTATATCATAAGATTTACAGTTAATAAATAAGGCAAACCCAAAATCAAATCTCCAATACTAAAATAAATAACAATTAAAATGAAATTTTTCTAATCATAATATGTTTTTTCGTTTCATATTTTGTTAATATTACTTTGGTTTTATTGCGTCACTCAACAATTCGTTGTTCGACTACAAAACCATAACGCAACTACAATCTAGTTCTAAATTGTTATACATAATGTTTTATTATGTACTCCAATACTAAAATAAATAACAATTAACTAAAATGAAATTTTTCTAATCATATGTTTTTTCGTTTCATATTTTGTTAATATTGCTTATGTTTTATTGCGTCACTCAACAATTCGTAATAGAATTGTACGACGCGATTTCTAATTCGCTAGATGAGAGCGTACATTGAAATTCGTATATATACATTTACCATGTAGTGAATCATTTGGGGGCAGCTTTAATTTTAATAAGGTAGGGGAGGAGTTTAACTCGCACCATGGTCTGCCCTAAAAGCATTTTGCAGTCATTACAAATGCATTGTACTGTAGCCTAAAAACATTTAACTGAAATTATAAATGTTATTGAAGAAATTGTATTCGGCAAATGCGAACTGGACTTATTAAGATTAATTCAACTAGAATTAATTGGAAATGTACTCAAAAGCGCATTAGAACATGCTTTTCCGGGAAATTCGGCAATATGCACTCAAACGCTTATATTTAATTCAAATGCGATCTTTTGTGTTGTTTCGTGATATGTTCTGAATTATTAAGATTAATTCAACTAGAATTAATTGGAAATGTACTCAAAAGCGCATTAGAACATGCTTTTCCGGGAAATTCGGCAATATGCACTCAAACGCTTATATTTAATTCAAATGCGATCTTTTGTGTTGTTTCGTGATATGTTCTGAATTATTAAGATTAATTCAACTAGAATTAATTGGAAATGTACTCAAAAGCGCATTAGAACATGCTTTTCCGGGAAATTCGGCAATATGCACTCAAACGCTTATATTTAATTCAAATGCGATCTTTTGTGTTGTTTCGTGATATGTTCTGAATTATTAAGATTAATTCAACTAGAATTAATTGGAAATGTACTCAAAAGCGCATTAGAACATGCTTTTCCGGGAAATTCGGCAATATGCACTCAAACGCTTATATTTAATTCAAATGCGATCTTTTGTGTTGTTTCGTGATATGTTCTGAATTATTAAGATTAATTCAACTAGAATTAATTGGAAATGTACTCAAAAGCGCATTAGAACATGCTTTTCCGGGAAATTCGGCAATATGCACTCAAACGCTTATATTTAATTCAAATGCGATCTTTTGTGTTGTTTCGTGATATGTTCTGAATTATTAAGATTAATTCAACTAGAATTAATTGGAAATGTACTCAAAAGCGCATTAGAACATGCTTTTCCGGGAAATTCGGCAATATGCACTCAAACGCTTATATTTAATTCAAATGCGATCTTTTGTGTTGTTTCGTGATATGTTCTGAATTATTAAGATTAATTCAACTAGAATTAATTGGAAATGTACTCAAAAGCGCATTAGAACATGCTTTTCCGGGAAATTCGGCAATATGCACTCAAACGCTTATATTTAATTCAAATGCGATCTTTTGTGTTGTTTCGTGATATGTTCTGAATTATTAAGATTAATTCAACTAGAATTAATTGGAAATGTACTCAAAAGCGCATTAGAACATGCTTTTCCGGGAAATTCGGCAATATGCACTCAAACGCTTATATTTAATTCAAATGCGATCTTTTGTGTTGTTTCGTGATATGTTCTGAATTATTAAGATTAATTCAACTAGAATTAATTGGAAATGTACTCAAAAGCGCATTAGAACATGCTTTTCCGGGAAATTCGGCAATATGCACTCAAACGCTTATATTTAATTCAAATGCGATCTTTTGTGTTGTTTCGTGATATGTTCTGAATTATTAAGATTAATTCAACTAGAATTAATTGGAAATGTACTCAAAAGCGCATTAGAACATGCTTTTCCGGGAAATTCGGCAATATGCACTCAAACGCTTATATTTAATTCAAATGCGATCTTTTGTGTTGTTTCGTGATATGTTCTGAATTATTAAGATTAATTCAACTAGAATTAATTGGAAATGTACTCAAAAGCGCATTAGAACATGCTTTTCCGGGAAATTCGGCAATATGCACTCAAACGCTTATATTTAATTCAAATGCGATCTTTTGTGTTGTTTCGTGATATGTTCTGAATTATTAAGATTAATTCAACTAGAATTAATTGGAAATGTACTCAAAAGCGCATTAGAACATGCTTTTCCGGGAAATTCGGCAATATGCACTCAAACG
This sequence comes from Nephrotoma guestfalica, assembly GCA_963691935.1. NCBI lineage: Eukaryota > Metazoa > Arthropoda > Insecta > Diptera > Tipulidae > Nephrotoma > Nephrotoma guestfalica. The sequence continues at coordinate 4,320 of OY829916.1, read as the reverse complement.
CTTATATTTAATTCAAATGCGATCTTTTGTGTTGTTTCGTGATATGTTCTGAATTATTAAGATTAATTCAACTAGAATTAATTGGAAATGTACTCAAAAGCGCATTAGAACATGCTTTTCCGGGAAATTCGGCAATATGCACTCAAACGCTTATATTTAATTCAAATGCGATCTTTTGTGTTGTTTCGTGATATGTTCTGAATTATTAAGATTAATTCAACTAGAATTAATTGGAAATGTACTCAAAAGCGCATTAGAACATGCTTTTCCGGGAAATTCGGCAATATGCACTCAAACGCTTATATTTAATTCAAATGCGATCTTTTGTGTTGTTTCGTGATATGTTCTGAATTATTAAGATTAATTCAACTAGAATTAATTGGAAATGTACTCAAAAGCGCATTAGAACATGCTTTTCCGGGAAATTCGGCAATATGCACTCAAACGCTTATATTTAATTCAAATGCGATCTTTTGTGTTGTTTCGTGATATGTTCTGAATTATTAAGATTAATTCAACTAGAATTAATTGGAAATGTACTCAAAAGCGCATTAGAACATGCTTTTCCGGGAAATTCGGCAATATGCACTCAAACGCTTATATTTAATTCAAATGCGATCTTTTGTGTTGTTTCGTGATATGTTCTGAATTATTAAGATTAATTCAACTAGAATTAATTGGAAATGTACTCAAAAGCGCATTAGAACATGCTTTTCCGGGAAATTCGGCAATATGCACTCAAACGCTTATATTTAATTCAAATGCGATCTTTTGTGTTGTTTCGTGATATGTTCTGAATTATTAAGATTAATTCAACTAGAATTAATTGGAAATGTACTCAAAAGCGCATTAGAACATGCTTTTCCGGGAAATTCGGCAATATGCACTCAAAACGCTTATATTTAATTCAAATGCGATCTTTTGTGTTGTTTCGTGATATGTTCTGAATTATTAAGATTAATTCAACTAGAATTAATTGGAAATGTACTCAAAAGCGCATTAGAACATGCTTTTCCGGGAAATTCGGCAATATGCACTCAAACGCTTATATTTAATTCAAATGCGATCTTTTGTGTTGTTTCGTGATATGTTCTGAATTATTAAGATTAATTCAACTAGAATTAATTGGAAATGTACTCAAAAGCGCATTAGAACATGCTTTTCCGGAAATTCGGCAATATGCACTCAAACGCTTATATTTAATTCAAATGCGATCTTTTGTGTTGTTTCGTGATATGTTCTGAATTATTAAGATTAATTCAACTAGAATTAATTGGAAATGTACTCAAAAGCGCATTAGAACATGCTTTTCCGGGAAATTCGGCAATATGCACTCAAACGCTTATATTTAATTCAAATGCGATCTTTTGTGTTGTTTCGTGATATGTTCTGAATTATTAAGATTAATTCAACTAGAATTAATTGGAAATGTACTCAAAAGCGCATTAGAACATGCTTTTCCGGGAAATTCGGCAATATGCACTCAAACGCTTATATTTAATTCAAATGCGATCTTTTGTGTTGTTTCGTGATATGTTCTGAATTATTAAGATTAATTCAACTAGAATTAATTGGAAATGTACTCAAAAGCGCATTAGAACATGCTTTTCCGGGAAATTCGGCAATATGCACTCAAACGCTTATATTTAATTCAAATGCGATCTTTTGTGTTGTTTCGTGATATGTTCTGAATTATTAAGATTAATTCAACTAGAATTAATTGGAAATGTACTCAAAAGCGCATTAGAACATGCTTTTCCGGGAAATTCGGCAATATGCACTCAAACGCTTATATTTAATTCAAATGCGATCTTTTGTGTTGTTTCGTGATATGTTCTGAATTATTAAGATTAATTCAACTAGAATTAATTGGAAATGTACTCAAAAGCGCATTAGAACATGCTTTTCCGGGAAATTCGGCAATATGCACTCAAACGCTTATATTTAATTCAAATGCGATCTTTTGTGTTGTTTCGTGATATGTTCTGAATTATTAAGATTAATTCAACTAGAATTAATTGGAAATGTACTCAAAAGCGCATTAGAACATGCTTTTCCGGGAAATTCGGCAATATGCACTCAAACGCTTATATTTAATTCAAATGCGATCTTTTGTGTTGTTTCGTGATATGTTCTGAATTATTAAGATTAATTCAACTAGAATTAATTGGAAATGTACTCAAAAGCGCATTAGAACATGCTTTTCCGGGAAATTCGGCAATATGCACTCAAACGCTTATATTTAATTCAAATGCGATCTTTTGTGTTGTTTCGTGATATGTTCTGAATTATTAAGATTAATTCAACTAGAATTAATTGGAAATGTACTCAAAAGCGCATTAGAACATGCTTTTCCGGGAAATTCGGCAATATGCACTCAAACGCTTATATTTAATTCAAATGCGATCTTTTGTGTTGTTTCGTGATATGTTCTGAATTATTAAGATTAATTCAACTAGAATTAATTGGAAATGTACTCAAAAGCGCATTAGAACATGCTTTTCCGGGAAATTCGGCAATATGCACTCAAACGCTTATATTTAATTCAAATGCGATCTTTTGTGTTGTTTCGTGATATGTTCTGAAATTATTAAGATTAATTCAACTAGAATTAATTGGAAATGTACTCAAAAGCGCATTAGAACATGCTTTTCCGGGAAATTCGGCAATATGCACTCAAACGCTTATATTTAATTCAAATGCGATCTTTTGTGTTGTTTCGTGATATGTTCTGAATTATTAAGATTAATTCAACTAGAATTAATTGGAAATTGTACTCAAAAGCGCATTAGAACATGCTTTTCCGGGAAATTCGGCAATATGCACTCAAACGCTTATATTTAATTCAAATGCGATCTTTTGTGTTGTTTCGTGATATGTTCTGGAATTATTAAGATTAATTCAACTAGAATTAATTGGAAATGTACTCAAAAGCGCATTAGAACATGCTTTTCCGGGAAAATTCGGCAATATGCACTCAAACGCTTATATTTAATTCAAATGCGATCTTTTGTGTTGTTTCGTGATATGTTTCTGAATTATTAAGATTAATTCAACTAGAATTAATTGGAAATGTACTCAAAAGCGCATTAGAACATGCTTTTCCGGGAAATTCGGCAATATGCACTCAAACGCTTATATTTAATTCAAATGCGATCTTTTGTGTTGTTTCGTGATATGTTCTGAATTATTAAGATTAATTCAACTAGAATTAATTGGAAATGTACTCAAAAGCGCATTAGAACATGCTTTTCCGGGAAATTCGGCAATATGCACTCAAACGCTTATATTTAATTCAAATGCGATCTTTTGTGTTGTTTCGTGATATGTTCTGAATTATTAAGATTAATTCAACTAGAATTAATTGGAAATGTACTCAAAAGCGCATTAGAACATGCTTTTCCGGGAAATTCGGCAATATGCACTCAAACGCTTATATTTAATTCAAATGCGATCTTTTGTGTTGTTTCGTGATATGTTCTGAATTATTAAGATTAATTCAACTAGAATTAATTGGAAATGTACTCAAAAGCGCATTAGAACATGCTTTTCCGGGAAATTCGGCAATATGCACTCAAACGCTTATATTTAATTCAAATGCGATCTTTTGTGTTGTTTCGTGATATGTTCTGAATTATTAAGATTAATTCAACTAGAATTAATTGGAAATGTACTCAAAAGCGCATTAGAACATGCTTTTCCGGGAAATTCGGCAATATGCACTCAAACGCTTATATTTAATTCAAATGCGATCTTTTGTGTTGTTTCGTGATATGTTCTGAATTATTAAGATTAATTCAACTAGAATTAATTGGAAATGTACTCAAAAGCGCATTAGAACATGCTTTTCCGGGAAATTCGGCAATATGCACTCAAACAGCTCTATATTTAATTTCAAATGCGATCTTTTGTGTTGTTTCGTGATATGTTCTGAATTATTAAGATTAATTCAACTAGAATTAATTGGAAATGTACTCAAAAGCGCATTAGAACATGCTTTTCCCGGGAAATTCGGCAATATGCACTCAAACGCTTATATTTAATTCAAATGCGATCTTTTGTGTTGTTTCGTAGATATGTTCTGAATTATTAAGATTAATTCAACTAGAATTAATTGGAAATGTACTCAAAAGCGCATTAGAACATGCTTTTCCGGGAAATTCGGCAATATGCACTCAAACGCTTATATCTTAATTCAAATGCGATCTTTTGTGTTGTTTCGTGATATGTTCTGAATTATTAAGATTAATTCAAACTAGAATTAATTGAAATGTACTCAAAAGCGCATTATAGACATGCTTTCTCGGAAAATTCGGCAAT